>OZ012664.1:13149828-13607265 GCA_963942545.1 Oxycera nigricornis | reverse complement strand
ACGGGATTTCGATCGCATTTAGCTAAATTACATGTTTCACAATTGTTTATATATTTTGTTATTAATTTTATTAAATTTTTGTAGTAGTATTTAAGTTTCAATTCGTCGTAGTTTTCAATTATTCCTCTATGGTTTGTTTTTTCGTGTTTTTTTATTTGTTCGAAGCCTTGTTCTTCGTTGAGCAAATCGGTGGCATGATGACTACATTAATAAATTTTATATTTTGGTTATTAGAGAATAGATGGATAATAAGTTAAGATGGTAATCAGTTAATTTACAATGGATTCCGATTCCTTCTTTTTCTGGTATGTAACTTCGTAAGATAGCTTTGATTATGCTTTCGCTTTATATGTCATTTTCATCAATAAATATTTTCCTGTTCTGGTTTACGGTTTTGTTTCAACAACAACAGTTTATTTATTTAAAAAAGGATGTAAAAAATAAAAATTCTTCACTAAATTTTTCAAATCGTTCAAAGGCTCTATGCAAAAGCTCTCGATTCTAATCAAAATCATCAGTTTATTTATTTAAAATAGAACCAAAATATAAAAAATTTTGACAGAATTTTCATACCGCTCAAAGGCTCCATGGTAAAGCTGTCGATTTTTTCAAACTCATCAATTTAAATATATAGAAAAGGATCCAAAAAAATAGAAATTCTTGACAACATTTTCAAATCGCTCAAAGGCTCCATGGAAAAGCTCTCGATTCTTTCCAAAATCATCAATTTAATTATTTAAAAAAAAATCCAAAAAATTAAATTCTTGAACGATTTTCTAAATCACTCATAGGCTCCTTTCAAAAGCTGTGGACTCTATTCAAGAGCATCAATTTATTTATTTAAAAATGGATCCAAAAAAAGAAAAATTCTTCAAAATTTTCCAACATCGCTGAAAGGCTTCATGCAAAAGCTCTCGATTCTATTCAAAATCATCAATTTATTTATTTAAAAGAGAATCCAAAAAATAAAATTCTTGAACGATTTTCTGAATCGCTCATAGGCTCATTGCAAAAGCTGTGGCCTCTTTTCAAGAGCATTGATTTATTTATTTAAAAAAGGATCCAAAACAAAATTCTTCAAAATTTCTTCACATCGCTGAAAGGCTCCATGCAAAAGCTCTCGATTCTAAACAAAATCATCAATTTATTTGTTTACAAGAGGATCCGAAAGATGAAAATTTTTGAAAAATTTTTGAAATCGCTCGGAGGCTCCATGCACAAGCTCTCGATTTTATTCAAAATCATCAATTTGTTTATTTACAAGAGGATCCGAGAGATGAAAATTTTTGAAAAATTTTTGAAATCGCTCGGAGGCTCCATGCACAAGCTCTCGATTCTATTCAAAATCATCAATTTATTTATTTACAAGAGGATCCGAAAGATGAAAATTTTTCAAATTTTTTTGAAATCGCTCAGAGGCTCCATGCACAAGCTCTCGATTCTATTCAAAATCATCAATTTATTTATTTACAAGTGGATCCGAAAGATGAAAATTTTTGAAAAAATTTTGAAATCGCTCAGAGGCTCCATGCACAAGCTCTCGATTCTATTCAAAATCATCAATTTATTTAGTTACAAGAGGATCCGAAAGATGAAAATTTTTGAAATTTTTTTGAAATCGCTCAGAGGCTCCATGCACAAGCTCTCGATTCTATTCAAATCATCAATTTATTTGTTTACAAGAGGATCCGAAACATGAAAATTTTTGAACATTTTTTGAAATGGCTCTTAGGCTCCATGCACAAGCTCTCGATTCTATTCAAAATCATCAATTTATTTATTTACAAGAGGATCCGAAAGATGAAAATTTTTGAAATTTTTTTGAAATCGCTCAGAGGCTCCATGCACAAGCTCTCGATTCTATTCAAAATCATCAATTTATTTATTTACAAGAGGATCCGAAAGATGAAAATTTTTCAAATTTTTTTGAAATCGCTCAGAGGCTCCATGCACAAGCTCTCGATTCTATTCAAAATCATCAATTTATTTATTTACAAGAGCATCCGAAAGATGAAAATTTTTGTAAATTTTTTGAAATCGCTCAGAGGCTCCATGCACAAGCTCTCGATTCTATTCAAAATCATCAATTTATTTATTTACAAGAGGATCCGAAAGATGAAAATTTTTGAAAATTTTTTGAAATCGCTCAGAGGCTCCATGCACAAGCTCTCGATTCTATTCAAAATCATCAATTTATTTAGTTACAAGAGGATCCGAAAGATAAAAATTTTTGAAATTTTTTTGAAATCGCTCAGAGGCTCCATGCACAAGCTCTCGATTCTATTCAAAATCATCAATTTATTTGTTTACAAGAGGATCCGAAACATGAAAATTTTTGAACATTTTTTGAAATGGCTCTTAGGCTCCATGCACAAGCTCTCGATTCTATTCAAAATCATCAATTTATTTATTTACAAGAGGATCCGAAAGATGAAAATTTTTGAAAAATTTTTGAAATCGCTCAGAGGCTCCATGCACAAGCTCTCGATTCTATTCAAAATCATCAATTTATTTATTTACAAGAGGATCCGAAAGATGGAAATTTTTCAAATTTTTTTGAAATCGCTCAGAGGCTCCATGCACAAGCTCTCGTTTCTATTCAAAATCATCAATTTATTTATTTACAAGTGGATCCGAAAGATGAAAATTTTTGAAAAAATTTTGAAATCGCTCAGAGGCTCCATGCACAAGCTCTCGATTCTATTCAAAATCATCAATTTATTTAGTTACAAGAGGATCCGAAAGATGAAAATTTTTGAAAAATTTTTGAAATCGCTCAGAGGCTCCATGCACAAGCTCTCGATTCAATTCAAAATCATCAATTTATTTATTTACAAGAGGATCCGAAAGATGAAAATATTTGAAAATTTTTTGAAATCGCTCAGAGGCTCCATGCACAAGCTCTCGATTCTATTCAAAATCATCAATTTATTTAGTTACAAGAGGATCCGAAAGAAAAAAATTTTTGAATTTTTTTGAAATCGCTCAGAGGCTCCATGCACAAGCTCTCGATTGTATTCAAAATCATCAATTTATTTATTTACAAGAGGATCCGAAACATGAAAATTTTTGAAAATTTTTTGAAATGGCTCTTAGGCTCCATGCACAAGCTCTCGATTCTATTCAAAATCATCAATTTATTTATTTACAAGAGGATCCGAAAGATGAAAATTTTTGAAATTTTTTGGAAATAGCTCAGAGGCTCCATGCACAAGCTCTCGATTCTATTCAAAATCATCAATTTATTTATTTACAAGAGGATCCGAAAGATGAAAATTTTTGAAAAATTTTTGAAATCGCTCAGAGGCTCCATGCACAAGCTCTCGATTCTATTCAAAATCATCAATTTATTTATTTACAAGAGGATCCGAAAGATGAAAATTTTTGAAAATTTTTTGAAATCGCTCCGAGGCTCCATGCACAAGCTCTCGATTCTATTCAAAATCATCAATTTATTTATTTACAAGTGGATCCGAAAGACGAAAAATTGTGAAAAATTTTTTGAAATCGCTCAGAGGCTCCATGCACAAGCTCTCGATTCTATTCAAAACCATCAATTTATTTAGTTACAAGAGGATCCGAAAGATGAAAATTTTTGAAAAATTTTTGAAATCGCTCAGAGGCTCCATGCACAAGCTCTCGATTCTATTCAAAATCGTCAATTGATTTATTTACAAGAGGATCCGAAAGATGAAATTTTTTGAAATTTTTTTGAAATCGCTCAGAGGCTCCATGCACAAGCTCTCGATTCTATTCAAAATCATCAATTTATTTATTTACAAGAGGATCCGAAAGATGAAAATTTTTGAAAATTTTTTGAAATCGCTCGGAGGCTCCATGCACAAGCTCTCGATTCTATTCAAAATCATCAATCTATTTATTTACAAGAGGATCCGAAAGATGAAAATTTTTGAAAAATTTTTGAAATCGCTCGGAGGCTCCATGCACAAGCTCTCGATTTTATTCAAAATCATCAATTTATTTATTTCCAAGAGGATCCGAATGAAGAAAATTTTTGAACATTTTTTGAAATCGCTCAGAGGCTCCATGCATAAGCTCTCGATTCTATTCAAAATCATCAATTTGTTTATTTACAAGAGGATCCGAGAGATGAAAATTTTTGAAAAATTTTTGAAATCGCTCGGAGGCTCCATGCACAAGCTCTCGATTCTATTCAAAATCATCAATTTAATTATTTACAAGAGGATCCGAAAGATGAAAATTTTTGAAAAAATTTTGAAATAGCTCTGAGGCTCCATGCACAAGCTCTAGATTCTATTCAAAATCATCAATTTATTTATTTACAAGAGGATCCGAAAGATGAAAATTTTTGAAATTTTTTTTGAAATCGCTCAGAGGCTCCATGCACAAGCTCTCGATTCTATTCAAAATCATCAATTTATTTAGTTACAAGAGGATCCGAAAGATGAAAATTTTTGAAAAATTTTTGAAATCGCTCAGAGGCTCCATGCACAAGCTCTCGATTCTATTCAAAATCATCAATTTATTTATTTACAAGAGGATCCGAAAGATGAAAATTTTTGAAATTTTTTTTGAAATCGCTCAGAGGCTCCATGCACAAGCTCTCGATTCTATTCAAAATCATCAATTTATTTATTTACAAGAGGATCCGAAAGATGAAAATATTTGAAATTTTTTTGAAATCGCTCAGAGGCTCCATGCACAAGCTCTCGATTCTATTCAAAATCATCAATTTATTTAGTTACAAGAGGATCCGAAAGAAAAAAATTTTTGAATTTTTTTGAAATCGCTCAGAGGCTCCATGCACAAGCTCTCGATTGTATTCAAAATCATCAATTTATTTATTTACAAGAGGATCCGTAACATGAAAATTTTTGAAAATTTTTTGAAATGGCTCTTAGGCTCCATGCACAAGCTCTCGATTCTATTCAAAATCATCAATTTATTTATTTACAAGAGGATCCGAAAGATGAAAATTTTTGAAATTTTTTTGAAATAGCTCAGAGGCTCCATGCACAAGCTCTCGATTCTATTCAAAATCATCAATTTATTTATTTACAAGAGGATCCGAAAGATGAAAATTTTTGAAAAAATTTTGAAATCGCTCAGAGGCTCCATGCACAAGCTCTCGATTCTATTCAAAATCATCAATTTATTTATTTACAAGAGGATCCGAAAGATGAAAATTTTTGAAAATTTTTTGAAATCGCTCCGAGGCTCCATGCACAAGCTCTCGATTCTATTCAAAATCATCAATTTATTTATTTACAAGTGGATCCGAAAGACGAAAAATTTTGAAAAATTTTTTGAAATCGCTCAGAGGCTCCATGCACAAGCTCTCGATTCTATTCAAAACCATCAATTTATTTAGTTACAAGAGGATCCGAAAGATGAAAATTTTTGAAAAATTTTTGAAATCGCTCAGAGGCTCCATGCACAAGCTCTCGATTCTATTCAAAATCGTCAATTGATTTATTTACAAGAGGATCCGAAAGATGAAATTTTTTGAAATTTTTTTGAAATCGCTCAGAGGCTCCATGCACAAGCTCTCGATTCTATTCAAAATCATCAATTTATTTATTTACAAGAGGATCCGAAAGATGAAAATTTTTGAAAATTTTTTGAAATCGCTCGGAGGCTCCATGCACAAGCTCTCGATTCTATTCAAAATCATCAATCTATTTATTTACAAGAGGATCCGAAAGATGAAAATTTTTGAAAAATTTTTGAAATCGCTCGGAGGCTCCATGCACAAGCTCTCGATTTTATTCAAAATCATCAATTTATTTATTTCCAAGAGGATCCGAATGATGAAAATTTTTGAACATTTTTTGAAATCGCTCAGAGGGTCCATGCACAAGCTCTCGATTCTATTCAAAATCATCAATTTGTTTATTTACAAGAGGATCCGAGAGATGAAAATTTTTGAAAAATTTTTGAAATCGCTCGGAGGCTCCATGCACAAGCTCTCGATTTTATTCAAAATCATCAATTTATTTATTTACAAGAGGATCCGAATGATGAAAATTTTTGAACATTTTTTGTAATCGCTCAGAGGCTCCATGCACAAGCTCTCGATTCTATTCAAAATCATCAATTTGTTTATCTACAAGAGGATCCGAAAGATGAAAATTTTTGAAAAATTTTTGAAATCGCTCGGAGGCTCCATGCACAAGCTCTCGATTCTATTCAAAATCATCAATTTAATTATTTACAAGAGGATCCGAAAGATGAAAATTTTTGAAAAAATTTTGAAATAGCTCTGAGGCTCCATGCACAAGCTCTAGATTCTATTCAAAATCATCAATTTATTTATTTACAAGAGGATCCGAGAGATGAAAATTTTTGAAAAATTTTTGAAATCGCTCGGAGGCTCCATGCACAAGCTCTCGATTTTATTCAAAATCATCAATTTATTTATTTACAAGAGGATCCGAATGATGAAAATTTTTGAACATTTTTTGTAATCGCTCAGAGGCTCCATGCACAAGCTCTCGATTCTATTCAAAACCATCAATTTATTTAGTTACAAGAGGATCCGAAAGATGAAAATTTTTGAAAAATTTTTGAAATCGCTCAGAGGCTCCATGCACAAGCTCTCGATTCTATTCAAAATCGTCAATTGATTTATTTACAAGAGGATCCGAAAGATGAAATTTTTTGAAATTTTTTTGAAATCGCTCAGAGGCTCCATGCACAAGCTCTCGATTCTATTCAAAATCATCAATTTATTTATTTACAAGAGGATCCGAAAGATGAAAATTTTTGAAAATTTTTTGAAATCGCTCGGAGGCTCCATGCACAAGCTCTCGATTCTATTCAAAATCATCAATCTATTTATTTACAAGAGGATCCGAAAGATGAAAATTTTTGAAAAATTTTTGAAATCGCTCGGAGGCTCCATGCACAAGCTCTCGATTTTATTCAAAATCATCAATTTATTTATTTCCAAGAGGATCCGAATGATGAAAATTTTTGAACATTTTTTGAAATCGCTCAGAGGCTCCATGCACAAGCTCTCGATTCTATTCAAAATCATCAATTTGTTTATTTACAAGAGGATCCGAGAGATGAAAATTTTTGAAAAATTTTTGAAATCGCTCGGAGGCTCCATGCACAAGCTCTCGATTTTATTCAAAATCATCAATTTATTTATTTACAAGAGGATCCGAATGATGAAAATTTTTGAACATTTTTTGTAATCGCTCAGAGGCTCCATGCACAAGCTCTCGATTCTATTCAAAATCATCAATTTGTTTATTTACAAGAGGATCCGAGAGATGAAAATTTTTGAAAAATTTTTGAAATCGCTCGGAGGCTCCATGCACAAGCTCTCGATTCTATTCAAAATCATCAATTTAATTATTTACAAGAGGATCCGAAAGATGAAAATTTTTGAAAAAATTTTGAAATAGCTCTGAGGCTCCATGCACAAGCTCTAGATTCTATTCAAAATCATCAATTTATTTATTTACAAGAGGATCCGAGAGATGAAAATTTTTGAAAAATTTTTGAAATCGCTCGGAGGCTCCATGCACAAGCTCTCGATTTTATTCAAAATCATCAATTTATTTATTTACAAGAGGATCCGAATGATGAAAATTTTTGAACATTTTTTGTAATCGTTCAGAGGCTCCATGCACAAGCTCTCGATTCTATTCAAAATCATCAATTTGTTTATCTACAAGAGGATCCGAAAGATGAAAATTTTTGAAAAATTTTTGAAATCGCTCGGAGGCCCCATGCACAAGCTCTCGATTCTATTCAAAATCATCAATTTAATTATTTACAAAAGGATCCGAAAGATGAAAATTTTTGAAAAAATCTTGAAATAGCTCTGAGGCTCCATGCACAAGCTCTCGATTCTATTCAAAATCATCAATTTATTTATTTACAAGAGGATCCGAGAGATGAAAATTTTTGAAAAATTTTTGAAATCGCTCGGAGGCTCCATGCACAAGCTCTCGATTCTATTCAAAATCATCAATTTGTTTATTTACAAGAGGATCCGAAAGATGAAAATTTTTGAAATTTTTTTGAAATCGCTCGGAGGCTCCATGCACAAGCTCTCGATTCTATTCAAAATCATCAATTTATTTATTTACAAGAGGATCCGAAAGAAGAAAATTTTTGAAAATTTTTTGAAATCGCTCAGAGGCTCCATGCACAAGCTCTCGATTCTATTCAAAATCATCACTTTATTTATTTACAAGAGGATCCGAAAGATGAAAATTTTTGAAAAATTTTTGAAATCGCTCAGAGTCTCCATGCACAAGCTCTCGATTCTATTCAAAATCATCAATTTATTTATTTACAAGAGGATCCGAAAGATGAAAATTTTTGAAATTTTTTTGAAATCGCTCAGAGGCTCCATGCACAAGCTCTCGATTCTATTCAAAATCATCAATTTATTTATTTACAAGTGGATCCGAAAGATGAAAATTTTTGAAAAATTTTTGAAATCGCTCAGAGGCTCCATGCACAAGCTCTTGATTCTATTCAAAATCATCAATTTATTTAGTTACAAGAGGATCCGAAAGATGAAAATTTTTGAAAAATTTTTGAAATCGCTCAGAGGCTCCATGCACAAGCTCTCGATTCTATTCAAAATCATCAATTTATTTATTTACAAGAGGATCCGAAAGATGAAAATTTTTGAATTTTTTTTTTAAATCGCTCAGAGGCTCCATGCACAAGCTCTCGATTCTATTCAAAATCATCACTTTATTTATTTACAAGAGGATCCGAAAGATGAAAATTTTTGAAAATTTTTTGAAATCGCTCGGAGGCTCCATGCACAAGCTCTCGATTCTATTCAAAATCATCAATTTATTTATTTACAAGAGGATCCGAGAGATGAAAATTTTTGAAAAATTTTTGAAATCGCTCGGAGGCTCCATGCACAAGCTCTCGATTCTATTCAAAATCATCAATTTATTTATTTACAAGAGGATCCGAAAGATGAAAATTTTTGAAAAATTGTTGAAATCGCTCGGAGGCTCCATGCACAAGCTCTCGATTTTATTCAAAATCATCAATTTATTTATTTACAAGAGGATCCGAATGATGAAAATTTTTGAACATTTTTTGTAATCGCTCAGAGGCTCCATGCACAAGCTCTCGATTCTATTCAAAATCATCAATTTGTTTATCTACAAGAGGATCCGAAAGATGAAAATTTTTGAAAAATTTTTGAAATCGCTCGGAGGCCCCATGCACAAGCTCTCGATTCTATTCAAAATCATCAATTTAATTATTTACAAAAGGATCCGAAAGATGAAAATTTTTGAAAAAATCTTGAAATAGCTCTGAGGCTCCATGCACAAGCTCTCGATTCTATTCAAAATCATCAATTTATTTATTTACAAGAGGATCCGAGAGATGAAAATTTTTGAAAAATTTTTGAAATCGCTCAGAGGCTCCATGCACAAGCTCTCGATTCTATTCAAAATCATCAATTTATTCATTTACAAGAGGATCCGAAAGATGAAAAGTTTTGAAAAAATTTTGAAATCGCTCGGAGGCTCCATGCACAAGCTCTCGATGCTATTCAAAATCATCAATTTATTTATTTACAAGAGGATCCGAAAGATGAAAAGTTTTGAAATTTTTTTTGAAATCGCACGGAGGCTCCATGCACAAGCTCTCGATTCTATTCAAAATCATCAATTTATTTATGCACAAGAGGGTCCGAAAGATGACAATTTTTGAAAAATTTTTGAAATCGCTCGGAGGCTCCAAGCACAAGCTCTCGATTCTATTCAAAATCATCAATTTATTTATTTACAAGAGGATCCGAAAGATGAAAATTTTTGAAAAATTTTTGAAATCGCTCGGAGGCTCCATGCACAAGCTCTCGATTCTATTCAAAATCATCAATTTAATTATGCACAAGAGGATCCGAAAGATGACAATTTTTGAATTTTTTTTGGAATCGCTCAGAGGCTCCATGCACAAGCTCTCGATTCTATTCAAAATCATCAATTTATTTATTTACAAGAGGATCCGAAAGATGAAAATTTTTGAAATTTTTTTGAAATCGCTCAGAGGCTCCATGCACAAGCTCTCGATTCTATTCAAAATCATCAATTTATTCATCTACAAGAGGATCCGAAAGATGAAAATTTTTGAAAATTTTTTCAAATTACTCAGAGGCTCCATGTACAAGCTCTCGGTTCTATTGTAAATCATCAATTTATTTATGCACAAGAGGATTCGAAAGATGAAAATTTTTGAAATTTTTTTTGAAATCGCTCAGAGGCTCCATGCACAAGCTCTCGATTCTATTCAAAATCATCAATTTATTTATTTACAAGAGGATCCGAAAGATGAAAATTTTAGAAAAATTTTTGAAATCGCTCGGAGGCTCCATGCACAAGCTCTCGATTCTATTCAAAATCATCAATTTGTTTATTTACAAGAGGATCCGAAAGATGAAAATTTTTGAAAAATTTTTGAAATCGCTCGGAGGCTCCATGCACAAGCTCTCGATTCTATTCAAAATCATCAATTTAATTATTTACAAGAGGATCCGAAAGATGAAAATTTTTGAAAAAATTTTGAAATAGCTCTGAGGCTCCATGCACAAGCTCTCGATTCTATTCAAAATCATCAATTTATTTATTTACAAGAGGATCCGAAAGATGAAAGTTTTTGAAAAATTTTTGAAATCGCTCAGAGGCTCCATGCACAAGCTCTCGATTTTATTCAAAATCATCAATCTATTCATTTACAAGAGGATCCGAAAGATGAAAAGTTTTGAAAAAATTTTGAAATAGCTCTGAGGCTCCATGCACAAGCTCTAGATTCTATTCAAAATCATCAATTTATTTATTTACAAGAGGATCCGAGAGATGAAAATTTTTGAAAAATTTTTGAAATCGCTCGGAGGCTCCATGCACAAGCTCTCGATTTTATTCAAAATCATCAATTTATTTATTTACAAGAGGATCCGAATGATGAAAATTTTTGAACATTTTTTGTAATCGCTCAGAGGCTCCATGCACAAGCTCTCGATTCTATTCAAAATCATCAATTTGTTTATCTACAAGAGGATCCGAAAGATGAAAATTTTTGAAAAAATTTTGAAATCGCTCGGAGGCCCCATGCACAAGCTCTCGATTCTATTCAAAATCATCAATTTAATTATTTACAAAAGGATCCGAAAGATGAAAATTTTTGAAAAAATCTTGAAATAGCTCTGAGGCTCCATGCACAAGCTCTCGATTCTATTCAAAATCATCAATTTATTTATTTACAAGAGGATCCGAGAGATGAAAATTTTTGAAAAATTTTTGAAATCGCTCGGAGGCTCCATGCACAAGCTCTCGATTCTATTCAAAATCATCAATTTGTTTATTTACAAGAGGATCCGAAAGATGAAATTTTTTGAATTTTTTTTGAAATCGCTCGGAGGCTCCATGCACAAGCTCTCGATTCTATTCAAAATCATCAATTTATTTATTTACAAGAGGATCCGAAAGAAGAAAATTTTTGAAAATTTTTTGAAATCGCTCAGAGGCTCCATGCACAAGCTCTCGATTCTATTCAAAATCATCACTTTATTTATTTACAAGAGGATCCGAAAGATGAAAATTTTTGAAAAATTTTTGAAATCGCTCAGAGGCTCCATGCACAAGCTCTCGATTCTATTCAAAATCATCAATTTATTTATTTACAAGAGGATCCGAAAGATGAAAATTTTTGAAATTTTTTTGAAATCGCTCAGAGGCTCCATGCACAAGCTCTCGATTCTATTCAAAATCATCAATTTATTTATTTACAAGTGGATCCGAAAGATGAAAATTTTTGAAAAATTTTTGAAATCGCTCAGAGGCTCCATGCACAAGCTCTCGATTCTATTCAAAATCATCAATTTATTTAGTTACAAGAGGATCCGAAAGATGAAAATTTTTGAAAAATTTTTGAAATCGCTCAGAGGCTCCATGCACAAGCTCTCGATTCTATTCAAAATCATCAATTTATTTATTTACAAGAGGATCCGAAAGATGAAAATTTTTGAAATTTTTTTTGAAATCGCTCAGAGGCTCCATGCACAAGCTCTCGATTCTATTCAAAATCATCACTTTATTTATTTACAAGAGGATCCGAAAGATGAAAATTTGTGAAAATTTTTTGAAATCGCTCGGAGGCTCCATGCACAAGCTCTCGATTCTATTCAAAATCATCAATTTATTTATTTACAAGAGGATCCGAGAGATGAAAATTTTTGAAAAATTTTTGAAATCGCTCGGAGGCTCCATGCACAAGCTCTCGATTCTATTTAAAATCATCAATTTATTTATTTACAAGAGGATCCGAAAGATGAAAATTTTTGAAAAATTGTTGAAATCGCTCGGAGGCTCCATGCACAAGCTCTCGATTTTATTCAAAATCATCAATTTATTTATTTACAAGAGGATCCGAATGATGAAAATTTTTGAACATTTTTTGAAATCGCTCAGAGGCTCCATGCACAAGCTCTCGATTCTATTCAAAATCATCAATTTGTTTATTTACAAGAGGATCCGAAAGATGAAAATTTTTGAAAATTTTTTGAAATCGCTCGGAGGCTCCATGCACAAGCTCTCGATTCTATTCAAAATCATCAATTTAATTATGCACAAGAGGATCCGAAAGATGACAATTTTTGAATTTTTTTTGGAATCGCTCAGAGGCTCCATGCACAAGCTCTCGATTCTATTCAAAATCATCAATTTATTTATGCACAAGAGGATCCGAAAGATGACAATTTTTGAAAAATTTTTGAAATCGCTCGGAGGCTCCAAGCACAAGCTCTCGATTCTATTCAAAATCATCAATTTATTTATTTACAAGAGGATCCGAAAGATGAAAATTTTTGAAAAATTTTTGAAATCGCTCGGAGGCTCCATGCACAAGCTCTCGATTCTATTCAAAATCATCAATTTAATTATGCACAAGAGGATCCGAAAGATGACAATTTTTGAATTTTTTTTGGAATCGCTCAGAGGCTCCATGCACAAGCTCTCGATTCTATTCAAAATCATCAATTTATTTATTTACAAGAGGATCCGAAAGATGAAAATTTTTGAAATTTTTTTGAAATCGCTCAGAGGCTCCATGCACAAGCTCTCGATTCTATTCAAAATCATCAATTTATTCATCTACAAGAGGATCCGAAAGATGAAAATTTTTGAAAATTTTTTCAAATTGCTCAGAGGCTCCATGTACAAGCTCTCGGTTCTATTGTAAATCATCAATTTATTTATGCACAAGAGGATTCGAAAGATGAAAATTTTTGAAATTTTTTTTGAAATCGCTCAGAGGCTCCATGCACAAGCTCTCGATTCTATTCAAAATCATCAATTTATTTATTTACAAGAGGATCCGAAAGATGAAAATTTTAGAAAAATTTTTGAAATCGCTCGGAGGCTCCATGCACAAGCTCTCGATTCTATTCAAAATCATCAATTTGTTTATTTACAAGAGGATCCGAAAGATGAAAATTTTTGAAAAATTTTTGAAATCGCTCGGAGGCTCCATGCACAAGCTCTCGATTCTATTCAAAATCATCAATTTAATTATTTACAAGAGGATCCGAAAGATGAAAATTTTTGAAAAATTTTTGAAATAGCTCTGAGGCTCCATGCACAAGCTCTCGATTCTATTCAAAATCATCAATTTATTTATTTACAAGAGGATCCGAAAGATGAAAGTTTTTGAAAAATTTTTGAAATCGCTCAGAGGCTCCATGCACAAGCTCTCGATTTTATTCAAAATCATCAATTTATTCATTTACAAGAGGATCCGAAAGATGAAAAGTTTTGAAAAAATTTTGAAATAGCTCTGAGGCTCCATGCACAAGCTCTAGATTCTATTCAAAATCATCAATTTATTTATTTACAAGAGGATCCGAGAGATGAAAATTTTTGAAAAATTTTTGAAATCGCTCGGAGGCTCCATGCACAAGCTCTCGATTTTATTCAAAATCATCAATTTATTTATTTACAAGAGGATCCGAATGATGAAAATTTTTGAACATTTTTTGTAATCGCTCAGAGGCTCCATGCACAAGCTCTCGATTCTATTCAAAATCATCAATTTGTTTATCTACAAGAGGATCCGAAAGATGAAAATTTTTGAAAAAATTTTGAAATCGCTCGGAGGCCCCATGCACAAGCTCTCGATTCTATTCAAAATCATCAATTTAATTATTTACAAAAGGATCCGAAAGATGAAAATTTTTGAAAAAATCTTGAAATAGCTCTGAGGCTCCATGCACAAGCTCTCGATTCTATTCAAAATCATCAATTTATTTATTTACAAGAGGATCCGAGAGATGAAAATTTTTGAAAAAATTTTGAAATCGCTCGGAGGCTCCATGCACAAGCTCTCGATTCTATTCAAAATCATCAATTTGTTTATTTACAAGAGGATCCGAAAGATGAAAATTTTTGAATTTTTTTTGAAATCGCTCGGAGGCTCCATGCACAAGCTCTCGATTCTATTCAAAATCATCAATTTATTTATTTACAAGAGGATCCGAGAGATGAAAATTTTTGAAAATTTTTTGAAATCGCTCGGAGGCTCCATGCACAAGCTCTCGATTCTATTCAAAATCATCAATTTATTTATTTACAAGAGGATCCGAAAGATGAAAATTTTTGAAATTTTTTTGAAATCGCTCAGAGGCTCCATGCACAAGCTCTCGATTCTATTCAAAATCATCAATTTATTTATTTACAAGTGGATCCGAAAGATGAAAATTTTTGAAAAATTTTTGAAATCGCTCAGAGGCTCCATGCACAAGCTCTCGATTCTATTCAAAATCATCAATTTATTTAGTTACAAGAGGATCCGAAAGATGAAAATTTTTGAAAAATTTTTGAAATCGCTCAGAGGCTCCATGCACAAGCTCTCGATTCTATTCAAAATCATCAATTTATTTATTTACAAGAGGATCCGAAAGATGAAAATTTTTGAAATTTTTTTTGAAATCGCTCAGAGGCTCCATGCACAAGCTCTCGATTCTATTCAAAATCATCACTTTATTTATTTACAAGAGGATCCGAAAGATGAAAATTTTTGAAAATTTTTTGAAATCGCTCGGAGGCTCCATGCACAAGCTCTCGATTCTATTCAAAATCATCAATTTATTTATTTACAAGAGGATCCGAGAGATGAAAATTTTTGAAAAATTTTTGAAATCGCTCGGAGGCTCCATGCACAAGCTCTCGATTCTATTTAAAATCATCAATTTATTTATTTACAAGAGGATCCGAAAGATGAAAATTTTTGAAAAATTGTTGAAATCGCTCGGAGGCTCCATGCACAAGCTCTCGATTTTATTCAAAATCATCAATTTATTTATTTACAAGAGGATCCGAATGATGAAAATTTTTGAACATTTTTTGAAATCGCTCAGAGGCTCCATGCACAAGCTCTCGATTCTATTCAAAATCATCAATTTGTTTATTTACAAGAGGATCCGAAAGATGAAAATTTTTGAAAAATTTTTGAAATCGCTCGGAGGCTCCATGCACAAGCTCTCGATTCTATTCAAAATCATCAATTTAATTATTTACAAGAGGATCCGAAAGATGAAAATTTTTGAAAATTTTTTGAAATAGCTCTGAAGCTCCATGCACAAGCTCTCGATTCTATTCAAAATCATCAATTTATTTTTTTACAAGAGGATCCGAAAGATGAAAATTTTTGAAAAATTGTTGAAATCGCTCGGAGGCTCCATGCACAAGCTCTCGATTCTATTCAAAATCATCAATTTATTTATTTACAAGAGGATCCGAAAGATGAAAAGTTTTGAAATTTTTTTTGAAATCGCACGGAGGCTCCATGCACAAGCTCTCGATTCTATTCAAAATCATCAATTTATTTATGCACAAGAGGATCCGAAAGATGACAATTTTTGAAAAATTTTTGAAATCGCTCGGAGGCTCCAAGCACAAGCTCTCGATTCTATTCAAAATCATCAATTTATTTATTTACAAGAGGATCCGAAAGATGAAAATTTTTGAAAAATTTTTGAAATCGCTCGGAGGCTCCATGCACAAGCTCTCGATTCTATTCAAAATCATCAATTTAGTTATGCACAAGAGGATCCGAAAGATGACAATTTTTGAATTTTTTTTGGAATCGCTCAGAGGCTCCATGCACAAGCTCTCGATTCTATTCAAAATCATCAATTTATTTATTTACAAGAGGATCCAAAAGATCAAAATTTTTGAAATTTTTTTGAAATCGCTCAGAGGCTCCATGCACAAGCTCTCGATTCTATTCAAAATCATCAATTTATTCATCTACAAGAGGATCCGAAAGATGAAAATTTTTGAAAATTTTTTCAAATTGCTCAGAGGCTCCATGTACAAGCTCTCGGTTCTATTGTAAATCATCAATTTATTTATGCACAAGAGGATTCGAAAGATGAAAATTTTTGAAATTTTTTTTGAAATCGCTCAGAGGCCCCATGCACAAGCTCTCGATTCTATTCAAAATCATCAATTTATTTATTTACAAGAGGATCCGAAAGATGAAAATTTTTGAAAAATTTTTGAAATCGCTCGGAGGCTCCATGCACAAGCTCTCGATTCTATTCAAAATCATCAATTTGTTTATTTACAAGAGGATCCGAAAGATGAAAATTTTTGAAAAATTTTTGAAATCGCTCGGAGGCTCCATGCACAAGCTCTCGATTCTATTCAAAATCATCAATTTAATTATTTACAAGAGGATCCGAAAGATGAAAATTTTTGAAAAAATTTTGAAATAGCTCTGAGGCTCCATGCACAAGCTCTCGATTCTATTCAAAATCATCAATTTATTTATTTACAAGAGGATCCGAAAGATGAAAGTTTTTGAAAAAATTTTGAAATCGCTCAGAGGCTCCATGCACAAGCTCTCGATTTTATTCAAAATCATCAATTTATTCATTTACAAGAGGATCCGAAAGATGAAAAGTTTTGAAAAATTTTTGAAATCGCTCGGAGGCTCCATGCACAAGCTCTCGATGCTATTCAAAATCATCAATTTATTTATTTACAAGAGGATCCGAAAGATGAAAAGTTTTGAAAATTTTTTGAAATTGCACGGAGGCTCCATGCACAAGCTCTCGATTCTATTCAAAATCATCAATTTATTTATGCACAAGAGGATCCGAAAGATGACAATTTTTGAAAAAATTTTGAAATCGCTCGGAGGCTCCATGCACAAGCTCTCGATGCTATTCAAAATCATCAATTTATTCATTTACAAGAGGATCCGAAAGATGAAAAGTTTTGAAAAATTTTTGAAATCGCTCGGAGGCTCCATGCACAAGCTCTCGATTCTATTCAAAATCATCAATTTATTGATGCACAAGAGGATCCGAAAGATGACAATTTTTGAAAAAATTTTGAAATCGCTCGGAGGCTCCAAGCACAAGCTTTCGATTCTATTCAAAATCATCAATTTATTTATTTACAAGAGGATCCGAAAGATGAAAATTTTTGAAAAATTTTTGAAATCGCTCGGAGGCTCCATGCACAAGCTCTCGATTCTATTCAAAATCATCAATTTATTTATTTACAAGAGGATCCGAAAGATGAAAATTTTTCAAATTTTTTTGAAATCGCTCAGAGGCTCCATGCACAAGCTCTCGTTTCTATTCAAAATCATCAATTTATTTATTTACAAGTGGATCCGAAAGATGAAAATTTTTGAAAAAATTTTGAAATCGCTCAGAGGCTCCATGCACAAGCCCTCGATTCTATTCAAAATCATCAATTTATTTAGTTACAAGAGGATCCGAAAGATGAAAATTTTTGAAAAATTTTTGAAATCGCTCAGAGGCTCCATGCACAAGCTCTCGATTCTATTCAAAATCATCAATTTATTTATTTACAAGAGGATCCGAAAGATGAAAATTTTTGAAATTTTTTTTGAAATCGCTCAGAGGCTCCATGCACGAGCTCTCGATTCTATTCAAAATCATCAATTTATTTATTTACAAGAGGATCCGAAAGATGAAAATTTTTGAAAATTTTTTGAAATCGCTCAGAGGCTCCATGCACAAGCTCTCGATTCTATTCAAAATCATCAATTTATTTAGTTACAAGGGGATCCGAAAGATAAAAATTTTTGAATTTTTTTGAAATCGCTCAGAGGCTCCATGCACAAGCTCTCGATTCTATTCAAAACCATCAATTTATTTATTTACAAGAGGATCCGAAACATGAAAATTTTTGAAAATTTTTTGAAATGGCTCTTAGGCTCCATGCACAAGCTCTCGATTCTATTCAAAATCATCAATTTATTTATTTACAAGAGGATCCGAGAGATGAAAATCTTTGAAAAATTTTTGAAATCGCTCGGAGGCTCCATGCACAAGCTCTCGATTTTATTCAAAATCATCAATTTATTTATTTACAAGAGGATCCGAATGATGAAAATTTTTGAACATTTTTTGTAATCGCTCAGAGGCTCCATGCACAAGCTCTCGATTCTATTCAAAACCATCAATTTGTTTATTTACAAGAGGATCCGAAAGATGAAAATTTTTGAAAAATTTTTGAAATCGCTCGGAGGCTCCATGCACAAGCTCTCGATTCTATTCAAAATCATCAATTTAATTATTTACAAAAGGATCCGAAAGATGAAATTTTTTGAAAAAATCTTGAAATAGCTCTGAGGCTCCATGCACAAGCTCTCGATTCTATTCAAAATCATCAATTTATTTATTTACAAAAGGATCCGAGAGATGAAAATTTTTGAAAAATTTTTGAAATCGCTCGGAGGCTCCATGCACAAGCTCTCGATTCTATTCAAAATCATCAATTTGTTTATTTACAAGAGGATCCGAAAGATGAAAATTTTTGAAAATTTTTTGAAATCGCTCGGAGGCTCCATGCACAAGCTCTCGATTCTATTCAAAATCATCAATTTATTTATTTACAAGAGGATCCGAAAGAAGAAAATTTTTGAAAATTTTTTGAAATCGCTCAGAGGCTCCATGCACAAGCTCTCGATTCTATTCAAAATCATCAATTTATTTATTTACAAGAGGATCCAAAAGATGAAAATTTTTGAAATTTTTTTGAAATCGCTCAGAGGCTCCATGCACAAGCTCTCGATTCTATTCAAAATCATCAATTTATTTATTTACAAGTGGATCCGAAAGATGAAAATTTTTGAAAAATTTTTGAAATCGCTCAGAGGCTCCATGCACAAGCTCTCGATTCTATTCAAAATCATCAATTTATTTATTTACAAGAGGATCCGAAAGATGAAAATTTTTGAAATTTTTTTTGAAATCGCTCAGAGGCTCCATGCACAAGCTCTCGATTCTATTCAAAATCATCACTTTATTTATTTACAAGAGGATCCGAAAGATGAAAATTTTTGAAAATTTTTTGAAATCGCTCGGAGGCTCCATGCACAAGCTCTCGATTCTATTCAAAATCATCAATGTATTTATTTACAAGAGGATCCAAAAGATGAAAATTTTTGAAAAATTGTTGAAATCGCTCGGAGGCTCCATGCACAAGCTCTCGATTCTATTCAAAATCATCAATTTATTTATTTACAAGAGGATCCGAATGATGGAAATTTTTGAAAATTTTTTGAAATCGCTCAGAGGCTCCATGCACAAGCTCTCGATTCTATTCAAAATCATCAATTTGTTTATTTACAAGAGGATCCGAAAGATGAAAATTTTTGAAAAATTTTTGAAATCGCTCGGAGGCTCCATGCACAAGCTCTCGATTCTATTCAAAATCATCAATTTAATTATTTACAAGAGGATCCGAAAGATGAAAATTTTTGAAAATTTTTTGAAATAGCTCTGAAGCTCCATGCACAAGCTCTCGATTCTATTCAAAATCATCAATTTATTTATTTACAAGAGGATCCGAAAGATGAAAGTTTTTGAAAATTTTTTGAAATCGCTCAGAGGCTCCATGCACAAGCTCTCGATTCTATTCAAAATCATCAATTGATTCATTTACAAGAGGATCCGAAAGATGAAAAGTTTTGAAAAATTTTTGAAATCGCTCGGAGGCTCCATGCACGAGCTCTCGATGCTATTCAAAATCATCAATTTATTTATTTACAAGAGGATCCGAAAGATGAAAAGTTTTGAAATTTTTTTTGAAATCGCACGGAGGCTCCATGCACAAGCTCTCGATTCTATTCAAAATCATCAATTTATTTATGCACAAGAGGATCCGAAAGATGACAATTTTTGAAAAAATTTTGAAATCGCTCGGAGGCTCCAAGCACAAGCTCTCGATTCTATTCAAAATCATCAATTTATTTATTTACAAGAGGATCCGAAAGATGAAAATTTTTGAAAAATTTTTGAAATCGCTCATAGGCTCCATGTACAAGCTCTCGATTCTATTCAAAATCATCAATTTAATTATGCACAAGAGGATCCGAAAGATGACAATTTTTGAATTTTTTTTAGGAATCGCTCAGAGGCTCCATGCACAAGCTCTCGATTCTATTCAAAATCATCAATTTATTTATTTACAAGAGGATCCGAAAGATGAAAATTTTTGAAATTTTTTTGAAATCGCTCAGAGGCTCCATGCACAAGCTCTCGATTCTATTCAAAATCATCAATTTATTCATCTACAAGAGGATCCGAAAGATGAAAATTTTTGAAAATTTTTTCAAATCGCTCAGAGGCTCCATGTACAAGCTCTCGGTTCTATTGTAATTCATCAATTTATTTATGCACAAGAGGATCCGAAAGATGAAAATTTTTGAAATTTTTTTTGAAATCGCTCAGAGGCTCCATGCACAAGCTCTCGATTCTATTCAAAATCATCAATTTATTTATTTACAAGAGGATCCGAAAGATGAAAATTTTTGAAAAATTTTTGAAATCGCTCGGAGGCTCCATGCACAAGCTCTCGATTCTATTCAAAATCATCAATTTGTTTATTTACAAGAGGATCCGAAAGATGAAAATTTTTGAAAAAATTTTGAAATCGCTCGGAGGCTCCATGCACAAGCTCTCGATTCTATTCAAAATCATCAATTTAATTATTTACAAGAGGATCCGAAAGATGAAAATTTTTGAAAAATTTTTGAAATAGCTCTGAGGCTCCATGCACAAGCTCTCGATTCTATTCAAAATCATCAATTTATTTATTTACAAGAGGATCCGAAAGATGAAAGTTTTTGAAAATTTTTTGAAATCGCTCAGAGGCTTCATGCACAAGCTCTCGATTCTATTCAAAATCATCAATTTATTCATTTACAAGAGGATCCGAAAGATGAAAAGTTTTGAAAAATTTTTGAAATCGCTCGGAGGCTCCATGCACAAGCTCTCGATGCTATTCAAAATCATCAATTTATTTATTTACAAGAGGATCCGAAAGATGAAAAGTTTTGAAAATTTTTTGAAATCGCACGGAGGCTCCATGCACAAGCTCTCGATTCTATTCAAAATCATCAATTTATTTATGCACAAGAGGATCCGAAAGATGACAATTTTTGAAAAAAATTTGAAATCGCTCGGAGGCTCCAAGCACAAGCTCTCGATTCTATTCAAAATCATCAATTTATTTATTTACAAGAGGATCCGAAAGATGAAAATTTTTGAAAAATTTTTGAAATCGCTCGGAGGCCCCATGCACAAGCTCTCGATTCTATTCAAAATCATCAATTTAATTATGCACAAGAGGATCCGAAAGATGACAATTTTTGAATTTTTTTGGAAATCGCTCAGAGGCTACATGCACAAGCTCTCGATTCTATTCAAAATCATCAATTTATTTATTTACAAGAGGATCCGAAAGATGAAAATTTTTGAAATTTTTTTGAAATCGCTCAGAGGCTCCATGCACAAGCTCTCGATTCTATTCAAAATCATCAATTTATTCATCTACAAGAGGATCCGAAAGATGAAAATTTTTGAAAAATTTTTGAAATCGCTCAGAGGCTCCATGTACAAGCTCTCGATTCTATTGTAAATCATCAATTTATTTATGCACAAGAGAATCCGAAAGATGAAAATTTTTGAAATTTTTTTTGAAATCGCTCAGAGGCTCCAAGCACAAGCTCTCGATTCTATTCAAAATCATCAATTTATTTATTTACAAGAGGATCCGAAAGATGAAAATTTTTGAAAAATTTTTGAAATCGCTCGGAGGCTCCATGCACAAGCTCTCGATTCTATTCAAAATCATCAATTTATTTATTTACAAGAGGATCCGAAAGATGAAAAGTTTTGAAAAATTTTTGAAATCGCTCGGAGGCTCCATGCACAAGCTCTCGATGCTATTCAAAATCATCAATTTATTTGTTTACAAGAGGATCCGAAAGATGAAATGTTTTGAAAAATTTTTGAAATCGCTCGGAGGCTCCATGCACAAGCTCTCGATTCTATTCAAAATCAACAATTTATTTATTTACAAGAGGATCCGAAAGATGAAAAGTTTTGAAAAATTTTTGAAATCGCTCGGAGGCTCCATGCACGAGCTCTCGATGCTATTCAAAATCATCAATTTATTTATTTACAAGAGGATCCGAAAGATGAAATGTTTTTAAAAATTTTTGAAATCGCTCGGAGGCTCCATGCACAAGCTCTCGATTCTATTCAAAATCATCAATTTATTTATTTACAAGAGGATCCGAAAGATGAAAAGTTTTGAAAATTTTTTGAAATCGCACGGAGGCTCTATGCACAAGCTCTCGATTCTATTCAAAATCATCAATTTATTTATGCACAAGAGGATCCGAAAGATGACAATTTTTGAAAAATTTTTGAAATCGCTTGGAGGCTCCAAGCACAAGCTCTCGATTCTATTCAAAATCATCAATTTATTTATTTACAAGAGGATCCGAAAGATGAAAATTTTTTAAAAATTTTTGAAATCGCTCGGAGGCTCCATGCACAAGCTCTCGATTCTATTCAAAATCATCAATTTAATTATGCACAAGAGGATCCGAAAGATGACAATTTTTGAATTTTTTTGGAAATCGCTCAGAGGCTCCATGCACAAGCTCTCGATTCTATTCAAAATCATCAATTTATTTATTTACAAGAGGATCCGAAAGATGAAAATTTTTGAAATTTTTTTGAAATCGCTCAGAGGCTCCATGCACAAGCTCTCGATTCTATTCAAAATCATCAATTTATTCATCTACAAGAGGATCCGAAAGATGAAAATTTTTGAAAAATTTTTGAAATCGCTCAGAGGCTCCATGTACAAGCTCTCGATTCTATTGTAAATCATCAATTTATTTATGCACAAGAGGATCCGAAAGATGAACATTTTTGAAATTTTTTTTGAAATCGCTCAGAGGCTCCAAGCACAAGCTCTCGATTCTATTCAAAATCATCAATTTATTTATTTACAAGAGGATCCGAAAGATGAAAAGTTTTGAAAAATTTTTGAAATCGCTCGGAGGCTCCATGCACAAGCTCTCGATGCTATTCAAAATCATCAATTTATTTATTTACAAGAGGATCCGAAAGATGAAATGTTTTGAAAGATTTTTGAAATCGCTCGGAGGCTCCATGCACAAGCTCTCGATTCTATTCAAAATCATCAATTTATTTATTTACAAGAGGATCTGAATGATGAAAATTTTTGGAAAAATTTTGAAATCGCTCAAAGGCTCCATTCACAAGCTCTCGATGCTATTCAAAATCATCAATTTATTTATTTACCAGAGGATCCGAAGGTGAAAATTTTTGAAAAATTTTTGAAATCGCTCGGAGGCTCCATGCACAAGCTCTCGATTCTATTCAAAATCATCAATTTATTTATTTACAAGAGGATCCGAAAGATGACAATTTTTGAATTTTTTTTGAAATCGCTCAGAGGCTCCATACACAAGCTCTCGATTCTATTCAAAATCATAAATTTATTTATTTACAAGAGGATCCGAAAGATGAAATTTTTTGAATTTTTTTGGAAATCGCTCAGAGGCTCCATGCACAAGCTCTCGATTCTATTCAAAATCATCAATTTATTCATTTACAAGAGGATCCGAAAGATGAAAATTTTTGAAAATTTTTTGAAATCGCTCAGAGGCTCCATGCACAAGCTCTCGATTCTATTCAAAATCATCAATTTATTTATTTACAAGAGGATCCGAATGATGAAAATTTTTGAACATTTTTTGAAATCGCTCAGAGGGTCCATGCACAAGCTCTCGATTCTATTCAAAATCATCAATTTATTTATTTACAAGAGGATCCGAAAGATGAAAATTTTTGAAAAATTTTTGAAATCGCTCGGAGGCTCCATGCACAAGCTCTCGATTCTATTCAAAATCATCAATTTATTTATGCACAAGAGGATCCGAAGATGAAAATTTTTGAAAAATTTTTGAAATCGCTCGGAGGCTTCATGCACAAGCTCTCGATTCTATTCAAAATCATCAATTTATTTATTTACAAGAGGATCCGAAAGATAAAAATTTTTGAAAAATTTTTGAAATCGCTCGGAGGCTCCATGCACAAGCTCTCGATTCTATTCAAAATCATCAATTTATTTATTTACAAGAGGATCCGAAAGATGAAAATTTTTGAAAAAATTTTGAAATCGCTCAGAGGCTCCATTCACAAGCTCTCGATGCTATTCAAAATCATCAATTTATTTATTTACAAGAGGATCCGAAAGATGAAAATTTTTGAAAATTTTTTGAAATCGCTCGGAGGCTCCATGCACAAGCTCTCGATTCTATTCAAAATCATAAATTTATTTTTTTACAAGAGGATCCGAATGATGAAAATTTTTGAACATTTTTTGAAATCGCTCAGAGGGTCCATGCACAAGCTCTCGATTCTATTCAAAATCATCAATTTATTTATTTACAAGAGGATCCGAAGATGAAAATTTTTGAAAATTTTTTGAAATCGGTCGGAGGCTCCATGCACAAGCTCTCGATTCTATTCAAAATCATCAATTTATTTATTTACAAGAGGATCCGAAAGATGAAAATTTTTGAAAATTTTTTGAAATCGTTCGGAGGCTCCATGCACAAGCTCTCGATTCTATTCAAAATCATCAATTTATTTATTTACAAGAGGATCCGAAAGATGAAAATTTTTGAAAAATTTTTGAAATCGCTCGGAGGCTCCATGCACAAGCTCTCGATTCTATTCAAAATCATCAATTTATTTATGCACAAGAGGATCCGAAGATGAAAATTTTTGAAAAATTTTTGAAATCGCTCGGAGGCTTCATGCACAAGCTCTCGATTCTATTCAAAATCATCAATTTATTTATTTACAAGAGGATCCGAAAGATAAAAATTTTTGAAAATTTTTTGAAATCGCTCGGAGGCTCCATGCACAAGCTCTCGATTCTATTCAAAATCATCAATTTATTTATTTACAAGAGGATCCGAAAGATGAAAATTTTTGAAAAATTTTTGAAATCGCTCAGAGGCTCCATTCACAAGCTCTCGATGCTATTCAAAATCATCAATTTATTTATTTACAAGAGGATCCGAAGATGAAAATTTTTGAAAATTTTTTGAAATCGCTCGGAGGCTCCATGCACAAGCTCTCGATTCTATTCAAAATCATAAATTTATTTTTTTACAAGAGGATCCGAATGATGAAAATTTTTGAACATTTTTTGAAATCGCTCAGAGGGTCCATGCACAAGCTCTTGATTCTATTTAAAATCATCAATTTATTTATTTACAAGAGGATCCGAAGATGAAAATTTTTGAAAATTTTTTGAAATCGGTCGGAGGCTCCATGCACAAGCTCTCGATTCTATTCAAAATCATCAATTTATTTATGCACAAGAGGATCCGAAAGATGACAATTTTTGAAAAAATTTTGAAATCGCTCGGAGGCTCCAAGCACAAGCTTTCGATTCTATTCAAAATCATCAATTTATTTATTTACAAGAGGATCCGAAAGATAAAAATTTTTGAAAAATTTTTGAAATCGCTCGGAGGCTCCATGCACAAGCTCTCGATTCTATTCAAAATCATCAATTTACTTATTTACAAGAGGATCCGAAAGATGAAAATTTTTGAAAAATTTTTGAAATCGCTCAGAGGCTCCATTCACAAGCTCTCGATGCTATTCAAAATCATCAATTTATTTATTTACAAGAGGATCCGAAAGATGAAAAGTTTTGAAAAATTTTTGAAATCGCTCGGAGGCTCCATGCACAAGCTCTCGATGCTATTCAAAATCATCAATTTATTTATTTACAAGAGGATCCGAAAGATGAAATGTTTTGAAAGATTTTTGAAATCGCTCGGAGGCTCCATGCACAAGCTCTCGATTCTATTCAAAATCATCAATTTATTTATTTACAAGAGGATCTGAATGATGAAAATTTTTGGAAAATTTTTGAAATCGCTCAAAGGCTCCATTCACAAGCTCTCGATGCTATTCAAAATCATCAATTTATTTATTTACCAGAGGATCCGTAGATGAAAATGTTTGAAAAATTTTTGAAATCGCTTGGAGGCTCCATGCACAAGCTCTCGATTCTATTCAAAATCATCAATTTATTTATTTACAAGAGGATCCGAAAGATGAAAATTTTTGAAAAATTTTTGAAATCGCTCGGAGGCTCCATACACAAGCTCTCGATTCTATTCAAAATCATCAATTTATTTATGCACAAGAGGATCCGAAAGATGACAATTTTTGAATTTTTTTTGAAATCGCTCAGAGGCTCCATGCACAAGCTCTCGATTCTATTCAAAATCATCAATTTATTTATTTACAAGAGGATCCGAAAGATGAAAATTTTTGAAATTTTTTGGAAATCGCTCAGAGGCTCCATGCACAAGCTCTCGATTCTATTCAAAATCATCAATTTATTCATTTACAAGAGGATCCGAAAGATGAAAATTTTTGAAAATTTTTTGAAATCGCTCAGAGGCTCCATGCACAAGCTCTCGATTCTATTCAAAATCATCAATTTATTTATGCACAAGAGGATCCGAAAGATGAAAATTTTTGAAAAATTTTTGAAATCGCTCGGAGGCTCCATGCACAAGCTCTCGATTCTATTCAAAATCATCAATTTATTTATTTACAAGAGGATCCGAAAGATGAAAATTTTTGAAAAATTTTTGAAATCGCTCAGAGGCTCCATTCACAAGCTCTCGATGCTATTCAAAATCATCAATTTATTTATTTACAAGAGGATCCGAAAGATGAAAATTTTTGAAAATTTTTTGAAATCGCTCGGAGGCTCCATGCACAAGCTCTCGATTCTATTCAAAATCATAAATTTATTTTT
Organism: Oxycera nigricornis; assembly: GCA_963942545.1. Lineage (NCBI taxonomy): Eukaryota > Metazoa > Arthropoda > Insecta > Diptera > Stratiomyidae > Oxycera > Oxycera nigricornis. Next base: position 13,580,065 of record OZ012664.1, on the reverse strand, counting down.
TTACAAGAGGATCCGAATGATGAAAATTTTTGAACATTTTTTGAAATCGCTCAGAGGGTCCATGCACAAGCTCTTGATTCTATTCAAAATCATCAATTTATTTATTTACAAGAGGATCCGAAGATGAAAATTTTTGAAAATTTTTTGAAATCGGTCGGAGGCTCCATGCACAAGCTCTCGATTCTATTCAAAATCATCAATTTTTTTATGCACAAGAGGACCCGAAGATGAAAATTTTTGAAAAAATTTTGAAATCGCTCGGAGGCTTCATGCACAAGCTCTCGATTCTATTCAAAATCATCAATTTATTTATTTACAAGAGGATCCGAAAGATAAAAATTTTTGAAAAATTTTTGAAATCGCTCGGAGGCTCCATGCACAAGCTCTCGATTCTATTCAAAATCATCAATTTACTTATTTACAAGAGGATCCGAAAGATGAAAATTTTTGAAAAATTTTTGAAATCGCTCAGAGGCTCCATTCACAAGCTCTCGATGCTATTCAAAATCATCAATTTATTTATTTACAAGAGGATCCGAAAGATGAAAAGTTTTGAAAAATTTTTGAAATCGCTCGGAGGCTCCATGCACAAGCTCTCGATGCTATTCAAAATCATCAATTTATTTATTTACAAGAGGATCCGAAAGATGAAATGTTTTGAAAGATTTTTGAAATCGCTCGGAGGCTCCATGCACAAGCTCTCGATTCTATTCAAAATCATCAATTTATTTATTTACAAGAGGATCCGAAAGATGAAAATTTTTGAAAAATTTTTGAAATCGCTCGGAGGCTCCATACACAAGCTCTCGATTCTATTCAAAATCATCAATTTATTTATGCACAAGAGGATCCGAAAGATGACAATTTTTGAATTTTTTTTGAAATCGCTCAGAGGCTCCATGCACAAGCTCTCGATTCTATTCAAAATCATCAATTTATTTATTTACAAGAGGATCCGAAAGATGAAATTTTTTAAATTTTTTGGAAATCGCTCAGAGGCTCCATGCACAAGCTCTCGATTCTATTCAAAATCATAAATTTATTCATTTACAAGAGGATCCGAAAGATGAAAATTTTTGAAAATTTTTTGAAATCGCTCAGAGGCTCCATGCACAAGCTCTCGATTCTATTCAAAATCATCAATTTATTTATGCACAAGAGGATCCGAAAGATGAAAATTTTTGAAAATTTTTTGAAATCGCTCAGAGGCTCCATGCACAAGCTCTCGATTCTATTCAAAATCATCAATTTATTTATGCACAAGAGGATCCGAAAGATGAAAATTTTTGAAATTTTTTTTGAAATCGCTCAGAGGCTCCATACACAAGCTCTCGATTCTATTCAAAATCATAAATTTATTTATTTACAAGAGGATCCGAATGATGAAAATTTTTGAACATTTTTTTAAATCGCTCAGAGGGTCCATGCACAAGCTCTCGATTCTATTCAAAATCATCAATTTATTTATTTACAAGAGGATCCGAAAGATGAAAATTTTTGAAAAATTTTTGAAATCGCTCGGAGGCTCCATGCACAAGCTCTCGATTCTATTCAAAATCATCAATTTATTTATGCACAAGAGGATCCGAAGATGAAAATTTTTGAAAAATTTTTGAAATCGCTCGGAGGCTTCATGCACAAGCTCTCGATTCTATTCAAAATCATCAATTTATTTATTTACAAGAGGATCCGAAAGATAAAAATTTTTGAAAAATTTTTGAAATCGCTCGGAGGCTCCATGCACAAGCTCTCGATTCTATTCAAAATCATCAATTTATTTATTTACAAGAGGATCCGAAAGATGAAAATTTTTGAAAAATTTTTGAAATCGCTCAGAGGCTCCATTCACAAGCTCTCGATGCTATTCAAAATCATCAATTTATTTATTTACAAGAGGATCCGAAAGATGAAAATTTTTGAAAATTTTTTGAAATCGCTCGGAGGCTCCATGCACAAGCTCTCGATGCTATTCAAAATCATCAATTTATTTTTTTACAAGAGGATCCGAATGATGAAAATTTTTGAACATTTTTTGAAATCGCTCAGAGGGTCCATGCACAAGCTCTCGATTCTATTCAAAATCATCAATTTATTTATTTACAAGAGGATCCGAAGATGAAAATTTTTGAAAATTTTTTGAAATCGGTCGGAGGCTCCATGCACAAGCTCTCGATTCTATTCAAAATCATCAATTTATTTATTTACAAGAGGATCCGAAAGATGAAAATTTTTGAAAAATTTTTGAAATCGCTCGGAGGCTCCATGCACAAGCTCTCGATTCTATTCAAAATCATCAATTTATTTACTTACAAAGGGATCCGAAAGATGAAACGTTTTGAAAAATTTTTGAAATCGCTCGGAGGCTCCATGCACAAGCTCTCGATTCTATTCAAAATCATCAATTTATTTATTTACAAGAGGATCCGAAAGATGAAAATTTTTGAATTTTTTTTTGAAACCGCTCAGAGGCTCCATGCACAAGCTCTCGATTCTATTCAAAATCATCAATTTATTTATTCACAAGAGGATCCGAATGATGAAAATTTTTGAACATTTTTTGAAATCGCTCGGAGGCTCCATGCACAAGCTCTCGATTCTATTCAAGATCATAAATTTATTTATTTACAAGAGGATCCGAATGATGAAAATTTTTGAACATTTTTTGAAATCGCTCAGAGGGTCCATGCACAAGCTCTCGATTCTATTCAGAATCATAAATTTATTTTTTTACAAGAGGATCCGAATGATGAAAATTTTTGAACATTTTTTGAAATCGCTCAGAGGGTCCATGCACAAGCTCTCGATTCTATTCAAAATCATCAATTTATTTATTTACAAGAGGATCCGAAGATGAAAATTTTTGAAATTTTTTTGAAATCGGTCGGAGGCTTCATGCACAAGCTCTCGATTCTATTCAAAATCATCAATTTATTTATTTACAAGAGGATCCGAAAGATGAAAATTTTTGAAAAATTTTTGAAATCGCTCGGAGGCTCCATGCACAAGCTCTCGATTCTATTCAAAATCATCAATTTATTTATTTACAAAGGGATCCGAAAGATGAAACGTTTTGAAAAATTTTTGAAATCGCTCGGAGGCTCCATGCACAAGCTCTCGATTCTATTCAAAATCATCAATTTATTTATTTACAAGAGGATCCGAAAGATGAAAATTTTTCAAACATTTTTGAAATCGCTCAGAGGCTCCATGCACAAGCTCTCGATTCTATTCAAAATCATAAATTTATTTTTTTACAAGAGGATCCGAATGATGAAAATTTTTGAACATTTTTTGAAATCGCTCAGAGGGTCCATGCACAAGCTCTCGATTCTATTCAAAATCATCAATTTATTTATTTACAAGAGGATCCGAAGATGAAAATTTTTGAAATTTTTTTGAAATCGGTCGGAGGCTCCATGCACAAGCTCTCGATTCTATTCAAAATCATCAATTTATTTATTTACAAGAGGATCCGAAAGATGAAAATTTTTGAAAAATTTTTGAAATCGCTCGGAGGCTCCATGCACAAGCTCTCGATTCTATTCAAAATCATCAATTTATTTATTTACAAAGGGATCCGAAAGATGAAACGTTTTGAAAATTTTTTGAAGCCGCTCGGAGGCTCCATGCACAAGCTCTCGATTCTATTCAAAATCATCAATTTATTAATTTACAAGAGGATCCGAAAGATGAAAATTTTTGAAACATTTTTGAAATCGCTCAGAGGCTCCATGCACAAGCTCTCGATTCTATTCAAAATCATCAATTTATTCATTTACAAGAGGATCCGAAAGATGAAAATTTTTGAAAATTTTTTGAAATCGCTCGGAGGCTCCATGCACAAGCTCTCGATTCTATTCAAGATCATCAATTTATTTATTTGCAAGAGGATCCGAATGATGAAAATTTTTGAAAATTTTTTGAAATCGCTCAGAGGCTCCATGCACAAGCTCTCGATTCTATTCAAAATCATCAATTTATTTATTTACAAGAGGATCCGAAGATGAAAATTTTTGAATAATTTTTGAAATCGCTCGGAGGCCCCATGCACAAGCTCTCGATTCTATTCAAAATCATCAATTTATTTATTTACAAGAGGATCCGAAATATGAAAATTTTTGAAAAATTTTTGAAATCGCTCGGAGGCTCCATGCACAAGCTCTCGATTCTATTCAAAATCATCAATTTATTTATGCACAAGAGGATCCGAAAGATGACAATTTTTGAATTTTTTTGAAATCGCTCAGAGGCTCCATGCACAAGCTCTCGATTCTATTCAAAATCATCAATTTATTTATTTACAAGAAGATCCGAAAGATGAAAATTTTTGAAATTTTTTTGAAATCGCTCAGAGCCTCCATGCACAAGCTCTCGATTCTATTCAAAATCATCAATTTATTTATTTACAAGAGGATCCGAAAGATGAAAAGTTTTGAAAATTTTTTGAAGTCGCTCGGAGGCTCCATGCACAAGCTCTCGATTCTATTCAAAATCATCAATTTATTTATTTACAAGAGGTTCCGAAAGATGAAAATTTTTGAAATCGCTCGGAGGCTCCATGCACAAGCTCTCGATTCTATTCAAAATCATAAATTTATTTATTTACAAGAGGATCCGAATGATGAAAATTTTTGAACATTTTTTGAAATCGCTCAGAGGGTCCATGCACAAGCTCTCGATTCTATTCAAAATCATCAATTTATTTATTTACAAGAGGATCCGAAGATGAAAATTTTTGAAAAATTTTTGAAATCGCTCGGAGGCTCCATGCACAAGCTCTCGATTCTATTCAAAATCATCGATTTATTTATTTACAAGAGGATCCGATAGATGAAAATTTTTGAAAAATTTTTGAAATCGCTCGGAGGCTCCATGCACAAGCTCTCGATTCTATTCAAAATCATCAATTTATTTATTTACAAAGGGATCCGAAAGATGAAACGTTTTGAAAAATTTTTGAAATCGCTCGGAGGCTCCATGCACAAGCTCTCGATTCTATTCAAAATCATCAATTTATTTATTTACAAGAGGATCCGAAAGATGAAAATTTTGGAATTTTTTTTTTAAATCGCTCAGAGGCTCCATGCACAAGCTCTCGATTCTATTCAAAATCATCAATTTATTCATTTACAAGAGGATCCGAAAGATGAAAATTTTTGAAAATTTTTTGAAACCGCTCGGAGGCTCCATGCACAAGCTCTCGATTCTATTCAAGATCATCAATTTATTTATTTACAAGAGGATCCGAATGATGAAAATTTTTGAACATTTTTTGAAATCGCTCAGAGGCTCCATGCACAAGCTCTCGATTCTATTCAAAATCATCAATTTATTTATTTACAAGAGGATCCGAAGATGTAAATTTTTGAATAATTTTTGAAATCGCTCGGAGGCTCCATGCACAAGCTCTCGATTCTATTCAAAATCATCAATTTATTTATTTACAAGAGGATCCGAAATATGAAAATTTTGGAAAAATTTTTGAAATCGCTCGGAGGCTCCATGCACAAGCTCTCGATTCTATTCAAAATCATCAATTTATTTATGCACAAGAGGATCCGAAAGATGACAATTTTTGAATTTTTTTTGAAATCGCTCAGAGGCTCCATGCACAAGCTCTCGATTCTATTCAAAATCATCAATTTATTTATTTACAAGAAGATCCGAAAGATGAAAATTTTTGAAATTTTTTTGAAATCGCGCAGAGCCTCCATGCACAAGCTCTCGGTTCTATTCAAAATCATCAATTTATTTATTTACAAGAGGATCCGAAAGATGAAAAGTTTTGAAAATTTTTTGAAGTCGCTCGGAGGCTCCATGCACAAGCTCTCGATTCTATTCAAAATCATCAATTTATTAATTTACAAGAGGATCCGAAAGATGAAAATTTTTGAAACATTTTTGAAATCGCTCGGAGGCTCCATGCACAAGCTCTCGATTCTATTCAAAATCATCAATTTATTTATTTACAAGAGGTTCCGAAAGATGAAAATTTTTGAAAAATTTTTGAAATCGCTCGGAGGCTCCATGCACAAGCTCTCGATTCTATTCAAAATCATAAATTTATTTATTTACAAGAGGATCCGAATGATGAAAATTTTTGAACATTTTTTGAAATCGCTCAGAGGGTCCATGCACAAGCTCTCGATTCTATTCAAAATCATCAATTTATTTATTTACAAGAGGATCCGAAGATGAAAATTTTTGAAAAATTTTTGAAATCGCTCGGAGGCTCCATGCACAAGCTCTCGATTCTATTCAAAATCATCGATTTATTTATTTACAAGAGGATCCGAAAGATGAAAATTTTTGAAAATTTTTTGAAATCGCTCGGAGGCTCCATGCACAAGCTCTCGATTCTATTCAAAATCATTAATTTATTTATTTACAAGAGGATCCGAAAGATGAAAATTTTTGAAAATTTTTTGAAATCGCTCAGAGGCTCCATGCACAAGCTCTCGATTCTATTCAAAATCATCAATTTATTTATGCACAAGAGGATCCGAAAGATGAAAATTTTTGAAACTTTTTTTGAAATCGCTCAGAGGCTCCATGCACAAGCTCTCGATTCTATTCAAAATCATCAATTTATTTATTTACAAGAGGATCCGAAAGATGAAAATTTTTGAAAAATTTTTGAAATCGCTCGGAGGCTCCATGCACAAGCTCTCGATTCTATTCAAAATCATCAATTTATTTATTTACAAGAGGATCCGAAGATGAAAATTTTTGAAAAATTTTTGAAATCGCTCGGAGGCTTCATGCACAAGCTCTCGATTCTATTCAAAATCATCAATTTACTTATTTACAAGAGGATCCGAAAGATGAAAATTTTTGAAAAATTTTTGAAATCGCTCGGAGGCTCCATGCACAAGCTCTCGATTCTATTCAAAATCATCAATTTATTTATTTACAAGAGGATCCGAAAGATGAAAATTTTTGAAATTTTTTTAAAATCGCTCTGTGGCTCCATGCACAAGCTCTCAATTCTATTCAAAATCATCAATTTATTCATTTACAAGAGGATCCGAAAGATGAAAATTTTTGAAAATTTTTTGAAATCGCTCAGAGGCTCCATGCACAAGCTCTCGATTCTATTCAAAATCATCAATTTATTTATTTACAAGAGGATCCGAAAGATGAAAATTTTTGAAAAATTTTTGAAATCGCTCGGAGGCTCCATGCACAAGCTCTCGATTCTATTCAAAATCATCAATTTATTTATTTACAAGAGGATCCGAAGATGAAAATTTTTGAAAAATTTTTGAAATCGCTCGGAGGCTTCATGCACAAGCTCTCGATTCTATTCAAAATCATTAATTTATTTATTTACAAGAGGATCCGAAAGATGAAAATTTTTGAAAAATTTTTGAAATCGCTCGGAGGCTCCATGCACAAGCTCTCGATTCTATTCAAAATCATCAATTTATTTATGCACAAGAGGATCCGAAAGATGAAAATTTTTGAATTTTTTTTTTGAAATCGCTCAGAGGCTCCATGCATAAGCTCTCGATTCTATTCAAAATCATCAATTTATTTATTTACAAGAGGATCCGAAAGATGAAAATTTTTGAAAAATTTTTGAAATCGCTCAGAGGCTCTATGCACAAGCTCTCGATTCTATTTAAAATCATCAATTTATTTATTTACAAGAGGATCCGAAAGATGAAAAGTTTTGAAATTTTTTTAAAATCGCTCGGAGGCTCCATGCACAAGCTCTCGATTCTATTCAAAATCATCAATTTATTTATTTACAAAAGGATCCGAAAGATGAAACGTTTTGAAAAATTTTTGAAATCGCTCGGAGGCTCCATGCACAAGCTCTCGATTCTATTCAAAATCATTAATTTATTTATTTACAAGAGGATCCGAAAGATGAAAATTTTTGAAATTTTTTTAAAATCGCTCGGAGGCTCCATGCACAAGCTCTCGATTCTATTCAAAATCATCAATTTATTCATTTACAAGAGGATCCGAAAGATGAAAATTTTTGAAAAATTTTTGAAATCGCTCGGAGGCTCCATACACAAGCTCTCGATTCTATTCAAAATCATCAATTTATTTATTTACAAGAGGATCCGAAGATGAAAATTTTTGAAAAATTTTTGAAATCGCTCGGAGGCTTCATGCACAAGCTCTCGATTCTATTCAAAATCATCAATTTATTTATTTACAAGAGGATCCGAAAGATGAAAATTTTTGAAAAATTTTTGAAATCGCTCGGAGGCTCCATGCACAAGCTCTCGATTCTATTCAAAATCATCAATTTATTCATTTACAAGAGGATCCGAAAGATGAAAATTTTTGAAATTTTTTTGAAATCACTCAGAGGCTCCATGCACAAGCTCTCGATTGTATTCAAAATCATCAATTTATTCATTTACAAGAGGATCCGAAAGATGAAAATTTTTGAAAATTTTTTGAAATCGCTCAGAGGCTTCATGCACAAGCTCTCGATTCTATTCAAAATCATCAATTTATTTATGCACAAGAGGATCCGAAAGATGAAAATTTTTGAATTTTTTTTTTGAAATCGCTCAGAGGCTCCATGCATAAGCTCTCGATTCTATTCAAAATCATCAATTTATTTATTTACAAGAGGATCCGAAAGATGAAAATTTTTGAAAAATTTTTGAAATCGCTCAGAGGCTCTTTGCACAAGCTCTCGATTCTATTCAAAATCATCAATTTATTTATTTACAAGAGGATCCGAAAGATGAAAAGTTTTGAAAATTTTTTGAAGTCGCTCGGAGGCTCCATGCACAAGCTCTCGATTCTATTCAAAATCATCAATTTATTAATTTACAAGAGGATCCGAAAGATGAAAATTTTTGAAACATTTTTGAAATCGCTCAGAGGCTCCATTCACAAGCTCTCGATGCTATTCAAAATCATCAATTGTTTTATTTACAAGAGGTTCCGAAAGATGAAAATTTTTGAAAAATTTTTGAAATCGCTCGGAGGCTCCATGCACAAGCTCTCGATTCTATTCAAAATCATAAATTTATTTATTTACAAGAGGATCCGAATGATGAAAATTTTTGAACATTTTTTGAAATCGCTCAGAGGGTCCATGCACAAGCTCTCGATTCTATTCAAAATCATCAATTTATTTAGTTACAAGAGGATCCGAAAGATAAAAATTTTTGAAATTTTTTGGAAATCGCTCAGAGGCTCCATGCACAAGCTCTCGATTCTATTCAAAATCATCAATTTATTTGTTTACAAGAGGATCCGAAACATGAAAATTTTTGAACATTTTTTGAAATGGCTCTTAGGCTCCATGCACAAGCTCTCGATTCTATTCAAAATCATCAATTTATTTATTTACAAGAGGATCCGAAAGATGAAAATTTTTGAAAAATTTTTGAAATCGCTCAGAGGCTCCATGCACAAGCTCTCGATTCTATTCAAAATCATCAATTTATTTATTTACAAGAGGATCCGAGAGATGAAAATTTTTCAAATTTGTTTGAAATCGCTCAGAGGCTCCATGCACAAGCTCTCGATTCTATTCAAAATCATCAATTTATTTATTTACAAGTGGATCCGAAAGATGAAAATTTTTGAAAAAATTTTGAAATCGCTCAGAGGCTCCATGCACAAGCTCTCGATTCTATTCAAAATCATTAATTTATTTATTTACAAGAGGATCCGAAAGATGAACATTTTTGAAATTTTTTTAAAATCGCTCGGAGGCTCCATGCACAAGCTCTCGATTCTATTCCAAATCATCAATTTATTCATTTACAAGAGGATCCGAAAGATGAAAATGTTTGAAAATTTTTTGAAATCGCTCAGAGGCTCCATGCACAAGCTCTCGATTCTATTCAAAATCATCAATTTATTTATGCACAAGAGGATCCGAAAGATGAAAATTTTTGAAACTTTTTTTGAAATCGCTCAGAGGCTCCATGCACAAGCTCTCGATTCTATTCAAAATCATCAATTTATTTATTTACAAGAGGATCCGAAAGATGAAAATTTTTGAAAAATTTTTGAAATCGCTCGGAGGTTCCATGCACAAGCTCTCGATTCTATTCAAAATCATCAATTTATTTATTTACAAGAGGATCCGAAGATGAAAATTTTTGAAAAATTTTTGAAATCGCTCGGAGGCTTCATGCACAAGCTCTCGATTCTATTCAAAATCATCAATTTATTCATTTACAAGAGGATCCGAAAGATGAAAATTTTTGAAACATTTTTGAAATCGCTCGGAGGCTCCATGCACAAGCTCTCGATTCTATTCAAAATCATCAATTTATTTATTTACAAGAGGTTCCGAAAGATGAAAATTTTTGAAAAATTTTTGAAATCGCTCGGAGGCTCCATGCACAAGCTCTCGATTCTATTCAAAATCATAAATTTATTTATTTACAAGAGGATCCGAATGATGAAAATTTTTGAACATTTTTTGAAATCGCTCAGAGGGTCCATGCACAAGCTCTCGATTCTATTCAAAATCATCAATTTATTTATTTACAAGAGGATCCGAAGATGAAAATTTTTGAAAAATTTTTGAAATCGCTCGGAGGCTCCATGCACAAGCTCTCGATTCTATTCAAAATCATTAATTTATTTATTTACAAGAGGATCCGTAAGATGAACATTTTTGAAATTTTTTTAAAATCGCTCGGAGGCTCCATGCACAAGCTCTCGATTCTATTCCAAATCATCAATTTATTCATTTACAAGAGGATCCGAAAGATGAAAATGTTTGAAAATTTTTTGAAATCGCTCAGAGGCTCCATGCACAAGCTCTCGATTCTATTCAAAATCATCAATTTATTTATGCACAAGAGGATCCGAAAGATGAAAATTTTTGAAACTTTTTTTGAAATCGCTCAGAGGCTCCATGCACAAGCTCTCGATTCTATTCAAAATCATCAATTTATTTATTTACAAGAGGATCCGAAAGATGAAAATTTTTGAAAAATTTTTGAAATCGCTCGGAGGTTCCATGCACAAGCTCTCGATTCTATTCAAAATCATCAATTTATTTATTTACAAGAGGATCCGAAGATGAAAATTTTTGAAAAATTTTTGAAATCGCTCGGAGGCTTCATGCACAAGCTCTCGATTCTATTCAAAATCATCAATTTATTCATTTACAAGAGGATCCGAAAGATGAAAATTTTTGAAACATTTTTGAAATCGCTCGGAGGCTCCATGCACAAGCTCTCGATTCTATTCAAAATCATCAATTTATTTATTTACAAGAGGTTCCGAAAGATGAAAATTTTTGAAAAATTTTTGAAATCGCTCGGAGGCTCCATTCACAAGCTCTCGATTCTATTCAAAATCATAAATTTATTTATTTACAAGAGGATCCGAATGATGAAAATTTTTGAACATTTTTTGAAATCGCTCAGAGGGTCCATGCACAAGCTCTCGATTCTATTCAAAATCATCAATTTATTTATTTACAAGAGGATCCGAAGATGAAAATTTTTGAAAAATTTTTGAAATCGCTCGGAGGCTCCATGCACAAGCTCTCGATTCTATTCAAAATCATCGATTTATTTATTTACAAGAGGATCCGAAAGATGAAAATTTTTGAAAAATTTTTGAAATCGCTCGGAGGCTCCATGCACAAGCTCTCGATTCTATTCAAAATCATCAATTTATTTATTTACAAAGGGATCCGAAAGATGAAACGTTTTGAAAAATTTTTGAAATCGCTCGGAGGCTCCATGCACAAGCTCTCGATTCTATTCAAAATCATCAATTTATTTATTTACAACAGGATCCGAAAGATGAAAATTTTTGAATTTTTTTTTGAAATCGCTCAGAGGCTCCATGCACAAGCTCTCGATTCTATTCAAAATCATCAATTTATTTATTTACAAGAGGATCCGAATGATGAAAATTTTTGAACATTTTTTGAAATCGCTCGGAGGCTCCATGCACAAGCTCTCGATTCTATTCAAGATCATCAATTTATTTATTTACAAGAGGTTCCGAATGATGAAAATTTTTGAACATTTTTTGAAATCGCTCAGAGGGTCCATGCACAAGCTCTCGATTCTATTCAAAATCATAAATTTATTTTTTTACAAGAGGATCCGAATGATGAAAATTTTTGAACATTTTTTGAAATCGCTCAGAGGGTCCATGCACAAGCTCTCGATTCTATTCAAATTCATCAATTTATTTATTTACAAGAGGATCCGAAGATGAAAATTTTTGAAATTTTTTTGAAATCGGTCGGAGGCTCCATGCACAAGCTCTCGATTCTATTCAAAATCATCAATTTATTTATTTACAAGAGGATCCGAAAGATGAAAATTTTTGAAAAATTTTTGAAATCGCTCGGAGGCTCCATGCACAAGCTCTCGATTCTATTCAAAATCATCAATTTATTTATTTACAAAGGGATCCGAAAGATGAAACGTTTTGAAAAATTTTTGAAATCGCTCGGAGGCTCCATGCACAAGCTCTCGATTCAATTCAAAATCATCAATTTATTTATTTACAAGAGGATCCGAAAGATGAAAATTTTGGAATTTTTTTTTTAAATCGCTCAGAGGCTCCATGCACAAGCTCTCGATTCTATTCAAAATCATCAATTTATTCATTTACAAGAGGATCCGAAAGATGAAAATTTTTGAAAATTTTTTGAAATCGCTCGGAGGCTCCATGCACAAGCTCTCGATTCTATTCAAGATCATCAATTTATTTATTTACAAGAGGATCCGAATGATGAAAATTTTTGAACATTTTTTGAAATCGCTCAGAGGCTCCATGCACAAGCTCTCGATTCTATTCAAAATCATCAATTTATTTATTTACAAGAGGATCCGAAGATGAAAATTTTTGAATAATTTTTGAAATCGCTCGGAGGCTCCATGCACAAGCTCTCGATTCTATTCAAAATCATCAATTTATTTATTTACAAGAGGATCCGAAATATGAAAATTTTTGAAAAATTTTTGAAATCGCTCGGAGGCTCCATGCACAAGCTCTCGATTCTATTCAAAATCATCAATTTATTTATGCATAAGAGGATCCGAAAGATGACAATTTTTGAATTTTTTTTGAAATCGCTCAGAGGCTCCATGCACAAGCTCTCGATTCTATTCAAAATCATCAATTTATTTATTTACAAGAAGATCCGAAAGATGAAAATTTTTGAAATTTTTTTGAAATCGCTCAGAGCCTCCATGCACAAGCTCTCGATTCTATTCAAAATCATCAATTTATTTATTTACAAGAGGATCCGAAAGATGAAAAGTTTTGAAAATTTTTTGAAGTCGCTCGGAGGCTCCATGCACAAGCTCTCGATTCTATTCAAAATCATCAATTTATTAATTTACAAGAGGATCCGAAAGATGAAAATTTTTGAAACATTTTTGAAATCGCTCGGAGGCTCCATGCACAAGCTCTCGATTCTATTCAAAATCATCAATTTATTTATTTACAAGAGGTTCCGAAAGATGAAAATTTTTGAACATTTTTTGAAATCGCTCAGAGGGTCCATGCACAAGCTCTCGATTCTATTCAAAATCATCAATTTATTTATTTACAAGAGGATCCGAAGATGAAAATTTTTGAAAAATTTTTGAAATCGCTCGGAGGCTCCATGCACAAGCTCTCGATTCTATTCAAAATCATCGATTTATTTATTTACAAGAGGATCCGAAAGATGAAAATTTTTGAAAATTTTTTGAAATCGCTCGGAGGCTCCATGCACAAGCTCTCGATTCTATTCAAAATCATCAATTTATTTATTTACAAAAGGATCCGAAAGATGAAACGTTTTGAAAAATTTTTGAAATCGCTCGGAGGCTCCATGCACAAGCTCTCGATTCTATTCAAAATCATTAATTTATTTATTTACAAGAGGATCCGAAAGATGAACATTTTTGAAATTTTTTTAAAATCGCTCGGAGGCTCCATGCACAAGCTCTCGATTCTATTCAAAATCATCAATTTATTCATTTACAAGAGGATCCGAAAGATGAAAATTTTTGAAAATTTTTTGAAATCGCTCAGAGGCTCCATGCACAAGCTCTCGATTCTATTCAAAATCATCAATTTATTTATGCACAAGAGGATCCGAAAGATGAAAATTTTTGAAACTTTTTTTGAAATCGCTCAGAGGCTCCATGCACAAGCTCTCGATTCTATTCAAAATCATCAATTTATTTATTTACAAGAGGATCCGAAGATGAAAATTTTTGAAAAATTTTTGAAATCGCTCGGAGGCTTCATGCACAAGCTCTCGATTCTATTCAAAATCATCAATTTATTTATTTACAAGAGGATCCGAAAGATGAAAATTTTTGAAAAATTTTTGAAATCGCTCGGAGGCTCCATGCACAAGCTCTCGATTCTATTCAAAATCATCAATTTATTTATTTACAAGAGGATCCGAAAGATGAAATTTTTTGAAATTTTTTTAAAATCGCTCTGTGGCTCCATGCACAAGCTCTCAATTCTATTCAAAATCATCAATTTATTCATTTACAAGAGGATCCGAAAGATGAAAATTTTTGAAAATTTTTTGAAATCGCTCAGAGGCTCCATGCACAAGCTCTCGATTCTATTCAAAATCATCAATTTATTTATTTACAAGAGGATCCGAAAGATGAAAATTTTTGAAAAATTTTTGAAATCGCTCGGAGGCTCCATGCACAAGCTCTCGATTCTATTCAAAATCATCAATTTATTTATTTACAAGAGGATCCGAAGATGAAAATTTTTGAAAAATTTTTGAAATCGCTCGGAGGCTTCATGCACAAGCTCTCGATTCTATTCAAAATCATTAATTTATTTATTTACAAGAGGATCCGAAAGATGAAAATTTTTGAAAAATTTTTGAAATCGCTCGGAGGCTCCATGCACAAGCTCTCGATTCTATTCAAAATCATCAATTTATTTATTTACAAGAGGATCCGAAAGATGAAAATTTTTGAAAAATTTTTGAAATCGCTCGGAGGCTCCATGCACAAGCTCTCGATTCTATTCAAAATCATCAATTTATTTATTTACAAGAGGATCCGAAAGATGAAAATTTTTCAAATTTTTTTGAAATCGCTCAGAGGCTCCATGCACAAGCTCTCGATTCTATTCAAAATCATCAATTTATTTATTTACAAGTGGATCCGAAAGATGAAAATTTTTGAAAAAATTTTGAAATCGCTCAGAGGCTCCATGCACAAGCTCTCGATTCTATTCAAAATCATCAATTTATTTAGTTACAAGAGGATCCGAAAGATGAAAATTTTTGAAATTTTTTTGAAATCGCTCAGAGGCTCCATGCAAAAGCTCTCGATTCTATTCAAAATCATCAATTTATTTATGCACAAGAGGATCCGAAAAATGACAATTTTTGAATTTTTTTTGAAATCGCTCAGAGGCTTCATGCACAAGTTCTCGATTCTATTCAAAATCATCAATTTATTTATGCACAAGAGGATCCGAAAGATGAAAATTTTTGAAATTTTTTTGAAATCACTCAGAGGCTCCATGCACAAGCTCTCGATTGTATTCAAAATCATCAATTTATTCATTTACAAGAGGATCCGAAAGATGAAAATTTTTGAAAATTTTTTGAAATCGCTCAGAGGCTTCATGCACAAGCTCTCGATTCTATTCAAAATCATCAATTTATTTATGCACAAGAGGATCCGAAAGATGAAAATTTTTGAATTTTTTTTTTGAAATCGCTCAGAGGCTCCATGCATAAGCTCTCGATTCTATTCAAAATCATCAATTTATTTATTTACAAGAGGATCCGAAAGATGAAAATTTTTGAAAAATTTTTGAAATCGCTCAGAGGCTCTATGCACAAGCTCTCGATTCTATTCAAAATCATCAATTTATTTATTTACAAGAGGATCCGAAAGATGAAAAGTTTTGAAAATTTTTTGAAGTCGCTCGGAGGCTCCATGCACAAGCTCTCGATTCTATTCAAAATCATCAATTTATTAATTTACAAGAGGATCCGAAAGATGAAAATTTTTGAAACATTTTTGAAATCGCTCAGAGGCTCCATTCACAAGCTCTCGATGCTATTCAAAATCATCAATTGTTTTATTTACAAGAGGTTCCGAAAGATGAAAATTTTTGAAAAATTTTTGAAATCGCTCGGAGGCTCCATGCACAAGCTCTCGATTCTATTCAAAATCATAAATTTATTTATTTACAAGAGGATCCGAATGATGAAAATTTTTGAACATTTTTTGAAATCGCTCAGAGGGTCCATGCACAAGCTCTCGATTCTATTCAAAATCATCAATTTATTTAGTTACAAGAGGATCCGAAAGATAAAAATTTTTGAAATTTTTTTGAAATCGCTCAGAGGCTCCATGCACAAGCTCTCGATTCTATTCAAAATCATCAATTTATTTGTTTACAAGAGGATCCGAAACATGAAAATTTTTGAACATTTTTTGAAATGGCTCTTAGGCTCCATGCACAAGCTCTCGATTCTATTCAAAATCATCAATTTATTTATTTACAAGAGGATCCGAAAGATGAAAATTTTTGAAAAATTTTTGAAATCGCTCAGAGGCTCCATGCACAAGCTCTCGATTCTATTCAAAATCATCAATTTATTTATTTACAAGAGGATCCGAGAGATAAAATTTTTTCAAATTTGTTTGAAATCGCTCAGAGGCTCCATGCACAAGCTCTCGATTCTATTCAAAATCATCAATTAATTTATTTACAAGTGGATCCGAAAGATGAAAATTTTTGGAAAAATTTTGAAATCGCTCAGAGGCTCCATGCACAAGCTCTCGATTCTATTCAAAATCATTAATTTATTTATTTACAAGAGGATCCGAAAGATGAACATTTTTGAAATTTTTTTAAAATCGCTCGGAGGCTCCATGCACAAGCTCTCAATTCTATTCCAAATCATCAATTTATTCATTTACAAGAGGATCCGAAAGATGAAAATGTTTGAAAATTTTTTGAAATCGCTCAGAGGCTCCATGCACAAGCTCTCGATTCTATTCAAAATCATCAATTTATTTATGCACAAGAGGATCCGAAAGATGAAAATTTTTGAAACTTTTTTTGAAATCGCTCAGAGGCTCTATGCACAAGTACTCGATTCTATTCAAAATCATCAATTTATTTATTTACAAGAGGATCCGAAAGATGAAAATTTTTGAAAAATTTTTGAAATCGCTCAGAGGCTCTATGCACAAGCTCTCGATTCTATTCAAAATCATCAATTTATTTATTTACAAGAGGATCCGAAAGATGAAAAGTTTTGAAAATTTTTTGAAGTCGCTCGGAGGCTCCATGCACAAGCTCTCGATTCTATTCAAAATCATCAATTTATTAATTTACAAGAGGATCCGAAAGATGAAAATTTTTGAAACATTTTTGAAATCGCTCAGAGGCTCCATTCACAAGCTCTCGATGCTATTCAAAATCATCAATTGTTTTATTTACAAGAGGTTCCGAAAGATGAAAATTTTTGAAAAATTTTTGAAATCGCTCGGAGGCTCCATGCACAAGCTCTCGATTCTATTCAAAATCATAAATTTATTTATTTACAAGAGGATCCGAATGATGAAAATTTTTGAACATTTTTTGAAATCGCTCAGAGGGTCCATGCACAAGCTCTCGATTCTATTCAAAATCATCAATTTATTTAGTTACAAGAGGATCCGAAAGATAAAAATTTTTGAAATTTTTTTGAAATCGCTCAGAGGCTCCATGCACAAGCTCTCGATTCTATTCAAAATCATCAATTTATTTGTTTACAAGAGGATCCGAAACATGAAAATTTTTGAACATTTTTTGAAATGGCTCTTAGGCTCCATGCACAAGCTCTCGATTCTATTCAAAATCATCAATTTATTTATTTACAAGAGGATCCGAAAGATGAAAATTTTTGAAAAATTTTTGAAATCGCTCAGAGGCTCCATGCACAAACTCTCGATTCTATTCAAAATCATCAATTTATTTATTTACAAGAGGATCCGAGAGATGAAAATTTTTCAAATTTGTTTGAAATCGCTCAGAGGCTCCATGCACAAGCTCTCGATTCTATTCAAAATCATCAATTTATTTATTTACAAGTGGATCCGAAAGATGAAAATTTTTGAAAAAATTTTGAAATCGCTCAGAGGCTCCATGCACAAGCTCTCGATTCTATTCAAAATCATCAATTTATTTATTTACAAGAGGATCCGAAAGATGAACATTTTTGAAATTTTTTTAAAATCGCTCGGAGGCTCCATGCACAAGCTCTCGATTCTATTCCAAATCATCAATTTATTCATTTACAAGAGGATCCGAAAGATGAAAATGTTTGAAAATTTTTTGAAATCGCTCAGAGGCTCCATGCACAAGCTCTCGATTCTATTCAAAATCATCAATTTATTTATGCACAAGAGGATCCGAAAGATGAAAATTTTTGAAACTTTTTTTGAAATCGCTCAGAGGCTCCATGCACAAGTACTCGATTCTATTCAAAATCATCAATTTATTTATTTACAAGAGGATCCGAAAGATGAAAATTTTTGAAAAATTTTTGAAATCGCTCGGAGGTTCCATGCACAAGCTCTCGATTCTATTCAAAATCATCAATTTATTTATTTACAAGAGGATCCGAAGATGAAAATTTTTGAAAATTTTTTGAAATCGCTCGGAGGCTTCATGCACAAGCTCTCGATTCTATTCAAAATCATCAATTTATTCATTTACAAGAGGATCCGAAAGATGAAAATTTTTGAAAATTTTTTGAAATCGCTCAGAGGTTCCATGCACAAGCTCTCGATTCTATTCAAAATCATCAATTTATTTATTTACAAGAGGATCCGAAAGATGAAAATTTTTGAAAAATTTTTGAAATCGCTCGGAGGCTCCATGCACAAGCTCTCGATTCTATTCAAAATCATCAATTTATTTATTTACAAGAGGATCCGAAGATGAAAATTTTTGAAAAATTTTTGAAATCGCTCGGAGGCTTCATGCACAAGCTCTCGATTCTATTCAAAATCATCAATTTATTTATTTACAAGAGGATCCGAAAGATGAAAATTTTTGAAAAATTTTTGAAATCGCTCGGAGGCTCCATGCACAAGCTCTCGATTCTATTCAAAATCATCAATTTATTTATTTACAAGAGGATCCGAAAGATGAAAATTTTTGAAATTTTTTTGAAATCGCTCAGAGGCTCCATGCACAAGCTCTCGATTCTATTCAAAATCATCAATTTATTTATGCACAAGAGGATCGGAAAAATGACAATTTTTGAATTTTTTTTGAAATCGCTCAGAGGCTCCATGCACAAGCTCTCGATTCTATTCAAAATCATCAATTTATTTATGCACAAGAGGATCCGAAAGATGGAAACTTTTGAAATTTTTTTTGAAGTCGCTCAGAGGCTCCATGCACAAGCTCTCGATTCTATTCAAAATCATCAATTTATTTATGCACAAGAGGATCCGAAAGATGACAATTTTTGAATTTTTTTTGAAATCGCTCAGAGGCTCCATGCACAAGCTCTCGATTCTATTCAAAATCATCAATTTATTTATGCACAAGAGGATCCGAAAGATGAAAATTTTTGAAATTTTTTTGAAATCACTCAGAGGCTCCATGCACAAGCTCTTGATTGTATTCAAAATCATCAATTTATTCATTCACAAGAGGATCCGAAAGATGAAACTTTTTGAAAAAATTTTGAAATCGCTCAGAGGCTCCATGCACAAACTCTCGATTCTATTCAAGATCATCAATTTATGTATTTACAAGAGGATCCGAAAGATGAAATTTTTTGAAATCGCTCGGAGGCTCCATGCACAAGCTCTCGATTCTATTCAAAATCATCAATTTATTTATGCACAAGAGGATCCGAAAGATGACAATTTTTGAATTTTTTTTGAAATCGCTCAGAGGCTCCATGCACAAGCTCTCGATTCTATTCAAAATCATCAATTTATTTATGCACAAGAGGATCCGAAAGATGAAAATTTTTGAAATTTTGTTGAAATCACTCAGAGGCTCCATGCACAAGCTCCCGATTGTATTCAAAATCATCAATTTATTCATTTACAAGAGGATCCGAAAGATGAAAATTTTTGAAAAATTTTTGAAATCGCTCAGAGGCTCTATGCACAAGCTCTCGATTCTATTCAAAATCATCAATTTATTTATTTACAAGAGGATCCGAAAGATGAAAAGTTTTGGAAATTTTTTGAAGTCGCTCGGAGGCTCCATGCACAAGCTCTCGATTCTATTCAAAATCATCAATTTATTTATTTACAAGAGGATCCGAAAGATGAAAATTTTTGAAAAATTTTTGAAATCGCTCAGAGGCTCCATTCACAAGCTCTCGATGCTATTCAAAATCATCAATTTATTTATTTACAAGAGGATCCGGAAGATGAAAATTTTTGAAAATTTTCTGAAATCGTTTGGAGGCTCCATGCACAAGCTCTCGATTCTATTCAAAATCATCAATTTATTTATTTACAAGAGGATCCGAAAGATGAAAAGTTTTGAAAATTTTTTGAAGTCGCTCGGAGGCTCCATGCACAAGCTCTCGATTCTATTCAAAATCATCAATTTATTTATTTACAAGAGGATCCGAAAGATGAAAATTTTTGAAAATTTTTTGAAATCGCTCAGAGGCTCCATTCACAAGCTCTCGATGCTATTCAAAATCATCAATTTATTTATTTACAAGAGGATCCGAAAGATGAAAATTTTTGAAAATTTTCTGAAATCGTTTGGAGGCTCCATGCACAAGCTCTCGATTCTATTCAAAATCATCAATTTGTTTATTTACAAAAGGATCCGAAAGGTGAAACGTTTTGAAAAATTTTTGAAATCGCTCGGAGGCTCCATGCACAAGCTCTCGATTCTATTCAAAATCATCAATTTATTCATTTACAAGAGGATCCGAAAGATGAAATTTTTGAATTTTTTTTTGAAATCGCTCAGAGGCTTCATGCACAAGCTCTCGATTCTATTCAAAATCATCAATTTATTTATTTACAAGAGGATCCGAAAGATGAAAATTTTTGAAAACTTTTTGAAATCGCTCGGAGGCTCCATGCACAAGCTCTCGATTCTATTCAAAATCATCAATTTATTTATGCACAAGAGGATCCGAAAGATGACAATTTTTGAATTTTTTTTGAAATCGCTCAGAGGCTCCATGCACAAGCTCTCGATTCTATTCAAAATCATCAATTTATTTATGCACAAGAGGATCCGAAAGATGAAAATTTTTTAAAATTTTTTTGAAATCACTCAGAGGCTCCATGCACAAGCTCTCGATTGTATTCAAAATCATCAATTTATTCATTTACAAGAGGATCCGAAAGATGAAAATTTTTGAAAATTTTTTGAAATCGCTCAGAGGCTTCATGCACAAGCTCTCGATTCTATTCAAAATCATCAATTTATTTATGCACAAGAGGATCCGAAAGATGAAAATTTTTGAATTTTTTTTTTGAAATCGCTCAGAGGCTCCATGCATAAGCTCTCGATTATATTCAAAATCATCAATTTATTTATTTACAAGAGGATCCGAAAGATGAAAATTTTTGAAAAATTTTTGAAATCGCTCAGAGGCTCTATGCACAAGCTCTCGATTCTATTCAAAATCATCAATTTATTTATTTACAAGAGGATCCGAAAGATGAAAAGTTTTGAAAATTTTTTGAAGTCGCTCGGAGGCTCCATGCACAAGCTCTCGATTCTATTCAAAATCATCAATTTATTAATTTACAAGAGGATCCGAAAAATGAAAATTTTTGAAACATTTTTGAAATCGCTCAGAGGCTCCATTCACAAGCTCTCGATGCTATTCAAAATCATCAATTTATTTATTTACAAGAGGTTCCGAAAGATGAAAATTTTTGAAAAATTTTTGAAATCGCTCGGAG
The DNA here is from genome assembly GCA_963942545.1 of Oxycera nigricornis. Classification (NCBI taxonomy): domain Eukaryota; kingdom Metazoa; phylum Arthropoda; class Insecta; order Diptera; family Stratiomyidae; genus Oxycera; species Oxycera nigricornis. Next base: position 13,558,196 of record OZ012664.1, on the reverse strand, counting down.
GTTCCATGCACAAGCTCTCGATTCTATTCAAAATCATAAATTTATTTATTTACAAGAGGATCCGAATGATGAAAATTTTTGAACATTTTTTGAAATCGCTTAGAAGGTCCATGCACAAGCTCTCGATTCTATTCAAAATCATCAATTTATTTAGTTACAAGAGGATCCGAAAGATAAAAATTTTTGAAATTTTTTTGAAATCGCTCAGAGGCTCCATGCACAAGCTCTCGATTCTATTCAAAATCATCAATTTATTTGTTCACAAGAGGATCCGAAACATGAAAATTTTTGAACATTTTTTGAAATGGCTCTTAGGCTCCATGCACAAGCTCTCGATTCTATTCAAAATCATCAATTTATTTATTTACAAGAGGATCCGAAAGATGAAAATTTTTGAAATTTTTTTGAAATCGCTCAGAGGCTCCATGCACAAGCTCTCGATTCTATTCAAAATCATCAATTTATTTATTTACAAGAGGATCCGAAAGATGAAAATTTTTCAAATTTTTTTGAAATCGCTCAGAGGCTCCATGCACAAGCTCTCGATTCTATTCAAAATCATCAATTTATTTATTTACAAGAGGATCCGAAAGATGAAAATTTTTGAAAATTTTTTGAAATCGCTCAGAGGCTCCATTCACAAGCTCTCGATGCTATTCAAAATCATCAATTTATTTATTTACAAGAGGATCCGAAAGATGAAAATTTTTGAAAATTTTCTGAAATCGTTTGGAGGCTCCATGCACAAGCTCTCGATTCTATTCAAAATCATCAATTTATTTATTTACAAGAGGATCCGAAGATGAAAATTTTTGAAAAATTTTTGAAATCGCTCAGAGGCTCCATGCACAAGCTCTCGATTCTATTCAAAATCATCAATTTATTTATTTACAAGAGGATCCGAAAGATGAAAATTTTTGAAAAATTTTTAAATCGCTCGGAGGCTCCAAGCACAAGCTCTCGATTCTATTCAAAATCATCAATTTATTTATTTACAAGAGGATCCGAAAGATGAAATTTTTGAATTTTTTTTTGAAATCGCTCAGAGGCTTCATGCACAAGCTCTCGATTCTATTCAAAATCATCAATTTATTTATTTACAAGAGGATCCGAAAGATGAAAATTTTTGAAAATTTTTTGAAATCGCTCGGAGGCTCCATGCACAAGCTCTCGATTCTATTCAAAATCATCAATTTATTTATGCACAAGAGGATCCGAAAGATGACAATTTTTGAATTTTTTTTGAAATCGCTCAGAGGCTCCATGCACAAGCTCTCGATTCTATTCAAAATCATCAATTCATTTATGCACAAGAGGATCCGAAAGATGAAAATTTTTGAAATTTTTTTGAAATCACTCAGAGGCTCCATGCACAAGCTCTCGATTGTATTCAAAATCATCAATTTATTCATTTACAAGAGGATCCGAAAGATGAAAATTTTTGAAAATTTTTTGAAATCGCTCAGAGGCTTCATGCGAAAGCTCTCGATTCTATTCAAAATCATCAATTTATTTATGCACAAGAGGATCCGAAAGATGAAAATTTTTGAATTTTTTTTTTGAAATCGATCAGAGGCTCCATGCATAAGCTCTCGATTCTATTCAAAATCATCAATTTATTTATTTACAAGAGGATCCGAAAGATGAAAATTTTTGAAAATTTTTTGAAATCGCTCAGAGGCTCTATGCACAAGCTCTCGATTCTATTCAAAATCATCAATTTATTAATTTACAAGAGGTTCCGAAAGATGAAATTTTTGAAACATTTTTGAAATCGCTCAGAGGCTCCATTCACAAGCTCTCGATGCTATTCAAAATCATCAATTTATTTATTTACAAGAGGTTCCGAAAGATGAAAATTTTTGAAATTTTTTTGAAATCGCTCAGAGGCTCCATGCACAAGCTCTCGATTCTATTCAAAATCATCAATTTATTTGTTTACAAGAGGATCCGAATGATGAAAATTTTTGAACATTTTTTGAAATCGCTCAGAGGGTCCATGCACAAGCTCTCGATTCTATTCAAAATCATCAATTTATTTAGTTACAAGAGGATCCGAAAGATAAAAATTTTTGAAATTTTTTTGAAATCGCTCAGAGGCTCCATGCACAAGCTCTCGATTCTATTCAAAATCATCAATTTATTTGTTTACAAGAGGATCCGAAACATGAAAATTTTTGAACATTTTTTGAAATGGCTCTTAGGCTCCATGCACAAGCTCTCGATTCTATTCAAAATCATCAATTTATTTATTTACAAGAGGATCCGAAAGATGAAAAGTTTTGAAAATTTTTTGAAGTCGCTCGGAGGCTCCATGCACAAGCTCTCGATTCTATTCAAAATCATCAATTTATTAATTTACAAGAGGATCCGAAAGATGAAATTTTTGAAACATTTTTGAAATCGCTCAGAGGCTCCATTCACAAGCTCTCGATGCTATTCAAAATCATCAATTTATTTATTTACAAGAGGTTCCGAAAGATGAAAATTTTTGAAAAATTTTTGAAATCGCTCGGAGGCTCCATGCACAAGCTCTCGATTCTATTCAAAATCATAAATTTATTTATTTACAAGAGGATCCGAATGATGAAAATTTTTGAACAGAGGCTCCATGCACAAGCTCTCGATTCTATTCAAAATCATCAATTTATTTGTTTACAAGAGGATCTGAAACATGAAAATTTTTGAACATTTTTTGAAATCGCTCTTAGGCTCCATGCACAAGCTCTCGATTCTATTCAAAATCATCAATTTATTTATTTACAAGAGGATCCGAAAGATGAAAATTTTTGAAAAATTTTTGAAATCGCTCAGAGGCTCCATGCGCAAGCTCTCGATTCTATTCAAAATCATCAATTTATTTATTTACAAGAGGATCCGAAAGATGAAAATTTTTCAAATTTTTTTGAAATCGCTCAGAGGCTCCATGCACAAGCTCTCGATTCTATTCAAAATCATCAATTTATTTATCTACAAGAGGATCCGAAAGATGAAAAGTTTTGAAAATTTTTTGAAGTCGCTCGGAGGCTCCATGCACAAGCTCTCGATTCTATTCAAAATCATCAATTTATTAATTTACAAGTGGATCCGAAAGATGAAATTTTTGAAACATTTTTGAAATCGCTCAGAGGCTCCATTCACAAGCTCTCGATGCTATTCAAAATCATCAATTTATTTATTTACAAGAGGTTCCGAAAGATGAAAATTTTTGAAAAAATTTTGAAATCGCTCGGAGGCTCCATGCACAAGCTCTCGATTCTATTCAAAATCATCAATTTATTTATTTACAAGAGGATCCGAAGATGAAAATTTTTGAAATTTTTTTGAAATCGGTCGGAGGCTCCATGCACAAGCTCTCGATTCTATTCAAAATCATCAATTTATTTATTTACAAGAGGATCCGAAAGATAAAAATTTTTGAAATTTTTTTGAAATCGCTCAGAGGCTCCATGCACAAGCTCTCGATTCTATTCAAAATCATCAATTTATTTGTTTACAAGAGGATCTGAAACATGAAAATTTTTGAACATTTTTTGAAATGGCTCAGAGGGTCCATGCACAAGCTCTCGATTCTATTCAAAATCATCAATTTATTTAGTTACAAGAGGATCCGAAAGATAAAAATTTTTGAAATTTTTTTGAAATCGCTCAGAGGCTCCATGCACAAGCTCTCGATTCTATTCAAAATCATCAATTTATTTATTTACAAGAGGATCCGAAAGATGAAAATTTTTGAAATTTTTTTGAAATCGCTCAGAGGCTCCATGCACAAGCTCTCGATTCTATTCAAAATCATCAATTTATTTATTTACAAGAGGATCCGAAAGATGAAAAGTTTTGAAAATTTTTTGAAGTCGCTCGGAGGCTCCATGCACAAGCTCTCGATTCTATTGAATGATGAAAATTTTTGAACATTTTTTGAAATCGCTCAGAGGGTCCATGCACAAGCTCTCGATTCTATTCAAAATCATCAATTTATTTAGTTACAAGAGGATCCGAAAGATAAAAATTTTTGAAATTTTTTTGAAATCGCTCAGAGGCTCCATGCACAAGCTCTCGATTCTATTCAAAATCATCAATTTATTTGTTTACAAAAGGATCCGAAACATGAAAATTTTTGAAAAAATTTTGAAATCGCTCAGAGGCTCCATGCACAAGCTCTCGATTCTATTCAAATTCATCAATTTATTTAGTTACAAGAGGATCCGAATGATGAAAATTTTTGAACATTTTTTGAAATCGCTCAGAGGCTCTATGCACAAGCTCTCGATTCTATTCAAAATCATCAATTTATTAATTTACAAGAGGTTCCGAAAGATGAAATTTTTGAAACATTTTTGAAATCGCTCAGAGGCTCCATTCACAAGCTCTCGATGCTATTCAAAATCATCAATTTATTTATTTACAAGAGGTTCCGAAAGATAAAAATTTTTGAAATTTTTTTGAAATCGCTCAGAGGCTCCATGTACAAGCTCTCGATGCTATTCAAAATCATCAATTTATTTATTTACAAGAGGTTCCGAAAGATGAAAATTTTTGAAAAATTTTTGAAATCGCTCGGAGGCTCCATGCACAAGCTCTCGATTCTATTCAAAATCATAAATTTATTTATTTACAAGAGGATCCGAATGATGAAAATTTTTGAACATTTTTTTAAATCGCTCAGAGGGTCCATGCACAAGCTCTCGATTCTATTCAAAATCATCAATTTATTTAGTTACAAGAGGATCCGAAAGATAAAAATTTTTGAAATTTTTTTGAAATCGCTCAGAGGCTCCATGCACAAGCTCTCGATTCTATTCAAAATCATCAATTTATTTGTTTACAAAAGGATCCGAAACATGAAAATTTTTGAAAATTTTTTGAAATGGCTCTTATGCTCCATGCACAAGCTCTCGATTCTATTCAAAATCATCAATTTATTAATTTACAAGAGGTTCCGAAAGATGAAATTTTTGAAACATTTTTGAAATCGCTCAGAGGCTCCATTCACAAGCTCTCGATGCTATTCAAAATCATCAATTTATTTATTTACAAGAGGTTCCGAAAGATGAAAATTTTTGAAATTTTTTTGAAATCGCTCAGAGGCTCCATGCACAAGCTCCCGATTCTATTCAAAATCATCAATTTATTTGTTTACAAGAGGATCCGAATGATGAAAATTTTTGAAAAAATTTTGAAATCGCTCAGAGGCTCCATGTACAAGCTCTCGATTCTATTCAAATTCATCAATTTATTTAGTTACAAGAGGATCCGAATGATGAAAATTTTTGAACATTTTTTGAAATCGCTCAGAGGCTCTATGCACAAGCTCTCGATTCTATTCAAAATCATCAATTTATTAATTTACAAGAGGTTCCGAAAGATGAAATTTTTGAAACATTTTTGAAATCGCTCAGAGGCTCCATTCACAAGCTCTCGATGCTATTCAAAATCATCAATTTATTTATTTACAAGAGGTTCCGAAAGATAAAAATTTTTGAAATTTTTTTGAAATCGCTCAGAGGCTCCATGCACAAGCTCTCGATTCTATTCAAAATCATCAATTTATTTGTTTACAAGAGGATCCGAATGATGAAAATTTTTGAACATTTTTTGAAATCGCTCAGAGGGTCCATGCACAAGCTCTCGATTCTATTCAAAATCATCAATTTATTTAGTTACAAGAGGATCCGAAAGATAAAAATTTTTGAAATTTTTTTGAAATCGCTCAGAGGCTCCATGCACAAGCTCTCGATTCTATTCAAAATCATCAATTTATTTATTTACAAGAGGATCCGAAAGATGAAAATTTTTGAAATTTTTTTGAAATCGCTCAGAGGCTCCATGCACAAGCTCTCGATTCTATTCAAAATCATCAATTTATTTATCTACAAGAGGATCCGAAAGATGAAAAGTTTTGAAAATTTTTTGAAGTCGCTCGGAGGCTCCATGCACAAGCTCTCGATTCTATTCAAAATCATCAATTTATTAATTTACAAGAGGATCCGAAAGATGAAATTTTTGAAACATTTTTGAAATCGCTCAGAGGCTCCATTCACAAGCTCTCGATGCTATTCAAAATCATCAATTTATTTATTTACAAGAGGTTCCGAAAGATGAAAATTTTTGAAAAAATTTTAAAATCGCTCGGAGGCTCCATGCACAAGCTCTCGATTCTATTCAAAATCATAAATTTATTTATTTACAAGAGGATCCGAATGATGAAAATTTTTGAACATTTTTTGAAATCGCTCAGAGGGTCCATGCACAAGCTCTCGATTCTATTCAAAATCATCAATTTATTTAGTTACAAGAGGATCCGAAAGATAAAAATTTTTGAAATTTTTTTGAAATCGCTCAGAGGCTCCATGCACAAGCTCTCGATTCTATTCAAAATCATCAATTTATTTGTTTACAAGAGGATCTGAAACATGAAAATTTTTGAACATTTTTTGAAATGGCTCTTAGGCTCCATGCACAAGCTCTCGATTCTATTCAAAATCATCAATTTATTTATTTACAAGAGGATCCGAAAGATGAAAATTTTTGAAAAATTTTTGAAATCGCTCAGAGGCTCCATGCGCAAGCTCTCGATTCTATTCAAAATCATCAATTTATTTATTTACAAGAGGATCCGAAAGATGAAAATTTTTCAAATTTTTTTGAAATCGCTCAGAGGCTCCATGCACAAGCTCTCGATTCTATTCAAAATCATCAATTTATTTATCTACAAGAGGATCCGAAAGATGAAAAGTTTTGAAAATTTTTTGAAGTCGCTCGGAGGCTCCATGCACAAGCTCTCGATTCTATTCAAAATCATCAATTTATTAATTTACAAGAGGATCCGAAAGATGAAATTTTTGAAACATTTTTGAAATCGCTCAGAGGCTCCATTCACAAGCTCTCGATGCTATTCAAAATCATCAATTTATTTATTTACAAGAGGTTCCGAAAGATGAAAATTTTTGAAAAAATTTTGAAATCGCTCGGAGGCTCCATGCACAAGCTCTCGATTCTATTCAAAATCATCAATTTATTTATTTACAAGAGGATCCGAAAGATGAAAATTTTTGAAAAATTTTTGAAATCGCTCAGAGGGTCCATGCGCAAGCTCTCGATTCTATTCAAAATCATCAATTTATTTATTTACAAGAGGATCCGAAAGATGAAAATTTTTCAAATTTTTTTGAAATCGCTCAGAGGCTCCATGCACAAGCTCTCGATTCTATTCAAAATCATCAATTTATTTATTTACAAGTGGATCCGAAAGATGAAAATTTTTGAAAAAATTTTGAAATCGCTCAGAGGCTCCATGCACAAGCTCTCGATTCTATCCAAAATCATCAATTTATTTAGTTACAAGAGGATCCGAAAGATGAAAAATTTTGAAATTTTTTTGAAATCGCTCAGAGGCTCCATGCACAAGCTCTCGATTCTATTCAAAATCATCAATTTATTTATGCACAAGAGGATCCGAAAGATGACAATTTTTGAATTTATTTTGAAATCGCTCAGAGGCTCCATGCACAAGCTCTCGATTCTATTCAAAATCATAAATTTATTTATGCACAAGAGGATCCGAAAGATGAAAATTTTTGAAATTTTTTTGAAATCACTCAGAGGCTCCATGCACAAGCTGTCGATTGTATTCAAAATCATCAATTTATTCATTTACAAGAGGATCCGAAAGATGAAAATTTTTGAAAATTTTTTGAAATCGCTCAGAGGCTTCATGCACAAGCTCTCGATTCTATTCAAAATCATCAATTTATTTATGCACAAGAGGATCCGAAAGATGAAAAGTTTTGAAAATTTTTTGAAGCCGCTCGGAGGCTCCATGCACAAGCTCTCGATTCTATTCAAAATCATCAATTTATTTATTTACAAGTGGATCCGAAAGATGAAAATTTTTGAAAAAATTTTGAAATCGCTCAGAGGCTCCATGCACAAGCTCTCGATTCTATTCAAAATCATCAATTTATTTAGTTACAAGAGGATCCGAAAGATGAAAATTTTTGAAATTTTTTTGAAATCGCTCAGAGGCTCCATGCACAAGCTCTCGATTCTATTCAAAATCATCAATTTATTTATGCACAAGAGGATCCGAAAGATGACAATTTTTGAATTTATTTTGAAATCGCTCAGAGGCTCCATGCACAAGCTCTCGATTCTATTCAAAATCATCAATTTATTTATGCACAAGAGGATCCGAAAGATGAAAATTTTTGAAAAATTTTTGAAATCGCTCAGAGGCTCCATGCGCAAGCTCTCGATTCTATTCAAAATCATCAATTTATTTATTTACAAGAGGATCCGAAAGATGCAAATTTTTGAAATTTTTTGAAATCGCTCGGAGGCTCCATGCACAAGGTCTCGATTCTATTCAAAATCATCAATTTATTTTTTTACAAGAGGATCCGAAAGATGAAAAGTTTTGAAAATTTTTTGAAGCCGCTCGGAGGCTCCATGCACAAGCTCTCGATTCTATTCAAAATCATCAATTTATTAATTTACAAGAGGATCCGAAAGATGAAAATTTTTGAAAAATTTTTTGAAATCGCTCAGAGGCTTCATGCACAAGCTCTCGATTCTATTCAAAATCATCAACTTATTTATGCACAAGAGGATCCGAAAGATGAAAAGTTTTGAAAATTTTTTGAAGCCGCTCGGAGGCTCCATGCACAAGCTCTCGATTCTATTCAAAATCATCAATTTATTTATGCACAAGAGGATCCGAAAGATGAAAATTTTTGAAATTTTTTTGAAATCACTCAGAGGCTCCATGCACAAGCTCTCGATTGTATTCAAAATCATCAATTTATTCATTTACAAGAGGATCCGAAAGATGAAAATTTTTGAAAATTTTTTGAAATCGCTCAGAGGCTTCATGCACAAGCTCTCGATTCTATTCAAAATCATCAATTTATTTATGCACAAGAGGATCCGAAAGATGAAAAGTTTTGAAAATTTTTTGAAGCCGCTCGGAGGCTCCATGCACAAGCTCTCGATTCTATTCAAAATCATCAATTTATTAATTTACAAGAGGATCCGAAAGATGAAAATTTTTGAAAAATTTTTGAAATCGCTCAGAGGCTCTATGCACAAGCTCTCGATTCTATTCAAAATCATAAATTTATTTATTTACAAGAGGATCCGAAAGATGAAAAGTTTTGAAAATTTTTTGAAGCCGCTCGGAGGCTCCATGCACAAGCTCTCGATTCTATTCAAAATCATCAATTTATTAATTTACAAGAGGATCCGAAAGATGAAAATTTTTGAAACATTTTTGAAATCGCTCAGAGGCTCCATGCACAAGCTCTCGATTCTATTCAAAATCATCAATTTATTTATGCACAAGAGGATCCGAAAGATGACAATTTTTGAATTTATTTTGAAATCGCTCAGAGGCTCCATGCACAAGCTCTCGATTCTATTCAAAATCATCAATTTATTTATGCACAAGAGGATCCGAAAGATGAAAATTTTTGAAATTTTTTTGAAATCACTCAGAGTCTCCATGCACAAGCTCTCGATTGTATTCAAAATCATCAATTTATTCATTTACAAGAGGATCCGAAAGATGAAAATTTTTGAATTTTTTTTTTGAAATCGCTCAGGAGCTCCATGCATAAGCTCTCGGTTCTATTCAAAATCATCAATTTATTTATTTACAAGAGGATCCGAAAGATGAAAATTTTTGAAAAATTTTTGAAATCGCTCAGAGGCTCTATGCACAAGCTCTCGATTCTATTCAAAATCATAAATTTATTTATTTACAAGAGGATCCGAAAGATGAAAAGTTTTGAAAATTTTTTGAAGCCGCTCGGAGGCTCCATGCACAAGCTCTCGATTCTATTCAAAATCATCAATTTATTAATTTACAAGAGGATCCGAAAGATGAAAATTTTTGAAACATTTTTGAAATCGCTCAGAGGCTCCATTCACAAGCTCTCGATGCTATTCAAAATCATCAATTGTTTTATTTACAAGAGGTTCCGAAAGATGAAAATTTTTGAAGAATTTTTGGAATCGCTCGGAGGCTCCATGCACAAGCTCTCGATTCTATTCAAAATCATAAATTTATTTATTTACAAGAGGATCCGAATGATGAAAATTTTTGAACATTTTTTGAAATCGCTCAGAGGGTCCATGCACAAGCTCTCGATTCTATTCAAAATCATCAATTTATTTAGTTACAAGAGGATCCGAAAGATAAAAATTTTTGAAATTTTTTTTGAAATCGCTCAGAGGCTCCATGCACAAGCTCTCGATTCTATTCAAAATCATCACTTTATTTGTTTACAAGAGGATCCGAAACATGAAAATTTTTGAAAAAATTTTGAAATCGCTCGGAGGCGTCATGCACAAGCTCTCGATTCTATTCAAAATCATCAATTTATTTATTTACAAGAGGATCCGAAAGATGAAAATTTTTGAAAAATTTTTGAAATCGCTCGGAGGCTCCATGCACAAGCTCTCGATTCTATTCAAAATCATCAATTTATTTATTTACAAGAGGATCCGAAAGATGAAAATTTTTGAAAAATTTTTGAAATCGCTCGGAGGCTCCATGCACAAGCTATCGATTCTATTCAAAATCATCAATTTATTTATTTACAAGAGGATCCGAAGATGAAAATTTTTGAAAAATTTTTGAAATCGCTCGGAGGCTTCATGCACAAGCTCTCGATTCTATTCAAAATCATCACTTTATTTGTTTACAAGAGGATCCGAAACATGAAAATTTTTGAAAAAATTTTGAAATCGCTCGGAGGCTTCATGCACAAGCTCTCGATTCTATTCAAAATCATCAATTTATTTATTTACAAGAGGATCCGAAAGATGAAAATTTTTGAAATTTTTTTGAAATCGCTCAGAGGCTCCATGCACAAGCTCTCGATTCTATTCAAAATCATCAATTTATTTATGCACAAGAGGATCCGAAAAATGACAATTTTTGAATTTTTTTTGAAATCGCTCAGAGGCTCCATGCACAAGCTCTCGATTCTATTCAAAATCATCAATTTATTTATGCACAAGAGGATCCGAAAGATGGAAATTTTTAAATTTTTTTTTGAAATCGCTCAGAGGCTCCATGCACAAGCTCTCGATTCTATTCAAAATCATCAATTTATTTATGCACAAGAGGATCCGAAAGATGACAATTTTTGAATTTTTTTTGAAATCGCTCAGAGGCTCCATGCACAAGCTCTCGATTCTATTCAAAATCATAAATTTATTTATTTACAAGAGGATCCGAAAGATGAAAATTTTTGAAATTTTTTTGAAATCACTCAGAGGCTCCATGCACAAGCTCTCGATTGTATTCAAAATCATCAATTTATTCATTTACAAGAGGATCCGAAAGATGAAACTTTTTGAAAATTTTTTGAAGTCGCTCAGAGGCTCCATGCACAAGCTCTCGATTCTATTCAAGATCATCAATTTATTTATTTACAAGAGGATCCGAAAGATGAAAATTTTTGAAAATTTTTGAAATCGCTCGGAGGCTCCATGCACAAGCTCTCGATTCTATTCAAAATCATCAATTTATTTATTTACAAGAGGATCCGAAAGATGAAAATTTTTGAAAAATTTTTAAATCGCTCGGAGGCTCCATGCACAAGCTCTCGATTCTATTCAAAATCATCAATTTATTTATTTACAAGAGTATCCGAAAGATGAAAATTTTTGAAATCGCTCAGAGGCTCCATGTACAAGCTCTCGATTCTATTCAAAATCATCACTTTATTTGTTTACAAGAGGATCCGAAACATGAAAATTTTTGAAAAAATTTTGAAATCGCTCGGAGGCTCCATGCACAAGCTCTCGATTCTATTCAAAATCATCAATTTATTTATTTACAAGAGGATCCGAAAGATGAAAATTTTTGAAAAATTTTTGAAATCGCTCGGAGGCTCCATGCACAAGCTCTCGATTCTATTCAAAATCATCAATTTATTTATTTACAAGAGGATCCGAAAGATGAAAATTTTTGAAAAATTTTTGAAATCGCTCGGAGGCTCCATGCACAAGCTCTCGAATCTATTCAAAATCATCAATTTATTTATTTACAAGAGGATCCGAAAGATGAAAATTTTTGAAAAATTTTTGAAATCGCTCGGAGACTCCATGCACAAGCTCTCGATTCTATTCAAAATCATCATTTTATTTATTTACAAGAGGATCCGAAAGTAGAAAATTTTTGAAAAATTTTTGAAATCGCTCGGAGGCTCCATGCACAAGCTCTCGATTCTATTCAAAATCATCAATTTATTTATTAACAAGAGGATCCGAAAGATGAAAATTTTTGAAATCGCTCGGAAACTCCATGCACAAGCTTTCGATTCTATTCAAAATCATCAATTTATTTATTCGCAAGAGGATCCGAAAGATGAAAATTTTTGAAAAATTTTTGAAATCACTCGGATTCTCCATGCACAAGCTCTCGATTCTATTCAAAATCATCAATTTATTTATTTACAAGAGGATCCGAAAGATGAAAATTTTTGAAATCGCTCGGAGGCTCCATGCACAAGCTCTCGATTCTATTCAAAATCATCAATTTATTTATTTACAAGAGGATCCGAAAGATGAAAATTTTTGAAATCGCTCAGAGGCTCAATGTACAAGCTCTCGATTCTATTCAAAATCATCAATTTATTTATTTACAAGAGGATCCGAAAGATGAAAATTTTTGAAAAAATTTTGAAATCGCTCAGAGGCTCCATGCACAAGCTCTCGATTCTATTCAAAATCATCAATTTATTTATTTACAAGAGGATCCGAAAGATGAAAATTTTTGAAATCGCTCGGAGGCTCCATGCACAAGCTCTCGATTCTATTCAAAATCATCAATTTATTTATTTACAAGAGGATCCGAAAGATGAAAATTTTTGAAAAATTTTCGAAATCGCTCGAAGGCTCCATGCACAAGCTCTCGATTCTATTCAAAATCATCAATTTATTTATTTACAAGAGGATCCGAAAGATGAAAATTTTTGAAAAATTTTTGAAATCGCTCGGAGGCTCTATGCACAAGCTCTCGATTCTATTCAAAATCATCAATTCATTTATTTACAAGAGGATCCGAAAGATGAAATTTTTTTAAAAATTTTGAAATCACTCGGAGGCTCCATGCACAAGCTCTCGATTCTATTCAAAATCATCAATTTATTTATTTACAAGAGGATCCGCAAGATGAAAGTTTTTGAAAAATTTTTGAAATCGCTCGGAGGCTCCATGCACAAGCTCTCGATTCTATTCAAAATCATCAATTTATTTATTTACAAGAGGATCCGAAAGATGAAAATTTTTGAAAAATTTTTGAAATCGCTCGGAGGCTCCATGCACAAGCTCTCGATTCTATTCAAAATCATCAATTTATTTATTTACAAGAGGATCCGAAAGATGAAAATTTTTGAAAAATTTTTGAAATCGCTCGGAGGCTCCATGCACAAGCTCTCGATTCTATTCAAAATCATCAATTTATTTATTTACAACAGGATCCGAAAGATGAAAATTTTTGAAAAATTTTTGAAATCGCTCGGAGGCTCCATGCACAAGCTCTCGATTCTATTCAAAATCATCATTTTATTTATTTACAAGAGGATCCGAAAGATGAAAATTTTTGAAAAATTTTCGAAATCGCTTGGAGGCTCCATGCACAAGCTCTCGATTCTATTCAAAATCATCAATTTATTTATTTACAAGAGGATCCGAAAGATGAAAATTTTTGGAAAATTTTTGAAATCGCTCGGAGGCTCCATGCACAAGCTCTCGATTCTATTCAAAATCATCAATTTATTCATTTACAAGAGGATCCGAAAGATGAAAATTTTAGAAAAATTTTTGAAATCGCTCGGAGGCTCCATGCACAAGCTCTCGATTCTATTCAAAATCATCAATTTATTTATTTACAAGAGGATCCGAAAGATGAAAATTTTTGAAAAATTTTTGAAATCGCTCGGAGGCTCCATGCACAAGCTCTCGATTCTATTCAAAATCATCAATTTATTTATTTACAAGAGGATCCGAAAGATGAAAATTTTTTAAAAATTTTTGAAATCGCTCGAAGGCTCCATGCACAAGCTCTCGATTCTATTCAAAATCATCAATTTATTTATTTACAAGAGGATCCGAAAGATCAAAATTTTTGAAAATTTTTTGAAATCGCTCGGAGGCTCCATGCACAAGCTCTCGATTCTATTCAAAATCATCAATTTATTTATTTACAAGAGGATCCGAAAGATGAAAATTTTTGAAAATTTTTTGAAATCGCTCGGAGGCTCCATGCACAAGCTCTCGATTCTATTCAAAATCATCAATTTATTTATTTACAAGAGGATCCGAAAGATGAAAATTTTTGAAAAATTTTTGAAATCGCTCGGAGGCTCCATGCACAAGCTCTCGATTCTATTCAAAATCATCAATTTATTTATTTACAAGAGGATCCGAAAGATGAAAATTTTTGAAAATTTTCAGAAATCGATAAAAGGCTCCATGCACAATCTCACGATTCTATTCAAAATCATAAATTTATTTATTTACAAGAGGATCCGAAAGATGAAAATTTTTGAAAATTTTTAGAAGTCGCTCAGAGGCTCCATGCACAAGCTCTCGATTCTATTCAAAATCATCAATTTATTTATTTACAAGAGGATCCGAAAGATGAAAATTTTTGGAAAATTTTTGAAATCGCTCGGAGGCTCCATGCACAAGCTCTCGATTCTATTCAAAATCATCAATTTATTCATTTACAAGAGGATCCGAAAGATGAAAATTTTTGGAAAATTTTTGAAATCGCTCGGAGGCTCCATGCACAAGCTCTCGATTCTATTCAAAATCATCAATTTATTCATTTACAAGAGGATCCGAAAGATGAAAATTTTTGAAAAATTTTTGAAATCGCTCGGAGGCTCCATGCACAAGCTCTCGATTCTATTCAAAATCATCAATTTATTTATTTACAAGAGGATCCGAAAGATGAAAATTTTTGAAAATTTTTTGAAATCGCTCGGAGGCTCCATGCACAAGCTCTCGATTCTATTCAAAATCATCAATTTATTTATTTACAAGAGGATCCGAAAGATGAAAATTTTTGAAAAATTTTTGAAATCGCTCGGAGGCTCCATGCACAAGCTCTCGATTCTATTCAAAATCATCAATTTATTTATTTACAAGAGGATCCGAAAGATGAAAATTTTTGAAAAATTTTTGAAATCGCTCGGAGGCTCCATGCACAAGCTCTCGATTCTATTCAAAATCATCAATTTATTTATTTACAAGAGGATCCGAAAGATGAAAATTTTTTAAAAATTTTTGAAATCGCTCGAAGGCTCCATGCACAAGCTCTCGATTCTATTCAAAATCATCAATTTATTTATTTACAAGAGGATCCGAAAGATCAAAATTTTTGAAAATTTTTTGAAATCGCTCGGAGGCTCCATGCACAAGCTCTCGATTCTATTCAAAATCATCAATTTATTTATTTACAAGAGGATCCGAAAGATGAAAATTTTTGAAAATTTTTTGAAATCGCTCGGAGGCTCCATGCACAAGCTCTCGATTCTATTCAAAATCATCAATTTATTTATTTACAAGAGGATCCGAAAGATGAAAATTTTTGAAAAATTTTTGAAATCGCTCGGAGGCTCCATGCACAAGCTCTCGATTCTATTCAAAATCATCAATTTATTTATTTACAAGAGGATCCGAAAGATGAAAATTTTTGAAAAATTTTTGAAATCGCTCGGAGGCTCCATGCACAAGCTCTCGATTCTATTCAAAATCATCAATTTATTTATTTACAAGAGGACCCGAAAGATGAAAATTTTTGAAAATTTTTTGAAATCGCTCGGAGGCTCCATGCACAAGCTCTCGATTCTATTCAAAATCATCAATTTATTTATTTACAAGAGGATCCGAAAGATGAAAATTTTTGAAAAATTTTTGAAATCGCTCGGAGGCTCCATGCACAAGCTCTCGATTCTATTCAAAATCATCAATTTATTTATTTACAAGAGGATCCGAAAGATGAAAATTTTTGAAAAATTTTTGAAATCGCTCGGAGGCTCCATGCACAAGCTCTCGATTCTATTCAAAATCATCAATTTATTTATTTACAAGAGGATTCGAAAGATGAAAATTTTTTAAAAATTTTTGAAATCGCTCGAAGGCTCCATGCACAAGCTCTCGATTCTATTCAAAATCATCAATTTATTTATTTACAAGAGGATCCGAAAGATGAAAATTTTTGAAAATTTTTTGAAATCGCTCGGAGGCTCCATGCACAAGCTCTCGATTCTATTCAAAATCATCAATTTATTTATTTACAAGAGTATCCGAAAGATGAAAATTTTTGAAAAATTTTTGAAATCGCTCGGAGGCTCCATGCACAAGCTCTCGATTCTATTCAAAATCATCAATTTATTTATTTACAAGAAGATCCGAAAGATGAAAATTTTTGAAAATTTTCAGAAATCGATAAAAGGCTCAATGCACAATCTCTCGATTCTATTCAAAATCATCAATTTATTTATTTACAAGAGGATCCGAAAGATGAAAATTTTTGAAAAAAATTTGAAATCGCTCAGAGGCTCCATGCACAAGCTCTCGATTCTATTCAAAATCACCAATTTATTTATTTACAAGAGGATCCGAAAGATGAAAATTTTTGAAAATTTTTAGAAATCGCTCAGAGGCTCCATGCACAAGCTCTCGATTCTATTCAAAATCATCAATTTATTTATTTACAAGAGGATCCGAAAGATGAAAATTTTTGAAATCGCTCGGAAACTCCATGCACAAGCTTTCGATTCTATTCAAAATCATCAATTTATTTATTCACAAGAGGATCCGAAAGATGAAAATTTTTGAAAATTTTTTGAAATCACTCGGATTCTCCATGCACAAGCTCTCGATTCTATTCAAAATCATCAATTTATTTATTTACAAGAGGATCCGAAAGATGAAAATTTTTGAAATCGCTCGGAGGCTCCATGCACAAGCTCTCGATTCTATTCAAAATCATCAATTTATTTATTTACAAGAGGATCCGAAAGATGAAAATTTTTGAAAAATTTTTGAAATCGCTCGGAGGCTCCATGCACAAGCTCTCGATTCTATTGAAAATCATCAATTTATTTATTTACAAGAGGATCCGAAAGATGAAAATTTTTGAAAAATTTTTGAAATCGCTCGGAGGCTCCATGCACAAGCTCTCGATTCTATTCAAAATCATCAATTTATTTATTTACAAGAGGATCCGAAAGATGAAAATTTTTGAAAAATTTTTGAAATCGCTCGGAGGCTCCATGCACAATCTCTCGATTCTATTCAAAATCATCAATTTATTTATTTACAAGAGGATCCGAAAGATGAAAATTTTTGAAAAATTTTTGAAATCGCTCGGAGGCTCCATGCACAAGCTCTCGATTCTATTCAAAATCATCAATTTATTTATTTACAAGAGGATCCGAAAGATGAAAATTTTTGAAAAATTTTTGAAATCGCTCGGAGGCTCCATGCACAAGCTCTCGATTCTATTCAAAATCATCAATTTATTTATTTACAAGAGGATCCGAAAGATGAAAATTTTTGAAAAATTTTTGAAATCGCTCGGAGGCTCCATGCACAAGCTCTCGATTCTATTCAAAATCATCAATTTATTTATTTACAAGAGGATCCGAAAGATGAAAATTTTTTAAAAATTTTTGAAATCGCTCGGAGGCTCCATGCACAAGCTCTCGATTCTATTCAAAATCATCAATTTATTTATTTACAAGAGGATCCGAAAGATGAAAATTTTTGAAAATTTTTTGAAATCGCTCGGAGGCTCCATGCACAAGCTCTCGATTCTATTCAAAATCATCAATTTATTTATTTACAAGAGGATCCGAAAGTTGAAAATTTTTGAAAAATTTTTGAAATCGCTCGGAGGCTCCATGCACAAGCTCTCGATTCTATTCAAAATCATCAATTTATTTATTTACAAGAGGATCCGAAAGATGAAAATTTTTGAAAAATTTTTGAAATCGCTCGGAGGCTCCATGCACAAGCTCTCGATTCTATTCAAAATCATCAATTTATTTATTTACAAGAGGATACGAAAGATGAAAATTTTTGAAAAATTTTTGAAATCGCTCGGAGGCTCCATGCACAAGCTCTCGATTCTATTCAAAATCATCATTTTATTTATTTACAAGAGGATCCGAAAGTAGAAAATTTTTGAAAAATTTTTGAAATCGCTCGGAGGCTCCATGCACAAGCTCTCGATTCTATTCAAAATCATCAATTTATTTATTTACAAGAGGATCCGAAAGATGAAAATTTTTGAAAAATTTTTGAAATCGCTCGGAGGCTCCATGCACAAGCTCTCGATTCTATTCAAAATCATCAATTTATTTATTTACAAAAGGATCCGAAAGATGAAATTTTTTGAAATTTTTTTGAAATCGCTCGGAGGCTCCATGCACAAGCTCTCGATTCTATTCAAGATCATCAATTTATTTATTTACAAGAGGATCCGAAAGATGAGAATTTTTGAGAAAATTTTGAAATCGCTGAGGCTCCGTGCACAAGCTCTCGATTCTATTCAAAATCATCAATTTATTTATTTTCAAGAGGATCCGAAAGATGAAATTTTTTGAGAAAATTTTGAAATCGCTGAGGCTCCGTGCACAAGCTCTCGATTCTATTCAAAATCATCAATTTATTTATTTACAAGAGGATCCGAAAGATGAGAATTTTTGAAAATTTTTCGAAATCGCTCGGAGGCTCCATGCTGAAGCTCTCGATTCTATTCAAAATCATCAATTTATTTATTTACAAGAGGATCCGAAAGATGAAAATTTTTGAAAAATTTTTCAAATCGCTGAGGCTCCGTGCACAAGCTCTCGATTCTATTCAAAATCATCAATTTATTTATTTACAAGAGGATCCGAAAGATGAAAATTTTTGAAAATTTTCAGAAATCGATGAAAGGCTCCATGCACAATCTCTCGATTCTATTCAAAATCATCAATTTATTTATTTACAAGAGGATCCGAAAGATGAAAATTTTTGAAAAAAATTTGAAATCGCTCAGAGGCTCCATGCACAAGCTCTCGATTCTATTCAAAATCATCAATTTATTTATTTACAAGAGGATCCGAAAGATGAAAATTTTTGAAAAATTTTTGAAATCGCTCGGAGGCTCCATGCACAAGCTCTCGATTCTATTCAAAATCATCAATTTATTTATTTACAAGAGGATCCGAAAGATGAAAATTTTTGAAAAATGTTTGAAATCGCTCGGAGGCTCCATGCATAAGCTCTCGATTCTATTCAAAATCATCAATTTATTTATTTACAAGAGGATCCGAAAGATGAAAATGGTTGAAAAATTTTTAAAATAGCTCGGAGGCTCCATGCACAAGCTCTCGATTCTATTCAAAATCATCAATTTATTTATTTACAAGAGGATCCGACAGATGAAAATTTTTGGAAAATTTTTGAAATCGCTCGGAGGCTCCATGCACAAGCTCTCGATTCTATTCAAAATCATGAATTTATTTATTTACAAGAGGATCCGAAAGATGGAAATTTTTGAAAATTTTCAGAAATCGATAAAAGGCTCCATGCACAATCTCTCGATTCTATTCAAAATCATCAATTTATTTATTTACAAGAGGATCCGAAAGATGAAAATTTTTGAAAAAATTTGAAATCGCTCAGAGGCTCCATGCACAAGCTCTCGATTCTATTCAAAATCATCAATTTATTTATTCACAAGAGGATCCGAAAGATGAAAATTTTTGAAAATTTTTTGAAATCACTCGGATCCTCCATGCACAAGCTCTCGATTCTATTTAAAATCATCAATTTATTTATTTACAAGAGGATCCGAAAGATGAAAATTTTTGAAATCGCTCGGAGGCTCCATGCACAAGCTCTCGATTCTATTCAAAATCATCAATTTATTTATTCACAAGAGGATCCGAAAGATGAAAATTTTTGAAAAAATTTTGAAATCGCTCGGAGGCTCCATGCACAAGCTCTCGATTCTATTCAAAATCATCAATTTATTTATTTACAAGAGGATCCGAAAGATGAAAATTTTTGAAAAATTTTCGAAATCGCTCGGAGGCTCCATGCACAATCTCTCGATTCTATTCAAAATCATCAATTTATTTATTTACAAGAGGATCCGAAAGATGGAAATTTTTGAAATTTTTTTGAAATCGCTCGGAGGCTCCATGCACAAGCTCTCGATTCTATTCAAAATCATCAATTTATTTATTTACAAGAGGATCCGAAAGATGAAATTTTTTTAAAAATTTTTGAAATCGCTCGGAGGCTCCATGCACAAGCTCTCGATTCTATTCAAAATCATCAATTTATTTATTTACAAGAGGATCCGAAAGATGAAAATTTTTGAAAATTTTTTGAAATCGCTCGGAGGCTCCATGCACAAGCTCTCGATTCTATTCAAAATCATCAATTTATTTATTTACAAGAGGATCCGAAAGATGAAAATTTTTGAAAAATTCTCGAAATCGCTCGGAGGCTCCATGCACAAGCTCTCGATTCTATTCAAAATCATCAATTTATTTATTTACAAGAGGATCCGAAAGATGAAAATTTTTAAAAAATTTTTGAAATCGCTCGGAGGCTCCATGCACAAGCTCTCGATTCTATTCAAAATCATCAATTTATTTATTTACAAAAGGATCCGAAAGATGAAATTTTTTGAAATTTTTTTGAAATCGCTCGGAGGCTCCATGCACAAGCTCTCGATTCTATTCAAAATCATCAATTTATTTATTTACAAGAAGATCCGAAAGATGAAAATTGTTGAAAATTTTCAGAAATCGATAAAAGGCTCAATGCACAATCTCTCGATTCTATTCAAAATCATCAATTTATTTATTTACAAGAGGATCCGAAAGATGAAAATTTTTGAAAAAAATTTGAAATCGCTCAGAGGCTCCATGCACAAGCTCTCGATTCTATTCAAAATCATCAATTTATTTATTTACAAGAGGATCCGAAAGATGAAAATTTTTGAAAATTTTTAGAAATCGCTCAGAGGCTCCATGCACAAGCTCTCGATTCTATTCAAAATCATTAATTTATTTATTTACAAGAGGATCCGAAAGATGAAAATTTTTGAAATCGCTCGGAAACTCCATGCACAAGCTTTCGATTCTATTCAAAATCATCAATTTATTTATTCACAAGAGGATCCGAAAGATGAAAATTTTTGAAAAATTTTTGAAATCACTCGGATTCTCCATGCACAAGCTCTCGATTCTATTCAAAATCATCAATTTATTTATTTACAAGAGGATCCGAAAGATGAAAATTTTTGAAATCGCTCGGAGGCTCCATGCACAAGCTCTCGATTCTATTCAAAATCATCAATTTATTTATTTACAAGAGGATCCGAAAGATGAAAATTTTTGAAAAAATTTTGAAATCGCTCGGAGGCTCCATGCACAAGCTCTCGATTCTATTGAAAATCATCAATTTATTTATTTACAAGAGGATCCGAAAGATGAAAATTTTTGAAAAATTTTTGAAATCGCTCGGAGGCTCCATGCACAAGCTCTCGATTCTATTCAAAATCATCAATTTATTTATTTACAAGAGGATCCGAAAGATGAAAATTTTTGAAAAATTTTTGAAATCGCTCGGAGGCTCCATGCACAATCTCTCGATTCTATTCAAAATCATCAATTTATTTATTTACAAGAGGATCCGAAAGATGAAAATTTTTGAAATCGCTCGGAGCCTCCATGCACAAGCTCTCGATTCTATTCAAAATCATCAATTTATTTATTTACAAGAGGATCCGAAAGATGAAAATTTTTGAAAAATTTTTGAAATCGCTCGGAGGCTCCATGCACAAGCTCTCGATTCTATTCAAAATCATCAATTTATTTATTTACAAGAGGATCCGAAAGATGAAAATTTTTGAAAATTTTTTGAAATCGCTCGGAGGCTCCATGCACAAGCTCTCGATTCTATTCAAAATCATCAATTTATTTATTTACAAGAGGATCCGAAAGTTGAAAATTTTTGAAAAATTTTTGAAATCGCTCGGAGGCTCCATGCACAAGCTCTCGATTCTATTCAAAATCATCAATTTATTTATTTACAAGAGGATCCGAAAGATGAAAATTTTTGAAAAATTTTTGAAATCGCTCGGAGGCTCCATGCACAAGCTCTCGATTCTATTCAAAATCATCATTTTATTTATTTACAAGAGGATCCGAAGTAGAAAATTTTTGAAAAATTTTTGAAATCGCTCGGAGGCTCCATGCACAAGCTCTCGATTCTATTCAAAATCATCAATTTATTTATTTACAAGAGGATCCGAAAGATGAAAATTTTTGAAAAATTTTTGAAATCGCTCGGAGGCTCCATGCACAAGCTCTCGATTCTATTCAAAATCATCAATTTATTTATTTACAAAAGGATCCGAAAGATGAAATTTTTTGAAATTTTTTTGAAGTCGCTCGGAGGCTCCATGCACAAGCTCTCGATTCTATTCAAGATCATCAATTTATTTATTTACAAGAGGATCCGAAAGATGAAAATTTTTGAAAAAATTTTGAAATCGCTGAGGCTCCGTGCACAAGCTCTCGATTCTATTCAAAATCATCAATTTATTTATTTTCAAGAGGATCCGAAAGATGAAATTTTTTTAAAAATTTTAGAAATCGCTCGGAGGCTCCTTGCACAAGCTCTCGATTCTATTCAAAATCATCAATTTATTTATTTACAAGAGGATCCGAAAGATGAGAATTTTTGAAAAATTTTCGAAATCGCTCGGAGGCTCCATGCTGAAGCTCTCGATTCTATTCAAAATCATCAATTTATTTATTTACAAGAGGATCCGAAAGATGAAAATTTTTGAAAAAATTTTGAAATCGCTGAGGCTCCGTGCACAAGCTCTCGATTCTATTCAAAATCATCAATTTATTTATTTACAAGAGGATCCGAAAGATGAAAATTTTTGAAAATTTTCAGAAATCGATAAAAGGCTCCATGCACAATCTCTCGATTCTATTCAAAATCATCAATTTATTTATTTACAAGAGGATCCGAAAGATGAAAATTTTTGAAAAAAATTTGAAATCGCTCAGAGGCTCCATGCACAAGCTCTCGATTCTATTCAAAATCATCAATTTATTTATTTACAAGAGGATCCGAAAGATGAAAATTTTTGAAAAATTTTTGAAATCGCTCGGAGGCTCCATGCACAAGCTCTCGATTCTATTCAAAATCATCAATTTATTTATTTACAAGAGGATCCGAAAGATGAAAATTTTTGAAAAATGTTTGAAATCGCTCGGAGGCTCCATGCATAAGCTCTCGATTCTATTCAAAATCATCAATTTATTTATTTACAAGAGGATCCGAAAGATGAAAATGGTTGAAAAATTTTTGAAATAGCTCGGAGGCTCCATGCACAAGCTCTCGATTCTATTCAAAATCATCAATTTATTTATTTACAAGAGGATCCGACAGATGAAAATTTTTGGAAAATTTTTGAAATCGCTCGGAGGCTCCATGCACAAGCTCTCGATTCTATTCAAAATCATCAATTTATTTATTTACAAGAGGATCCGAAAGATGGAAATTTTTGAAAATTTTCAGAAATCGATAAAAGGCTCCATGCACAATCTCTCGATTCTATTCAAAATCATCAATTTATTTATTTACAAGAGGATCCGAAAGATGAAAATTTTTGAAAAAATTTGAAATCGCTCAGAGGCTCCATGCACAAGCTCTCGATTCTATTCAAAATCATCAATTTATTTATTCACAAGAGGATCCGAAAGATGAAAATTTTTGAAAATTTTTTGAAATCACTCGGATCCTCCATGCACAAGCTCTCGATTCTATTCAAAATCATCAATTTATTTATTTACAAGAGGATCCGAAAGATGAAAATTTTTGAAATCGCTCGGAGGCTCCATGCACAAGCTCTCGATTCTATTCAAAATCATCAATTTATTTATTCACAAGAGGATCCGAAAGATGAAAATTTTTGAAAAAATTTTGAAATCGCTCGGAGGCTCCATGCACAAGCTCTCGATTCTATTCAAAATCATCAATTTATTTATTTACAAGAGGATCCGAAAGATGAAAATTTTTGAAAAATTTTCGAAATCGCTCGGAGGCTCCATGCACAATCTCTCGATTCTATTCAAAATCATCAATTTATTTATTTACAAGAGGATCCGAAAGATGGAAATTTTTGAAATTTTTTTGAAATCGCTCGGAGGCTCCATGCACAAGCTCTCGATTCTATTCAAAATCATCAATTTATTTATTTACAAGAGGATCCGAAAGATGAAAATTTTTTAAAAATTTTTGAAATCGCTCGGAGGCTCCATGCACAAGCTCTCGATTCTATTCAAAATCATCAATTTATTTATTTACAAGAGGATCCGAAAGATGAAAATTTTTGAAAATTTTTTGAAATCGCTCGGAGGCTCCATGCACAAGCTCTCGATTCTATTCAAAATCATCAATTTATTTATTTACAAGAGGATCCGAAAGATGAAAATTTTTGAAAAATTCTCGAAATCGCTCGGAGGCTCCATGCCCAAGCTCTCGATTCTATTCAAAATCATCAATTTATTTATTTACAAGAGGATCCGAAAGATGAAAATTTTTGAAAAATTTTTGAAATCGCTCGGAGGCTCCATGCACAAGCTCTCGATTCTATTCAAAATCATCAATTTATTTATTTACAAGAGGATCCGAAAGATGAAAATTTTTGAAAAATTTTTGAAATCGCTCGGAGGCTCCATGCACAAGCTCTCGATTCTATTCAAAATCATCATTTTATTTATTTACAAGAGGATCCGAAAGTAGAAAATTTTTGAAAAATTTTTGAAATCGCTCGGAGGCTCCATGCACAAGCTCTCGATTCTATTCAAAATCATCAATTTATTTATTTACACGAGGATCCGAAAGATGAAATTTTTTGAAAATTTTTTGAAATCGCTCGGAGGCTCCATGCACAAGCTCTCGATTCTATTCAAAATCATCAATTTATTTATTTACAAAAGGATCCGAAAGATGAAATTTTTTGAAATTTTTTTGAAATCGTTAGGAGGCTCCATGCACAAGCTCTCGATTCTATTCAAAATCATCAATTTATTTATTTACAAAAGGATCCGAAAGATGAAATTTTTTTAAAAATTTTTGAAATCGCTCGGAGGCTCCATGCACAAGCTCTCGATTCTATTCAAAATCATCAATTTATTTATTTACAAGAGGATCCGAAAGATGAAAATTTTTGGAAAATTTTTGAAATCGCTCGGAGGCTCCATGCACAAGCTCTCGATTCTATTCAAAATCATCAATTTATTTATTTACAAGAGGATCCGAAAGATGAAAATTTTTGAAAAATTTTTGAAATCGCTCGGAGGCTCCATGCACAAGCTCTCGATTCTATTCAAAATCATCAATTTATTTATTTACAAGAGGATCTGAAAGATGAAAATGGTTGAAAAATTTTTGAAATAGCTCGGAGGCTCCATGCACAAGCTCTCGAATCTATTCAAAATCATCAATTTATTTATTTACAAGAGGATCCGAAAGATGAAAATTTTTGGAAAATTTTTGAAATCGCTCGGAGGCTCCATGCACAAGCTCTCGATTCTATTCAAAATCATCAATTTATTTATTTACAAGAGGATCCGAAAGATGAAAATTTTTGAAAATTTTCAGAAATCGATAAAAGGCTCCATGCACAATCTCTCGATTCTATTCAAAATCATCAATTTATTTATTTACAAGAGGATCCGAAAGATGGAAATTTTTGAAAAAATTTGAAATCGCTCAGAGGCTCCATGCACAAGCTCTCGATTCTATTCAAAATCATCAATTTATTTATTTACAAGAGGATCCGAAAGATGAAAATTTTTGAAAATTTTTAGAAATCGCTCAGAGGCTCCATGCACAAGCTCTCGATTCTATTCAAAATCATCAATTTATTTATTTACAAGAGGATCCGAAAGATGAAAATTTTTGAAATCGCTCGGAGGCTCCATGCACAAGCTCTCGATTCTATTCAAAATCATCAATTTATTTATTCACATGAGGATCCGAAAGATGAAAATTTTTGAAAAAATTTTGAAATCGCTCGGAGGCTCCATGCACAAGCTCTCGATTCTATTCAAAATCATTAATTTATTTATTTACAAGAGGATCCGAAAGATGAAAATTTTTGAAATATTTTCGAAATCGCTCGGAGGCTCCATGCACAATCTCTCGATTCTATTCAAAATCATCAATTTATTTATTTACAAGAGGATCCGAAAGATGGAAATTTTTGAAATTTTTTTGAAATCGCTCGGAGGCTCCATGCACAAGCTCTCGATTCTATTCAAAATCATCAATTTATTTATTTACAAGAGGATCCGAAAGATGAAATTTTTTTAAAAATTTTTGAAATCGCTCGGAGGCTCCATGCACAAGCTCTCGATTCTATTCAAAATCATCAATTTATTTATTTACAAGAGGATCCGAAAGATGAAAATGGTTGAAAAATTCTCGAAATCGCTCGGAGGCTCCATGCACAAGCTCTCGATTCTATTCAAAATCATCAATTTATTTATTTACAAGAGGATCCGAAAGATGGAAATTTTTGAAATTTTTTTGAAATCGCTCGGAGGCTCCATGCACAAGCTCTCGATTCTATTCAAAATCATCAATTTATTTATTTACAAGAGGATCCGAAAGATGAAAAATTTTTCAAAATTTTTGAAATCGCTCGGAGGCTCCATGCACAAGCTCTCGATTCTATTCAAAATCATCAATTTATTTATTTACAAGAGGATCCGAAAGATGAAAATTTTTGAAAAATTCTCGAAATCGCTCGGAGGCTCCATGCACAAGCTCTCGATTCTATTCAAAATCATCAATTTATTTATTTACAAGAGGATCCGAAAAATGAAAATTTTTGAAAAATTTTTGAAATCGCTCGGAGGCTCCATGCACAAGCTCTCGATTCTATTCAAAATCATCAATTTATTTATTTACAAGAGGATCCGAAAGATGAAAATGGTTGAAAAATTTTTGAAATAGCTCGGAGGCTCCATGCACAAGCTCTCGATTCTATTCAAAATCATCAATTTATTTATTTACAAGAGGATCCGAAAGATGAAAATTTTTGGAAAATTTTTGAAATCGCTCGGAGGCTCCATGCACAAGCTCTCGATTCTATTCAAAATCATCAATTTATTTATTTACAAGAGGATCCGAAAGATGAAAATTTTTGAAAATTTTCAGAAATCGATAAAAGGCTCCATGCACAATCTCTCGATTCTATTCAAAATCATCAATTTATTTATTTACAAGAGGATCCGAAAGATGAAAATTTTTGAAAAAAATTGAAATCGCTCAGAGGCTCCATGCACAAGCTCTCGATTCTATTCAAAATCATCAATTTATTTATTTACAAGAGGATCCGAAAGATGAAAATTTTTGAAAATTTTTAGAAATCGCTCAGAGGCTCCATGCACAAGCTCTCGATTCTATTCAAAATCATCAATTTATTTATTTACAAGAGGATCCGAAAGATGAAAATTTTTGAAATCGCTCGGAGGCTCCATGCACAAGCTCTCGATTCTATTCAAAATCATCAATTTATTTATTCACAATAGGATCCGAAAGATGAAAATTTTTGAAAAAATTTTGAAATCGCTCGGAGGCTCCATGCACAAGCTCTCGATTCTATTCAAAATCATCAATTTATTTATTTACAAGAGGATCCGAAAGATGAAAATTTTTGAAAAATTTTCGAAATCGCTCGGAGGCTCCATGCACAATCTCTCGATTCTATTCAAAATCATCAATTTATTTATTTACAAGAGAATCCGAAAGATGGAAATTTTTGAAATTTTTTTGAAATCGCTCGGAGGCTCCATGCACAAGCTCTCGATTCTATTCAAAATCATCAATTTATTTATTTACAAGAGGATCCGAAAGATGAAAATTTTTTAAAATTTTTTGAAATCGCTCGGAGGCTCCATGCACAAGCTCTCGATTCTATTCAAAATCATCAATTTATTTATTTACAAGAGGATCCGAAAGATGAAAATTTTTGAAAAATTCTCGAAATCGCTCGGAGGCTCCATGCACAAGCTCTCGATTCTATTCAAAATCATCAATTTATTTATTTACAAGAGGATCCGAAAGATGAAAATTTTTGAAAAATTTTTGAAATCGCTCGGAGGCTCCATGCACAAGCTCTCGATTCTATTCAAAATCATCAATTTATTTATTTACAAGAGGATCCGAAAGATGAAAATTTTTGAAAAATTTTTGAAATCGCTCGG
Organism: Oxycera nigricornis; assembly: GCA_963942545.1. Taxonomy (NCBI): domain Eukaryota; kingdom Metazoa; phylum Arthropoda; class Insecta; order Diptera; family Stratiomyidae; genus Oxycera; species Oxycera nigricornis. Next base: position 13,529,868 of record OZ012664.1, on the reverse strand, counting down.
AGGCTCCATGCACAAGCTCTCGATTCTATTCAAAATCATCATTTTATTTATTTACAAGAGGATCCGAAAGTAGAAAATTTTTGAAAAATTTTTGAAATCGCTCGGAGGCTCCATGCACAAGCTCTCGATTCTATTCAAAATCATCAATTTATTTATTTACAAGAGGATCCGAAAGATGAAAATGTTTGAAAAATTTTTGAAATCGCTCGGAGGCTCCATGCACAAGCTCTCGATTCTATTCAAAATCATCAATTTATTTATTTACAAAAGGATCCGAAAGATGAAATTTTTTGAAATTTTTTTGAAATCGCTCGGAGGCTCCATGCACAAGCTCTCGATTCTATTCAAAATCATCAATTTATTTATTTACAAAAGGATCCGAAAGATGAAATTTTTTTAAAAATTTTTGAAATCGCTTGGAGGCTCCATGCACAAGCTCTCGATTCTATTCAAAATCATCAATTTATTTATTTACAAGAGGATCCGAAAGATGAGAATTTTTGAAAAAATTTCGAAATCGCTCGGAGGCTCCATGCTGAAGCTCTCGATTCTATTCAAAATCATCAATTTATTTATTTACAAGAAGATCCGAAAGATGAGAATTTTTGAAAAATTTTTGAAATAGCTCGGAGGCTCCATGCACAAGCTCTCGATTCTATTCAAAATCATCAATTTATTTATTTACAAGAGGATCCGAAAGATGAAAATTTTTGGAAAATTTTTGAAATCGCTCGGAGGCTCCATGCACAAGCTCTCGATTCTATTCAAAATCATCAATTTATTTATTTACAAGAGGATCCGAAAGATGAAAATTTTTGAAAATTTTTTGAAATCGCTCGGAGGCTCCATGCACAAGCTCTCGATTCTATTCAAAATCATCAATTTATTTATTTACAAGAGGATCCGAAAGATGAAAATGGTTGAAAAATTTTTGAAATAGCTCGGAGGCTCCATGCACAAGCTCTCGATTCTATTCAAAATCATCAATTTATTTATTTACAAGAGGATCCGAAAGATAAAAATTTTTGGAAAATTTTTGAAATCGCTCGGAGGCTCCATGCACAAGCTCTCGATTCTATTCAAAATCATCAATTTATTTATTTACAAGAGGATCCGAAAGATGAAAATTTTTGAAAATTTTCAGAAATCGATAAAAGGCTCCATGCACAATCTCTCGATTCTATTCAAAATCATCAATTTATTTATTTACAAGAGGATCCGAAAGATGAAAATTTTTGAAAAAATTTGAAATCGCTCAGAGGCTCCATGCACAAGCTCTCGATTCTATTCAAAATCATCAATTTATTTATTTACAAGAGGATCCGAAAGATGAAAATTTTTGAAAATTTTTAGAAATCGCTCAGAGGCTCCATGCACAAGCTCTCGATTCTATTCAAAATCATCAATTTATTTATTTACAAGAGGATCCGAAAGATGAAAATTTTTGAAATCGCTCGGAGGCTCCATGCACAAGCTCTCGATTCTATTCAAGATCATCAATTTATTTATTCACAAGATGATCCGAAAGATGAAAATTTTTGAAAAAATTTTGAAATCGCTCGGAGGCTCCATGCACAAGCTCTCGATTCTATTCAAAATCATCAATTTATTTATTTACAAGAGGATCCGAAAGATGAAAATTTTTGAAATCGCTCGGAGGCTCCATGCACAAGCTCTCGATTCTATTCAAGATCATCAATTTATTTATTCACAAGAGGATCCGAAAGATGAAAATTTTTGAAAAAATTTTGAAATCGCTCGGAGGCTCCATGCACAAGCTCTCGATTCTATTCAAAATCATCAATTTATTTATTTACAAGAGGATCCGAAAGATGAAAATTTTTGAAAAATTTTCGAAATCGCTCGGAGGCTCCATGCACAATCTCTCGATTCTATTCAAAATCATCAATTTATTTATTTACAAGAGGATCCGAAAGATGGAAATTTTTGAAATTTTTTTGAAATCGCTCGGAGGCTCCATGCACAAGCTCTCGATTCTATTCAAAATCATCAATTTATTTATTTACAAGAGGATCCGAAAGATGAAAATTTTTTAAAAATTTTTGAAATCGCTCGGAGGCTCCATGCACAAGCTCTCGATTCTATTCAAAATCATCAATTTATTTATTTACAAGAGGATCCGAAAGATGGAAATTTTTGAAATTTTTTTGAAATCGCTCGGAGGCTCCATGCACAAGCTCTCGATTCTATTCAAAATCATCAATTTATTTATTTACAAGAGGATCCGAAAGATGAAAATTTTTTAAAAATTTTTGAAATCGCTCGGAGGCTCCATGCACAAGCTCTCGATTCTATTCAAAATCATCAATTTATTTATTTACAAGAGGATCCGAAAGATGAAAATTTTTGAAAATTTTTTGAAATCGCTCGGAGGCTCCATGCACAAGCTCTCGATTCTATTCAAAATCATCAATTTATTTATTTACAAGAGGATCCGAAAGATGAAAATTTTTGAAAAATTCTCGAAATCGCTCGGAGGCTCCATGCACAAGCTCTCGATTCTATTCAAAATCATCAATTTATTTATTTACAAGAGGATCCGAAAGATGAAAATTTTTGAAAAATTTTTGAAATCGCTCGGAGGCTCCATGCACAAGCTCTCGATTCTATTCAAAATCATCAATTTATTTATTTACAAGAGGATCCGAAAGATGAAAATTTTTGAAAAATTTTTGAAATCGCTCGGAGGCTCCATGCACAAGCTCTCGATTCTATTCAAAATCATCATTTTATTTATTTACAAGAGGATCCGAAAGTAGAAAATTTTTGAAAAATTTTTGAAATCGCTCGGAGGCTCCATGCACAAGCTCTCGATTCTATTCAAAATCATCAATTTATTTATTTACAAGAGGATCCGAAAGATGAAAATTTTTGAAAAATTTTTGAAATCGCTCGGAGGCTCCATGCACAAGCTCTCGATTCTATTCAAAATCATCAATTTATTTATTTACAAAAGGATCCGAAAGATGAAATTTTTTGAAATTTTTTTGAAATCGCTCGGAGGCTCCATGCACAAGCTCTCGATTCTATTCAAGATCATCAATTTATTTATTTACAAGAGGATCCGAAAGATGAAAATTTTTGAAAATTTTCAGAAATCGATAAAAGGCTCCATGCACAATCTCTCGATTCTATTCAAAATCATCAATTTATTTATTTACAAGAGGATCCGAAAGATGAAAATTTTTGAAAAAATTTGAAATCGCTCAGAGGCTCCATGCGCAAGCTCTCGATTCTATTCAAAATCATCAATTTATTTATTTACAAGAGGATCCGAAAGATGAAAATTTTTTAAAAATTTTCGAAATCGCTCGGAGGCTCCATGCACAAGCTCTCGATTCTATTCAAAATCATCAATTTATTTATTCACAAGAATATCCGAAAGATGAAAATTTTTGAAAAATTTTTGAAATCACTCGGATCCTCCATGCACAAGCTCTCGATTCTATTCAAAATCATGAATTTATTTATTTACAAGAGAATCCGAGAGATGAAAATTTTTGAAATCGCTCGGAGGCTCCATGCAAAAGCTCTCGATTCTATTCAAAATCATCAATTTAATTATGCACAAGAGGATCCGAAAGATGACAATTTTTGAATTTTTTTTGGAATCGCTCAGAGGCTCCATGCACAAGGTCTCGATTCTATTCAAAATCATCAATTTATTTATTTACAAGAGGATCCGAAAGATGAAAATTTTTGAAATTTTTTTGAAATCGCTCAGAGGCTCCATGCACAAGCTCTCGATTCTATTCAAAATCATCAATTTATTCATCTACAAAAGGATCCGAAAGATGAAAATTTTTGAAAATTTTTTCAAATCGCTCAGAGGCTCCATGTACAAGCTCTCGGTTCTATTGTAAATCATCAATTTATTTATGCACAAGAGGATTCGAAAGTGAAAATTTTTGAAATTTTGTTTGAAATCGCTCAGAGGCTCCATGCACAAGCTCTCGATTCTATTCAAAATCATCAATTTATTTATTTACAAGAGGATCCGAAAGATGGAAATTTTTGAAAAATTTTTGAAATCGCTCGGAGGCTCCATGCACAAGCTCTCGATTCTATTCAAAATCATCAATTTGTTTATTTACAAGAGGATCCGAAAGATGTAAATTTTTGAAAAATTTTTGAAATCGCTCGGAGGCTCCATGCACAAGCTCTCGATTCTATTCAAAATCATCAATTTAATTATTTACAAGAGGATCCGAAAGATGAAAATTTTTGAAAAATTTTTGAAATAGCTCTGAGGCTCCATGCACAAGCTCTCGATTCTATTCAAAATCATCAATTTATTTATTTACAAGAGGATCCGAAAGATGAAAGTTTTTGAATAATTTTTGAAATCGCTCAGAGGCTCCATGCACAAGCTCTCGATTTTATTCAAAATCGTCAATTTATTCATTTACAAGAGGATCCGAAAGATGAAAAGTTTTGAAAAATTTTTGAAATCGCTCGGAGGCTCCATGCACAAGCTCTCGATGCTATTCAAAATCATCAATTTATTTATTTACAAGAGGATCCGAAAGATGAAAAGTTTTGAAAATTTTTTGAAATTGCACGGAGGCTCCATGCACAAGCTCTCGATTCTATTCAAAATCATCAATTTATTTATGCACAAGAGGATCCGAAAGATGACAATTTTTGAAAAATTTTTGAAATCGCTCGGAGGCTCCAAGCACAAGCTTTCGATTCTATTCAAAATCATCAATTTATTTATTTACAAGAGGATCCGAAAGATGAAAATTTTTGAAAAATTTTTGAAATCGCTCGGAGGCTCCATGCACAAGCTCTCGATTCTATTCAAAATCATCAATTTATTTATTTACAAGAGGATCCGAAAGATGAAAATTTTTCAAATTTTTTTGAAATCGCTCAGAGGCTCCATGCACAAGCTCTCGTTTCTATTCAAAATCATCAATTTATTTATTTACAAGTGGATCCGAAAGATGAAAATTTTTGAAAAAATTTTGAAATCGCTCAGAGGCTCCATGCACAAGCTCTCGATTCTATTCAAAATCATCAATTTATTTATTTACAAGAGGATCCGAAAGATGAAAATTTTTGAAAATTTTTAGAAATCGCTCAGAGGCTCCATGCACAAGCTCTCGATTCTATTCAAAATCATCAATTTATTTATTTACAAGAGGATCCGAAAGATGAAAATTTTTGAAATCGCTCGGAAACTCCATGCACACGCTTTCGATTCTATTCAAAATCATCAATTTATTTATTCACAAGAGGATCCGAAAGATGAAAATTTTTGAAAAATTTTTGAAATCACTCGGATCCTCCATGCACAAGCTCTCGATTCTATTCAAAATCATCAATTTATTTATTTACAAGAGAATCCGAGAGATGAAAATTTTTGAAATCGCTCGGAGGCTCCATGCAAAAGCTCTCGATTCTATTCAAAATCATCAATTTAATTATGCACAAGAGGATCCGAAAGATGACAATTTTTGAATTTTTTTTGGAATCGCTCAGAGGCTCCATGCACAAGGTCTCGATTCTATTCAAAATCATCAATTTATTTATTTACAAGAGGATCCGAAAGATGAAAATTTTTGAAATTTTTTTGAAATCGCTCAGAGGCTCCATGCACAAGCTCTCGATTCTATTCAAAATCATCAATTTATTCATCTACAAAAGGATCCGAAAGATGAAAATTTTTGAAAATTTTTTCAAATCGCTCAGAGGCTCCATGTACAAGCTCTCGGTTCTATTGTAAATCATCAATTTATTTATGCACAAGAGGATTCGAAAGTGAAAATTTTTGAAATTTTGTTTGAAATCGCTCAGAGGCTCCATGCACAAGCTCTCGATTCTATTCAAAATCATCAATTTATTTATTTACAAGAGGATCCGAAAGATGGAAATTTTTGAAAAATTTTTGAAATCGCTCGGAGGCTCCATGCACAAGCTCTCGATTCTATTCAAAATCATCAATTTGTTTATTTACAAGAGGATCCGAAAGATGTAAATTTTTGAAAAATTTTTGAAATCGCTCGGAGGCTCCATGCACAAGCTCTCGATTCTATTCAAAATCATCAATTTAATTATTTACAAGAGGATCCGAAAGATGAAAATTTTTGAAAAATTTTTGAAATAGCTCTGAGGCTCCATGCACAAGCTCTCGATTCTATTCAAAATCATCAATTTATTTATTTACAAGAGGATCCGAAAGATGAAAGTTTTTGAATAATTTTTGAAATCGCTCAGAGGCTCCATGCACAAGCTCTCGATTTTATTCAAAATCATCAATTTATTCATTTACAAGAGGATCCGAAAGATGAAAAATTTTGAAAAATTTTTGAAATCGCTCGGAGGCTCCATGCACAAGCTCTCGATGCTATTCAAAATCATCAATTTATTTATTTACAAGAGGATCCGAAAGATGAAAAGTTTTGAAAAATTTTTGAAATTGCACGGAGGCTCCATGCACAAGCTCTCGATTCTATTCAAAATCATCAATTTATTTATGCACAAGAGGATCCGAAAGATGACAATTTTTGAAAAAATTTTGAAATCGCTCGGAGGCTCCAAGCACAAGCTTTCGATTCTATTCAAAATCATCAATTTATTTATTTACAAGAGGATCCGAAAGATGAAAATTTTTGAAAAATTTTTGAAATCGCTCGGAGGCTCCATGCACAAGCTCTCGATTCTATTCAAAATCATCAATTTATTTATTTACAAGAGGATCCGAAAGATGAAAATTTTTCAAATTTTTTTGAAATCGCTCAGAGGCTCCATGCACAAGCTCTCGTTTCTATTCAAAATCATCAATTTATTTATTTACAAGTGGATCCGAAAGATGAAAATTTTTGAAAAAATTTTGAAATCGCTCAGAGGCTCCATGCACAAGCTCTCGATTCTATTCAAAATCATCAATTTATTTATTTACAAGAGGATCCGAAAGATGAAAATTTTTGAAAATTTTTAGAAATCGCTCAGAGGCTCCATGCACAAGCTCTCGATTCTATTCAAAATCATCAATTTATTTATTTACAAGAGGATCCGAAAGATGAAAATTTTTGAAATCGCTCGGAAACTCCATGCACACGCTTTCGATTCTATTCAAAATCATCAATTTATTTATTCACAAGAGGATCCGAAAGATGAAAATTTTTGAAAAATTTTTGAAATCACTCGGATCCTCCATGCACAAGCTCTCGATTCTATTCAAAATCATCAATTTATTTATTTACAAGAGAATCCGAGAGATGAAAATTTTTGAAATCGCTCGGAGGCTCCATGCACAAGCTCTCGATTCTATTCAAAATCATCAATTTAATTATGCACAAGAGGATCCGAAAGATGACAATTTTTGAATTTTTTTTGGAATCGCTCAGAGGCTCCATGCACAAGCTCTCGATTCTATTCAAAATCATCAATTTATTTATTTACAAGAGGATCCGAAAGATGAAAATTTTTGAAATTTTTTTGAAATCGCTCAGAGGCTCCATGCACAAGCTCTCGATTCTATTCAAAATCATCAATTTATTCATCTACAAGAGGATCCGAAAGATGAAAATTTTTGAAAATTTTTTCAAATCGCTCAGAGGCTCCATGTACAAGCTCTCGGTTCTATTGTAAATCATCAATTTATTTATGCACAAGAGGATTCGAAAGTGAAAATTTTTGAAATTTTTTTTGAAATCGCTCAGAGGCTCCATGCACAAGCTCTCGATTCTATTCAAAATCATCAATTTATTTATTTTCAAGAGGATCCGAAAGATGAAAATTTTTGAAAAATTTTTGAAATCGCTCGGAGGCTCCATGCACAAGCTCTCGATTCTAATCAAAATCATCAATTTGTTTATTTACAAGAGGATCCGAAAGATGAAAATTTTTGAAAAATTTTTGAAATCGCTCGGAGGCTCCATGCACAAGCTCTCGATTCTATTCAAAATCATCAATTTAATTATTTACAAGAGGATCCGAAAGATGAAAATTTTTGAAAATTTTTTGAAATAGCTCTGAGGCTCCATGCACAAGCTCTCGATTCTATTCAAAATCATCAATTTATTTATTTACAAGAGGATCCGAAAGATGAAAGTTTTTGAAAAATTTTTGAAATCGCTCAGAGGCTCCATGCACAAGCTCTCGATTTTATTCAAAATCATCAATTTATTCATTTACAAGAGGATCCGAAAGATGAAAAGTTTTGAAAAATTTTTGAAATCGCTCGGAGGCTCCATTAACAAGCTCTCGATGCTATTCAAAATCATCAATTTATTTATTTACAAGAGGATCCGAAAGATGAAAAGTTTTGAAAATTTTTTGAAATTGCACGGAGGCTCCATGCACAAGCTCTCGATTCTATTCAAAATCATCAATTTATTTATGCACAAGAGGATCCGAAAGATGACAATTTTTGAAAATTTTTTGAAATCGCTCGGAGGCTCCAAGCACAAGCTTTCGATTCTATTCAAAATCATCAATTTATTTATTTACAAGAGGATCCGAAAGATGAAAATTTTTGAAAATTTTTTCAAATCGCTCAGAGGCTCCATGTACAAGCTCTCGGTTCTATTGTAAATCATCAATTTATTTATGCACAAGAGGATTCGAAAGTGAAAATTTTTGAAATTTTTTTTGAAATCGCTCAGAGGCTCCATGCACAAGCTCTCGATTCTATTCAAAATCATCAATTTATTTATTTACAAGAGGATCCGAAAGATGAAAATTTTTGAAAATTTTTTGAAATCGCTCGGAGGCTCCATGCACAAGCTCTCGATTCTATTCAAAATCATCAATTTATTTATTTACAAGAGGATCCGAAAGATGAAAATTTTTCAAATTTTTTTGAAATCGCTTAGAGGCTCCATGCACAAGCTCTCGTTTCTATTCAAAATCATCAATTTATTTATTTACAAGTGGATCCGAAAGATGAAAATTTTTGAAAAAATTTTGAAATCGCTCAGAGGCTCCATGCACAAGCTCTCGATTCTATTCAAAATCATCAATTTATTTAGTTACAAGAGGATCCGAAAGATGAAAATTTTTGAAAAATTTTTGAAATCGCTCAGAGGCTCCATGCACAAGCTCTCGATTCTATTCAAAATCATCAATTTATTTATTTACAATAGGATCCGAAAGATGAAAATTTTTGAAATTTTTTTTGAAATCGCTCAGAGGCTCCATGCACGAGCTCTCGATTCTATTCAAAATCATCAATTTATTTATTTACAAGAGGATCCGAAAGATGAAAATTTTTGAAATCGCTCGGAGGCTCCATGCACAAGCTCTCGATTCTATTCAAAATCATCAATTTATTTATTTACAAGAGGATCCGAAAGTTGAAAATTTTTGAAAAATTTTTGAAATCGCTCGGAGGCTCCATGCACAAGCTCTCGATTCTATTCAAAATCATCAATTTATTTATTTACAAGAGGATCCGAAAGATGAAAATTTTTGAAAAAATTTTGAATTCGCTCGGAGGCTCCATGCACAAGCTCCCGATTCTATTCAAAATCATCAATTTATTTATTTACAAGAGGATCCGAAAGATGAAAATTTTTGAAAAATTTTTGAAATCGCTCGGAGGCTCCATGCACAAGCTCTCGATTCTATTCAAAATCATCATTTTATTTATTTACAAGAGGATCCGAAAGTAGAAAATTTTTGAAAAATTTTTGAAATCGCTCGGAGGCTCCATGCTGAAGCTCTCGATTCTATTCAAAATCATCAATTTATTTATTTACAAGAGGATCCGAAAGATGAAAATTTTTGAAAATTTTCAGAAATCGATAAAAGGCTCCATGCACAAGCTCTCGATTCTATTCAAAATCATCAATTTATTTATTTACAAGAGGATCCGAAAGATGAAAATTTTTGAAAAATTTTTGAAATCGCTCGGAGGCTCCATGCACAAGCTCTCGATTCTATTCAAAATCATCAATTTATTTATTTACAAGAGGATCCGAAAGGTGAAAATTTTTGAAAAATTTTTGAAATCGCTCGGAGGCTCCATGCACAAGCTCTCGATTCTATTCAAAATCATCAATTTATTTATTTACAAGAGGATCCGAAAGATGAAAATGGATGAAAAATTTTTGAAATAGCTCGGAGGCTCCATGCACAAGCTCTCGATTCTATTCAAAATCATCAATTTATTTATTTACAAGAGGATCCGACAGATGAAAATTTTTGGAAAATTTTTGAAATCGCTCAGAGGCTCCATGCACAAGCTCTCGATTCTATTCAAAATCATCAATTTATTTATTTACAAGAGGATCCGAAAGATGGAAATTTTTGAAAATTTTCAGAAATCGATAAAAGGCTCCATGCACAATCTTTCGATTCTATTCAAAATCATCAATTTATTTATTTACAAGAGGATCCGAAAGATAAAAATTTTTGAAAAAATTTGAAATCGCTCAGAGGCTCCATGCACAAGCTCTCGATTCTATTCAAAATCATCAATCTATTTATTCACAAGAGGATCCGAAAGATGAAAATTTTTGAAAATTTTTTGAAATCACTCGGATCCTCCATGCACAAGCTCTCGATTCTATTCAAAATCATCAATTTATTTATTTACAAGAGGATCCGAAAGATGAAAATTTTTGAAATCGCTCGGAGGCTCCATGCACAAGCTCTCGATTCTATTCAAAATCATCAATTTATTTATTTACAAGAGGATCCGAAAGATGAAAATTTTTGAAAAATTTTCGAAATCGCTCGGAGGCTCCATGCACAATCTCTCGATTCTATTCAAAATCATCAATTTATTTATTTACAAGAGGATCCGAAAGATGGAAATTTTTGAAAAATTTTTGAAATCGCTCGGAGGCTCCATGCACAAGCTCTCGATTCTATTCAAAATCATCAATTTATTTATTTACAAGAGGATCCGAAAGATGAAAATTTTTTAAAAATTTTTGAAATCGCTCGGAGGCTCCATGCACAAGCTCTCGATTCTATTCAAAATCATCAATTTATTTATTTACAAGAGGATCCGAAAGATGAAAATTTTTGAAAATTTTTTGAAATCGCTCGGAGGCTCCATGCACAAGCTCTCGATTCTATTCAAAATCATCAATTTATTTATTTACAAGAGGATCCGAAAGATGAAAATTTTTGAAAAATTCTCGAAATCGCTCGGAGGCTCCATGCACAAGCTCTCGATTCTATTCAAAATCATCAATTTATTTATTTACAAGAGGATCCGAAAGATGAAAATTTTTGAAAAATTTTTGAAATCGCTCGGAGGCTCCATGCACAAGCTCTCGATTCTATTCAAAATCATCAATTTATTTATTTACAAGAGGATCCGAAAGATGAAAATTTTTGAAATCGCTCGAAGGCTCCATGCACAAGCTCTCGATTCTATTCAAAATCATCAATTTATTTATTCACAAGAGGATCCGAAAGATGAAAATTTTTGAAAAATTTTTGAAATCGCTCGGAGGCTCCATGCACAAGCTCTCGATTCTATTCAAAATCATCAATTTATTTATTTACAAGAGGATCCGAAAGATGAAAATTTTTGAAAAATTTTCGAAATCGCTCGGAGGCTCCATGCACAATCTCTCGATTCTATTCAAAATCATCAATTTATTTATTTACAAGAGGATCCGAAAGATGGAAATTTTTTAAAAATTTTTGAAATCGCTCGGAGGCTCCATGCACAAGCTCTCGATTCTATTCAAAATCATCAATTTATTTATTTACAAGAGGATCCGAAAGATGAAAATTTTTTAAAAATTTTTGAAATCGCTCGGAGGCTCCATGCACAAGCTCTCGATTCTATTCAAAATCATCAATTTATTTATTTACAAGAGGATCCGAAAGATGAAAATTTTTGAAAATTTTTTGAAATCGCTCGGAGGCTCCATGCACAAGCTCTTGATTCTATTCAAAATCATCAATTTATTTATTTACAAGAGGATCCGAAAGATGAAAATTTTTGAAAAATTCTCGAAATCGCTCGGAGGCTCCATGCACAAGCTCTCGATTCTATTCAAAATCTTCAATTTATTTATTTACAAGAGGATCCGAAAGATGAAAATTTTTGAAAAATTTTTGAAATCGCTCGGAGGCTCCATGCACAAGCTCTCGATTCTATTCAAAATCATCAATTTATTTATTTACAAGAGGATCCGAAAGATGAAAATTTTTGAAAAATTTTTGAAATCGCTCGGAGGCTCCATGCACAAGCTCTCGATTCTATTCAAAATCATCATTTTATTTATTTACAAGAGGATCCAAAAGTAGAAAATTTTTGAAAAATTTTTGAAATCGCTCGGAGGCTCCATGCACAAGCTCTCGATTCTATTCAAAATCATCAATTTATTTATTTACAAGAGGATCCGAAAGATGAAAATTTTTGAAAAATTTTTGAAATCGCTCGGAGGCTCCATGCACAAGCTCTCGATTCTATTCAAAATCATCAATTTATTTATTTACAAAAGGATCCGAAAGATGAAATTTTTTGAAATTTTTTTGAAATCGCTCGGAGGCTCCATGCACAAGCTCTCGATTCTATTCAAGATCATCAATTTATTTATTTAGAAGAGGATCCGAAAGATGAAAATTTTTGAAAAAATTTTGAAATCGCTGAGGCTCCGTGCACAAGTTCTCGATTCTATTCAAAATCATCAATTTATTTATTTACAAGAGGATCCGAAAGATGAAATTTTTTTAAAAATTTTTGAAATCGCTCGGAGGCTCCATGCAGAAGCTCTCGATTCTACTCAAAATCATCAATTTATTTATTTACAAGAGGATCCGAAAGATGAGAATTTTTGAAAAATTTTCGAAATCGCTCGGAGGCTCCATGCTGAAGCTCTCGATTCTATTCAAAATCATCAATTTATTTATTTACAAGAGGATCCGAAAGATGGAAATTTTTGAAAATTTTCAGAAATCGATAAAAGGCTCCATGCACAATCTTTCGATTCTATTCAAAATCATCAATTTATTTATTTACAAGAGGATCCGAAAGATGAAAATTTTTGAAAAAATTTGAAATCGCTCAGAGGCTCCATGCACAAGCTCTCAATTCTATTCAAAATCATCAATCTATTTATTCACAAGAGGATCCGAAAGATGAAAATTTTTGAAAATTTTTTGAAATCACTCGGATCCTCCATGCACAAGCTCTCGATTCTATTCAAAATCATCAATTTATTTATTTACAAGAGGATCCGAAAGATGAAAATTTTTGAAATCGCTCGGAGGCTCCATGCAAATTTTCTCGATTCTATTCAAAATCATCAATTTATTTATTCACAAGAGGATCCGAAAGATGAAAATGGTTGAAAAATTTTTGAAATAGCTCGGAGGCTCCATGCACAAGCTCTCGATTCTATTCAAAATCATCAATTTATTTATTTACAAGAGGATACGAAAGATGAAAATTTTTCAAAAATTTTTGAAATCGCTCGGAGGCTCCATGCACAAGCTCTCGATTCTATTCAAAATCATCATTTTATTTATTTACAAGAGGATCCGAAAGTAGAAAATTTTTGAAAAATTTTTGAAATCGCTCGGAGGCTCCATGCACAAGCTCTCGATTCTATTCAAAATCATCATTTTATTTATTTACAAGAGGATCCGAAAGTAGAAAATTTTTGAAAAATTTTTGAAATCGCTCGGAGGCTCCATGCACAAGCTCTCGATTCTATTCAAAATCATCAATTTATTTATTTACAAGAGGATCCGAAAGATGAAAATTTTTGAAAAATTTTTGAAATCGCTCGGAGGCTCCATGCACAAGCTCTCGATTCTATTCAAAATCATCAATTTATTTATTTACAAAAGGATCCGAAAGATGAAATTTTTTGAAATTTTTTTGAAATCGCTCGGAGGCTCCATGCACAAGCTCTCGATTCTATTCAAGATCATCAATTTATTTATTTACAAGAGGATCCGAAAGATGAGAATTTTTGAAAAAATTTTGAAATCGCTGAGGCTCCGTGCACAAGCTCTCGATTCTATTCAAAATCATCAATTTATTTATTTTCAAGAGGATCCGAAAGATGAAAATTTTTGAAAATTTTCAGAAATCGATGAAAGGCTCCATGCACAATCTCTCGATTCTATTCAAAATCATCAATTTATTTATTTACAAGAGGATCCGAAAGATGAAAATTTTTGAAAAAAATTTGAAATCGCTCAGAGGCTCCATGCACAAGCTCTCGATTCTATTCAAAATCATCAATTTATTTATTTACAAGAGGATCCGAAAGATGAAAATTTTTGAAAAATTTTTGAAATCGCTCGGAGGCTCCATGCACAAGCTCTCGATTCTATTCAAAATCATCAATTTATTTATTTACAAGAGGATCCGAAAGATGAAAATTTTTGAAAAATGTTTGAAATCGCTCGGAGGCTCCATGCATAAGCTCTCGATTCTATTCAAAATCATCAATTTATTTATTTACAAGAGGATCCGAAAGATGAAAATGGTTGAAAAATTTTTGAAATAGCTCGGAGGCTCCATGCACAAGCTCTCGATTCTATTCAAAATCATGAATTTATTTATTTACAAGAGGATCCGAAAGATGGAAATTTTTGAAAATTTTCAGAAATCGATAAAAGGCTCCATGCACAATCTCTCGATTCTATTCAAAATCATCAATTTATTTATTTACAAGAGGATCCGAAAGATGAAAATTTTTGAAAAAATTTGAAATCGCTCAGAGGCTCCATGCACAAGCTCTCGATTCTATTCAAAATCATCAATTTATTTATTCACAAGAGGATCCGAAAGATGAAAATTTTTGAAAATTTTTTGAAACCACTCGGATCCTCCATGCACAAGCTCTCGATTCTATTTAAAATCATCAATTTATTTATTTACAAGAGGATCCGAAAGATGAAAATTTTTGAAATCGCTCGGAGGCTCCATGCACAAGCTCTCGATTCTATTCAAAATCATCAATTTATTTATTCACAAGAGGATCCGAAAGATGAAAATTTTTGAAAATTTTTTGAAACCACTCGGATCCTCCATGCACAAGCTCTCGATTCTATTTAAAATCATCAATTTATTTATTCACAAGAGGATCCGAAAGATGAAAATTTTTGAAAAAATTTTGAAATCGCTCGGAGGCTCCATGCACAAGCTCTCGATTCTATTCAAAATCATCAATTTATTTATTTACAAGAGGATCCGAAAGATGAAAATTTTTGAAAAATTTTCGAAATCGCTCGGAGGCTCCATGCACAATCTCTCGATTCTATTCAAAATCATCAATTTATTTATTTACAAGAGGATCCGAAAGATGGAAATTTTTGAAATTTTTTTGAAATCGCTCGGAGGCTCCATGCACAAGCTCTCGATTCTATTCAAAATCATCAATTTATTTATTTACAAGAGGATCCGAAAGATGAAAATTTTTTAAAAATTTTTGAAATCGCTCGGAGGCTCCATGCACAAGCTCTCGATTCTATTCAAAATCATCAATTTATTTATTTACAAGAGGATCCGAAAGATGAAAATTTTTGAAAATTTTTTGAAATCGCTCGGAGGCTCCATGCACAAGCTCTCGATTCTATTCAAAATCATCAATTTATTTATTTACAAGAGGATCCGAAAGATGAAAATTTTTGAAAAATTCTCGAAATCGCTCGGAGGCTCCATGCACAAGCTCTCGATTCTATTCAAAATCATCAATTTATTTATTTACAAGAGGATCCGAAAGATGAAAATTTTTAAAAAATTTTTGAAATCGCTCGGAGGCTCCATGCACAAGCTCTCGATTCTATTCAAAATCATCAATTTATTTATTTACAAAAGGATCCGAAAGATGAAATTTTTTGAAATTTTTTTGAAATCGCTCGGAGGCTCCATGCACAAGCTCTCGATTCTATTCAAAATCATCAATTTATTTATTTACAAGAAGATCCGAAAGATGAAAATTGTTGAAAATTTTCAGAAATCGATAAAAGGCTCAATGCACAATCTCTCGATTCTATTCAAAATCATCAATTTATTTATTTACAAGAGGATCCGAAAGATGAAAATTTTTGAAAAAAATTTGAAATCGCTCAGAGGCTCCATGCACAAGCTCTCGATTCTATTCAAAATCATCAATTTATTTATTTACAAGAGGATCCGAAAGATGAAAATTTTTGAAAATTTTTAGAAATCGCTCAGAGGCTCCATGCACAAGCTCTCGATTCTATTCAAAATCATTAATTTATTTATTTACAAGAGGATCCGAAAGATGAAAATTTTTGAAATCGCTCGGAAACTCCATGCACAAGCTTTCGATTCTATTCAAAATCATCAATTTATTTATTCACAAGAGGATCCGAAAGATGAAAATTTTTGAAAATTTTTTGAAATCACTCGGATTCTCCATGCACAAGCTCTCGATTCTATTCAAAATCATCAATTTATTTATTTACAAGAGGATCCGAAAGATGAAAATTTTTGAAATCGCTCGGAGGCTCCATGCACAAGCTCTCGATTCTATTCAAAATCATCAATTTATTTATTTACAAGAGGATCCGAAAGATGAAAATTTTTGAAAAAATTTTGAAATCGCTCGGAGGCTCCATGCACAAGCTCTCGATTCTATTGAAAATCATCAATTTATTTATTTACAAGAGGATCCGAAAGATGAAAATTTTTGAAAATTTTTTGAAATCGCTCGGAGGCTCCATGCACAAGCTCTCGATTCTATTCAAAATCATCAATTTATTTATTTACAAGAGGATCCGAAAGATGAAAATTTTTGAAAAATTTTTGAAATCGCTCGGAGGCTCCATGCACAATCTCTCGATTCTATTCAAAATCATCAATTTATTTATTTACAAGAGGATCCGAAAGATGAAAATTTTTGAAATCGCTCGGAGCCTCCATGCACAAGCTCTCGATTCTATTCAAAATCATCAATTTATTTATTTACAAGAGGATCCGAAAGATGAAAATTTTTGAAAAATTTTTGAAATCGCTCGGAGGCTCCATGCACAAGCTCTCGATTCTATTCAAAATCATCAATTTATTTATTTACAAGAGGATCCGAAAGATGAAAATTTTTGAAAAATTTTTGAAATCGCTCGGAGGCTCCATGCACAAGCTCTCGATTCTATTCAAAATCATCAATTTATTTATTTACAAGAGGATCCGAAAGATGAAAATTTTTTAAAAATTTTTGAAATCGCTCGGAGGCTCCATGCACAAGCTCTCGATTCTATTCAAAATCATCAATTTATTTATTTACAAGAGGATCCGAAAGATGAAAATTTTTGAAAATTTTTTGAAATCGCTCGGAGGCTCCATGCACAAGCTCTCGATTCTATTCAAAATCATCAATTTATTTATTTACAAGAGGATCCGAAAGTTGAAAATTTTTGAAAAATTTTTGAAATCGCTCGGAGGCTCCATGCACAAGCTCTTGATTCTATTCAAAATCATCAATTTATTTATTTACAAGAGGATCCGAAAGATGAAAATTTTTGAAAAATTTTTGAAATCGCTCGGAGGATCCATGCACAAGCTCTCGATTCTATTCAAAATCATCATTTTATTTATTTACAAGAGGATCCGAAAGTAGAAAATTTTTGAAAAATTTTTGAAATCGCTCGGAGGCTCCATGCACAAGCTCTCGATTCTATTCAAAATCATCAATTTATTTATTTACAAGAGGATCCGAAAGATGAAAATTTTTGAAAAATTTTTGAAATCGCTCGGAGGCTCCATGCACAAGCTCTCGATTCTATTCAAAATCATCAATTTATTTATTTACAAAAGGATCCGAAAGATGAAATTTTTTGAAATTTTTTTGAAGTCGCTCGGAGGCTCCATGCACAAGCTCTCGATTCTATTCAAGATCATCAATTTATTTATTTACAAGAGGATCCGAAAGATGAAAATTTTTGAAAAAATTTTGAAATCGCTGAGGCTCCGTGCACAAGCTCTCGATTCTATTCAAAATCATCAATTTATTTATTTTCAAGAGGATCCGAAAGATGAAATTTTTTTAAAAATTTTAGAAATCGCTCGGAGGCTCCTTGCACAAGCTCTCGATTCTATTCAAAATCATCAATTTATTTATTTACAAGAGGATCCGAAAGATGAGAATTTTTGAAAAATTTTCGAAATCGCTCGGAGGCTCCATGCTGAAGCTCTCGATTCTATTCAAAATCATCAATTTATTTATTTACAAGAGGATCCGAAAGATGAAAATTTTTGAAAAAATTTTGAAATCGCTGAGGCTCCGTGCACAAGCTCTCGATTCTATTCAAAATCATCAATTTATTTATTTACAAGAGGATCCGAAAGATGAAAATTTTTGAAAATTTTCAGAAATCGATAAAAGGCTCCATGCACAATCTCTCGATTCTATTCAAAATCATCAATTTATTTATTTACAAGAGGATCCGAAAGATGAAAATTTTTGAAAAAAATTTGAAATCGCTCAGAGGCTCCATGCACAAGCTCTCGATTCTATTCAAAATCATCAATTTATTTATTTACAAGAGGATCCGAAAGATGAAAATTTTTGAAAAATGTTTGAAATCGCTCGGAGGCTCCATGCATAAGCTCTCGATTCTATTCAAAATCATCAATTTATTTATTTACAAGAGGATCCGAAAGATGAAAATGGTTGAAAAATTTTTGAAATAGCTCGGAGGCTCCATGCACAAGCTCTCGATTCTATTCAAAATCATCAATTTATTTATTTACAAGAGGATCCGACAGATGAAAATTTTTGGAAAATTTTTGAAATCGCTCGGAGGCTCCATGCACAAGCTCTCGATTCTATTCAAAATCATCAATTTATTTATTTACAAGAGGATCCGAAAGATGGAAATTTTTGAAAATTTTCAGAAATCGATAAAAGGCTCCATGCACAAGCTCTCGATTCTATTCAAAATCATCAATTTATTTATTTACAAAAGGATCCGAAAGATGAAATTTTTTGAAATTTTTTTGAAGTCGCTCGGAGGCTCCATGCACAAGCTCTCGATTCTATTCAAGATCATCAATTTATTTATTTACAAGAGGATCCGAAAGATGAAAATTTTTGAAAAAATTTTGAAATCGCTGAGGCTCCGTGCACAAGCTCTCGATTCTATTCAAAATCATCAATTTATTTATTTTCAAGAGGATCCGAAAGATGAAATTTTTTTAAAAATTTTAGAAATCGCTCGGAGGCTCCTTGCACAAGCTCTCGATTCTATTCAAAATCATCAATTTATTTATTTACAAGAGGATCCGAAAGATGAGAATTTTTGAAAAATTTTCGAAATCGCTCGGAGGCTCCATGCTGAAGCTCTCGATTCTATTCAAAATCATCAATTTATTTATTTACAAGAGGATCCGAAAGATGAAAATTTTTGAAAAAATTTTGAAATCGCTGAGGCTCCGTGCACAAGCTCTCGATTCTATTCAAAATCATCAATTTATTTATTTACAAGAGGATCCGAAAGATGAAAATTTTTGAAAATTTTCAGAAATCGATAAAAGGCTCCATGCACAATCTCTCGATTCTATTCAAAATCATCAATTTATTTATTTACAAGAGGATCCGAAAGATGAAAATTTTTGAAAAAAATTTGAAATCGCTCAGAGGCTCCATGCACAAGCTCTCGATTCTATTCAAAATCATCAATTTATTTATTTACAAGAGGATCCGAAAGATGAAAATTTTTGAAAAATTTTTGAAATCGCTCGGAGGCTCCATGCACAAGCTCTCGATTCTATTCAAAATCATCAATTTATTTATTTACAAGAGGATCCGAAAGATGAAAATTTTTGAAAAATGTTTGAAATCGCTCGGAGGCTCCATGCATAAGCTCTCGATTCTATTCAAAATCATCAATTTATTTATTTACAAGAGGATCCGAAAGATGAAAATGGTTGAAAAATTTTTGAAATAGCTCGGAGGCTCCATGCACAAGCTCTCGATTCTATTCAAAATCATCAATTTATTTATTTACAAGAGGATCCGACAGATGAAAATTTTTGGAAAATTTTTGAAATCGCTCGGAGGCTCCATGCACAAGCTCTCGATTCTATTCAAAATCATCAATTTATTTATTCACAAGAGGATCCGAAAGATGAAAATTTTTGAAAATTTTTTGAAATCACTCGGATCCTCCATGCACAAGCTCTCGATTCTATTCAAAATCATCAATTTATTTATTTACAAGAGGATCCGAAAGATGAAAATTTTTGAAATCGCTCGGAGGCTCCATGCACAAGCTCTCGATTCTATTCAAAATCATCAATTTATTTATTCACAAGAGGATCCGAAAGATGAAAATTTTTGAAAAAATTTTGAAATCGCTCGGAGGCTCCATGCACAAGCTCTCGATTCTATTCAAAATCATCAATTTATTTATTTACAAGAGGATCCGAAAGATGAAAATTTTTGAAAAATTTTCGAAATCGCTCGGAGGCTCCATGCACAATCTCTCGATTCTATTCAAAATCATCAATTTATTTATTTACAAGAGGATCCGAAAGATGGAAATTTTTGAAATTTTTTTGAAATCGCTCGGAGGCTCCATGCACAAGCTCTCGATTCTATTCAAAATCATCAATTTATTTATTTACAAGAGGATCCGAAAGATGAAAATTTTTTAAAAATTTTTGAAATCGCTCGGAGGCTCCACGCACAAGCTCTCGATTCTATTCAAAATCATCAATTTATTTATTTACAAGAGGATCCGAAAGATGAAAATTTTTGAAAATTTTTTGAAATCGCTCGGAGGCTCCATGCACAAGCTCTCGATTCTATTCAAAATCATCAATTTATTTATTTACAAGAGGATCCGAAAGATGAAAATTTTTGAAAAATTCTCGAAATCGCTCGGAGGCTCCATGCCCAAGCTCTCGATTCTATTCAAAATCATCAATTTATTTATTTACAAGAGGATCCGAAAGATGAAAATTTTTGAAAAATTTTTGAAATCGCTCGGAGGCTCCATGCACAAGCTCTCGATTCTATTCAAAATCATCAATTTATTTATTTACAAGAGGATCCGAAAGATGAAAATTTTTGAAAAATTTTTGAAATCGCTCGGAGGCTCCATGCACAAGCTCTCGATTCTATTCAAAATCATCATTTTATTTATTTACAAGAGGATCCGAAAGTAGAAAATTTTTGAAAAATTTTTGAAATCGCTCGGAGGCTCCATGCACAAGCTCTCGATTCTATTCAAAATCATCAATTTATTTATTTACACGAGGATCCGAAAGATGAAATTTTTTGAAAAATTTTTGAAATCGCTCGGAGGCTCCATGCACAAGCTCTCGATTCTATTCAAAATCATCAATTTATTTATTTACAAAAGGATCCGAAAGATGAAATTTTTTGAAATTTTTTTGAAATCGTTAGGAGGCTCCATGCACAAGCTCTCGATTCTATTCAAAATCATCAATTTATTTATTTACAAAAGGATCCGAAAGATGAAATTTTTTTAAAAATTTTTGAAATCGCTCGGAGGCTCCATGCACAAGCTCTCGATTCTATTCAAAATCATCAATTTATTTATTTACAAGAGGATCCGAAAGATGAGAATTTTTGAAAAATTTTCGAAATCGCTCGGAGGCTCCATGCTGAAGCTCTCGATTCTATTCAAAATCATCAATTTATTTATTTACAAGAGGATCCGAAAGATGAGAATTTTTGAAAAATTTTTGAAATAGCTCGGAGGCTCCATGCACAAGCTCTCGATTCTATTCAAAATCATCAATTTATTTATTTACAAGAGGATCCGAAAGATGAAAATTTTTGGAAAATTTTTGAAATCGCTCGGAGGCTCCATGCACAAGCTCTCGATTCTATTCAAAATCATCAATTTATTTATTTACAAGAGGATCCGAAAGATGAAAATTTTTGAAAAATTTTTGAAATCGCTCGGAGGCTCCATGCACAAGCTCTCGATTCTATTCAAAATCATCAATTTATTTATTTACAAGAGGATCTGAAAGATGAAAATGGTTGAAAAATTTTTGAAATAGCTCGGAGGCTCCATGCACAAGCTCTCGAATCTATTCAAAATCATCAATTTATTTATTTACAAGAGGATCCGAAAGATGAAAATTTTTGGAAAATTTTTGAAATCGCTCGGAGGCTCCATGCACAAGCTCTCGATTCTATTCAAAATCATCAATTTATTTATTTACAAGAGGATCCGAAAGATGAAAATTTTTGAAAATTTTCAGAAATCGATAAAAGGCTCCATGCACAATCTCTCGATTCTATTCAAAATCATCAATTTATTTATTTACAAGAGGATCCGAAAGATGGAAATTTTTGAAAAAATTTGAAATCGCTCAGAGGCTCCATGCACAAGCTCTCGATTCTATTCAAAATCATCAATTTATTTATTTACAAGAGGATCCGAAAGATGAAAATTTTTGAAAATTTTTAGAAATCGCTCAGAGGCTCCATGCACAAGCTCTCGATTCTATTCAAAATCATCAATTTATTTATTTACAAGAGGATCCGAAAGATGAAAATTTTTGAAATCGCTCGGAGGCTCCATGCACAAGCTCTCGATTCTATTCAAAATCATCAATTTATTTATTCACATGAGGATCCGAAAGATGAAAATTTTTGAAAAAATTTTGAAATCGCTCGGAGGCTCCATGCACAAGCTCTCGATTCTATTCAAAATCATTAATTTATTTATTTACAAGAGGATCCGAAAGATGAAAATTTTTGAAATATTTTCGAAATCGCTCGGAGGCTCCATGCACAATCTCTCGATTCTATTCAAAATCATCAATTTATTTATTTACAAGAGGATCCGAAAGATGGAAATTTTTGAAATTTTTTTCAAATCGCTCGGAGGCTCCATGCACAAGCTCTCGATTCTATTCAAAATCATCAATTTATTTATTTACAAGAGGATCCGAAAGATGAAAATTTTTTAAAAATTTTTGAAATCGCTCGGAGGCTCCATGCACAAGCTCTCGATTCTATTCAAAATCATCAATTTATTTATTTACAAGAGGATCCGAAAGATGAAAATGGTTGAAAAATTCTCGAAATCGCTCGGAGGCTCCATGCACAAGCTCTCGATTCTATTCAAAATCATCAATTTATTTATTTACAAGAGGATCCGAAAGATGGAAATTTTTGAAATTTTTTTGAAATCGCTCGGAGGCTCCATGCACAAGCTCTCGATTCTATTCAAAATCATCAATTTATTTATTTACAAGAGGATCCGAAAGATGAAAAATTTTTCAAAATTTTTGAAATCGCTCGGAGGCTCCATGCACAAGCTCTCGATTCTATTCAAAATCATCAATTTATTTATTTACAAGAGGATCCGAAAGATGAAAATTATTGAAAAATTCTCGAAATCGCTCGGAGGCTCCATGCACAAGCTCTCGATTCTATTCAAAATCATCAATTTATTTATTTACAAGAGGATCCGAAAAATGAAAATTTTTGAAAAATTTTTGAAATCGCTCGGAGGCTCCATGCACAAGCTCTCGATTCTATTCAAAATCATCAATTTATTTATTTACAAGAGGATCCGAAAGATGAAAATGGTTGAAAAATTTTTGAAATAGCTCGGAGGCTCCATGCACAAGCTCTCGATTCTATTCAAAATCATCAATTTATTTATTTACAAGAGGATCCGAAAGATGAAAATTTTTGGAAAATTTTTGAAATCGCTCGGAGGCTCCATGCACAAGCTCTCGATTCTATTCAAAATCATCAATTTATTTATTAACAAGAGGATCCGAAAGATGAAAATTTTTGAAAATTTTCAGAAATCGATAAAAGGCTCCATGCACAATCTCTCGATTCTATTCAAAATCATCAATTTATTTATTTACAAGAGGATCCGAAAGATGAAAATTTTTGAAAAAAATTGAAATCGCTCAGAGGCTCCATGCACAAGCTCTCGATTCTATTCAAAATCATCAATTTATTTATTTACAAGAGGATCCGAAAGATGAAAATTTTTGAAAATTTTTAGAAATCGCTCAGAGGCTCCATGCACAAGCTCTCGATTCTATTCAAAATCATCAATTTATTTATTTACAAGAGGATCCGAAAGATGAAAATTTTTGAAATCGCTCGGAGGCTCCATGCACAAGCTCTCGATTCTATTCAAAATCATCAATTTATTTATTCACAATAGGATCCGAAAGATGAAAATTTTTGAAAAAATTTTGAAATCGCTCGGAGGCTCCATGCACAAGCTCTCGATTCTATTCAAAATCATCAATTTATTTATTTACAAGAGGATCCGAAAGATGAAAATTTTTGAAAAATTTTCGAAATCGCTCGGAGGCTCCATGCACAATCTCTCGATTCTATTCAAAATCATCAATTTATTTATTTACAAGAGAATCCGAAAGATGGAAATTTTTGAAATTTTTTTGAAATCGCTCGGAGGCTCCATGCACAAGCTCTCGATTCTATTCAAAATCATCAATTTATTTATTTACAAGAGGATCCGAAAGATGAAAATTTTTTAAAAATTTTTGAAATCGCTCGGAGGCTCCATGCACAAGCTCTCGATTCTATTCAAAATCATCAATTTATTTATTTACAAGAGGATCCGAAAGATGAAAATTTTTGAAAAATTCTCGAAATCGCTCGGAGGCTCCATGCACAAGCTCTCGATTCTATTCAAAATCATCAATTTATTTATTTACAAGAGGATCCGAAAGATGAAAATTTTTGAAAAATTTTTGAAATCGCTCGGAGGCTCCATGCACAAGCTCTCGATTCTATTCAAAATCATCAATTTATTTATTTACAAGAGGATCCGAAAGATGAAAATTTTTGAAAAATTTTTGAAATCGCTCGGAGGCTCCATGCACAAGCTCTCGATTCTATCCAAAATCATCATTTTATTTATTTACAAGAGGATCCGAAAGTAGAAAATTTTTGAAAAATTTTTGAAATCGCTCGGAGGCTCCATGCACAAGCTCTCGATTCTATTCAAAATCATCAATTTATTTATTTACAAGAGGATCCGAAAGATGAAAATTTTTGAAAAATTTTTGAAATCGCTCGGAGGCTCCATGCACAAGCTCTCGATTCTATTCAAAATCATCAATTTATTTATTTACAAAAGGATCCGAAAGATGAAATTTTTTGAAATTTTTTTGAAATCGCTCGGAGGCTCCATGCACAAGCTCTCGATTCTATTCAAAATCATCAATTTATTTATTTACAAAAGGATCCGAAAGATGAAATTTTTTTAAAAATTTTTGAAATCGCTCGGAGGCTCCATGCACAAGCTCTCGATTCTATTCAAAATCATCAATTTATTTATTTACAAGAGGATCCGAAAGATGAGAATTTTTGAAAAAATTTCGAAATCGCTCGGAGGCTCCATGCTGAAGCTCTCGATTCTATTCAAAATCATCAATTTATTTATTTACAAGAAGATCCGAAAGATGAGAATTTTTGAAAAATTTTTGAAATAGCTCGGAGGCTCCATGCACAAGCTCTCGATTCTATTCAAAATCATCAATTTATTTATTTACAAGAGGATCCGAAAGATGAAATTTTTTGGAAAATTTTTGAAATCGCTCGGAGTCTCCATGCACAAGCTCTCGATTCTATTCAAAATCATCAATTTATTTATTTACAAGAGGATCCGAAAGATGAAAATTTTTGAAAAATTTTTGAAATCGCTCGGAGGCTCCATGCACAAGCTCTCGATTCTATTCAAAATCATCAATTTATTTATTTACAAGAGGATCCGAAAGATGAAAATGGTTGAAAAATTTTTGAAATAGCTCGGAGGCTCCATGCACAAGCTCTCGATTCTATTCAAAATCATCAATTTATTTATTTACAAGAGGATCCGAAAGATAAAAATTTTTGGAAAATTTTTGAAATCGCTCGGAGGCTCCATGCACAAGCTCTCGATTCTATTCAAAATCATCAATTTATTTATTTACAAGAGGATCCGAAAGATGAAAATTTTTGAAAATTTTCAGAAATCGATAAAAGGCTCCATGCACAAGCTCTCGATTCTATTCAAAATCATCAATTTATTTATTTACAAGAGGATCCGAAAGATGAAAATTTTTGAAAAAATTTGAAATCGCTCAGAGGCTCCATGCACAAGCTCTCGATTCTATTCAAAATCATCAATTTATTTATTTACAAGAGGATCCGAAAGATGAAAATTTTTGAAAATTTTTAGAAATCGCTCAGAGGCTCCATGCACAAGCTTTCGATTCTATTCAAAATCATCAATTTATTTATTTACAAGAGGATCCGAAAGATGAAAATTTTTGAAATCGCTCGGAGGCTCCATGCACAAGCTCTCGATTCTATTCAAGATCATCAATTTATTTATTCACAAGATGATCCGAAAGATGAAAATTTTTGAAAAAATTTTGAAATCGCTCGGAGGCTCCATGCACAAGCTCTCGATTCTATTCAAAATCATCAATTTATTTATTTACAAGAGGATCCGAAAGATGAAAATTTTTGAAATCGCTCGGAGGCTCCATGCACAAGCTCTCGATTCTATTCAAGATCATCAATTTATTTATTCACAAGAGGATCCGAAAGATGAAAATTTTTGAAAAAATTTTGAAATCGCTCGGAGGCTCCATGCACAAGCTCTCGATTCTATTCAAAATCATCAATTTATTTATTTACAAGAGGATCCGAAAGATGAAAATTTTTGAAAAATTTTCGAAATCGCTCGGAGGCTCCATGCACAATCTCTCGATTCTATTCAAAATCATCAATTTATTTATTTACAAGAGGATCCGAAAGATGGAAATTTTTGAAATTTTTTTGAAATCGCTCGGAGGCTCCATGCACAAGCTCTCGATTCTATTCAAAATCATCAATTTATTTATTTACAAGAGGATCCGAAAGATGAAAATTTTTTAAAAAATTTTGAAATCGCTCGGAGGCTCCATGCACAAGCTCTCGATTCTATTCAAAATCATCAATTTATTTATTTACAAGAGGATCCGAAAGATGGAAATTTTTGAAATTTTTTTGAAATCGCTCGGAGGCTCCATGCACAAGCTCTCGATTCTATTCAAAATCATCAATTTATTTATTTACAAGAGGATCCGAAAGATGAAAATTTTTTAAAAATTTTTGAAATCGCTCGGAGGCTCCATGCACAAGCTCTCGATTCTATTCAAAATCATCAATTTATTTATTTACAAGAGGATCCGAAAGATGAAAATTTTTGAAAATTTTTTGAAATCGCTCGGAGGCTCCATGCACAAGCTCTCGATTCTATTCAAAATCATCAATTTATTTATTTACAAGAGGATCCGAAAGATGAAAATTTTTGAAAAATTCTCGAAATCGCTCGGAGGCTCCATGCACAAGCTCTCGATTCTATTCAAAATCATCAATTTATTTATTTACAAGAGGATCCGAAAGATGAAAATTTTTGAAAAATTTTTGAAATCGCTCGGAGGCTCCATGCACAAGCTCTCGATTCTATTCAAAATCATCAATTTATTTATTTACAAGAGGATCCGAAAGATGAAAATTTTTGAAAAATTTTTGAAATCGCTCGGAGGCTCCATGCACAAGCTCTCGATTCTATTCAAAATCATCAATTTATTTATTTACAAAAGGATCCGAAAGATGAAATTTTTTGAAATTTTTTTGAAATCGCTCGGAGGCTCCATGCACAAGCTCTCGATTCTATTCAAGATCATCAATTTATTTATTTACAAGAGGATCCGAAAGATGAAAATTTTTGAAAATTTTCAGAAATCGATAAAAGGCTCCATGCACAATCTCTCGATTCTATTCAAAATCATCAATTTATTTATTTACAAGAGGATCCGAAAGATGAAAATTTTTGAAAAAATTTGAAATCGCTCAGAGGCTCCATGCACAAGCTCTCGATTCTATTCAAAATCATCAATTTATTTATTTACAAGAGGATCCGAAAGATGAAAATTTTTTAAAAATTTTCGAAATCGCTCGGAGGCTCCATGCACAAGCTCTCGATTCTATTCAAAATCATCAATTTATTTATTCACAAGAGGATCCGAAAGATGAAAATTTTTGAAAAATTTTTGAAATCACTCGGATCCTCCATGCACAAGCTCTCGATTCTATTCAAAATCATCAATTTATTTATTTACAAGAGAATCCGAGAGATGAAAATTTTTGAAATCGCTCGGAGGCTCCATGCAAAAGCTCTCGATTCTATTCAAAATCATCAATTTAATTATGCACAAGAGGATCCGAAAGATGACAATTTTTGAATTTTTTTTGGAATCGCTCAGAGGCTCCATGCACAAGCTCTCGATTCTATTCAAAATCATCAATTTATTTATTTACAAGAGGATCCGAAAGATGAAAATTTTTGAAATTTTTTTGAAATCGCTCAGAGGCTCCATGCACAAGCTCTCGATTCTATTCAAAATCATCAATTTATTCATCTACAAGAGGATCCGAAAGATGAAAATTTTTGAAAATTTTTTCAAATCGCTCAGAGGCTCCATGTACAAGCTCTCGGTTCTATTGTAAATCATCAATTTATTTATGCACAAGAGGATTCGAAAGTGAAAATTTTTGAAATTTTGTTTGAAATCGCTCAGAGGCTCCATGCACAAGCTCTCGATTCTATTCAAAATCATCAATTTATTTATTTACAAGAGGATCCGAAAGATGGAAATTTTTGAAAAATTTTTGAAATCGCTCGGAGGCTCCATGCACAAGCTCTCGATTCTATTCAAAATCATCAATTTGTTTATTTACAAGAGGATCCGAAAGATGTAAATTTTTGAAAAATTTTTGAAATCGCTCGGAGGCTCCATGCACAAGCTCTCGATTCTATTCAAAATCATCAATTTAATTATTTACAAGAGGATCCGAAAGATGAAAATTTTTGAAAAATTTTTGAAATAGCTCTGAGGCTCCATGCACAAGCTCTCGATTCTATTCAAAATCATCAATTTATTTATTTACAAGAGGATCCGAAAGATGAAAGTTTTTGAATAATTTTTGAAATCGCTCAGAGGCTCCATGCACAAGCTCTCGATTTTATTCAAAATCATCAATTTATTCATTTACAAGAGGATCCGAAAGATGAAAAGTTTTGAAAAATTTTTGAAATCGCTCGGAGGCTCCATGCACAAGCTCTCGATGCTATTCAAAATCATCAATTTATTTATTTACAAGAGGATCCGAAAGATGAAAAGTTTTGAAAATTTTTTGAAATTGCACGGAGGCTCCATGCACAAGCTCTCGATTCTATTCAAAATCATCAATTTATTTATGCACAAGAGGATCCGAAAGATGACAATTTTTGAAAAATTTTTGAAATCGCTCGGAGGCTCCAAGCACAAGCTTTCGATTCTATTCAAAATCATCAATTTATTTATTTACAAGAGGATCCGAAAGATGAAAATTTTTGAAAAATTTTTGAAATCGCTCGGAGGCTCCATGCACAAGCTCTCGATTCTATTCAAAATCATCAATTTATTTATTTACAAGAGGATCCGAAAGATGAAAATTTTTCAAATTTTTTTGAAATCGCTCAGAGGCTCCATGCACAAGCTCTCGTTTCTATTCAAAATCATCAATTTATTTATTTACAAGTGGATCCGAAAGATGAAAATTTTTGAAAAAATTTTGAAATCGCTCAGAGGCTCCATGCACAAGCTCTCGATTCTATTCAAAATCATCAATTTATTTATTTACAAGAGGATCCGAAAGATGAAAATTTTTGAAAATTTTTAGAAATCGCTCAGAGGCTCCATGCACAAGCTCTCGATTCTATTCAAAATCATCAATTTATTTATTTACAAGAGGATCCGAAAGATGAAAATTTTTGAAATCGCTCGGAAACTCCATGCACACGCTTTCGATTCTATTCAAAATCATCAATTTATTTATTCACAAGAGGATCCGAAAGATGAAAATTTTTGAAAAATTTTTGAAATCACTCGGATCCTCCATGCACAAGCTCTCGATTCTATTCAAAATCATCAATTTATTTATTTACAAGAGAATCCGAGAGATGAAAATTTTTGAAATCGCTCGGAGGCTCCATGCACAAGCTCTCGATTCTATTCAAAATCATCAATTTAATTATGCACAAGAGGATCCGAAAGATGACAATTTTTGAATTTTTTTTGGAATCGCTCAGAGGCTCCATGCACAAGCTCTCGATTCTATTCAAAATCATCAATTTATTTATTTACAAGAGGATCCGAAAGATGAAAATTTTTGAAATTTTTTTGAAATCGCTCAGAGGCTCCATGCACAAGCTCTCGATTCTATTCAAAATCATCAATTTATTCATCTACAAGAGGATCCGAAAGATGGAAATTTTTGAAAATTTTTTCAAATCGCTCAGAGGCTCCATGTACAAGCTCTCGGTTCTATTGTAAATCATCAATTTATTTATGCACAAGAGGATTCGAAAGTGAAAATTTTTGAAATTTTTTTTGAAATCGCTCAGAGGCTCCATGCACAAGCTCTCGATTCTATTCAAAATCATCAATTTATTTATTTTCAAGAGGATCCGAAAGATGAAAATTTTTGAAAAATTTTTGAAATCGCTCGGAGGCTCCATGCACAAGCTCTCGATTCTAATCAAAATCATCAATTTGTTTATTTACAAGAGGATCCGAAAGATGAAAATTTTTGAAAAATTTTTGAAATCGCTCGGAGGCTCCATGCACAAGCTCTCGATTCTATTCAAAATCATCAATTTAATTATTTACAAGAGGATCCGAAAGATGAAAATTTTTGAAAATTTTTTGAAATAGCTCTGAGGCTCCATGCACAAGCTCTCGATTCTATTCAAAATCATCAATTTATTTATTTACAAGAGGATCCGAAAGATGAAAGTTTTTGAAAAAATTTTGAAATCGCTCAGAGGCTCCATGCACAAGCTCTCGATTTTATTCAAAATCATCAATTTATTCATTTACAAGAGGATCCGAAAGATGAAAAGTTTTGAAAAATTTTTGAAATCGCTCGGAGGCTCCATTAACAAGCTCTCGATGCTATTCAAAATCATCAATTTATTTATTTACAAGAGGATCCGAAAGATGAAAAGTTTTGAAAATTTTTTGAAATTGCACGGAGGCTCCATGCACAAGCTCTCGATTCTATTCAAAATCATCAATTTATTTATGCACAAGAGGATCCGAAAGATGACAATTTTTGAAAAAATTTTGAAATCGCTCGGAGGCTCCAAGCACAAGCTTTCGATTCTATTCAAAATCATCAATTTATTTATTTACAAGAGGATCCGAAAGATGAAAATTTTTGAAAATTTTTTCAAATCGCTCAGAGGCTCCATGTACAAGCTCTCGGTTCTATTGTAAATCATCAATTTATTTATGCACAAGAGGATTCGAAAGTGAAAATTGTTGAATTTTTTTTTGAAATCGCTCAGAGGCTCCATGCACAAGCTCTCGATTCTATTCAAAATCATCAATTTATTTATTTACAAGAGGATCCGAAAGATGAAAATTTTTGAAAATTTTTTGAAATCGCTCGGAGGCTCCATGCACAAGCTCTCGATTCTATTCAAAATCATCAATTTATTTATTTACAAGAGGATCCGAAAGATGAAAATTTTTCAAATTTTTTTGAAATCGCTCAGAGGTTCCATGCAGAAGCTCTCGTTTCTATTCAAAATCATCAATTTATTTATTTACAAGTGGATCCGAAAGATGAAAATTTTTGAAAAAATTTTGAAATCGCTCAGAGGCTCCATGCACAAGCTCTCGATTCTATTCAAAATCATCAATTTATTTAGTTACAAGAGGATCCGAAAGATGAAAATTTTTGAAAAATTTTTGAAATCGCTCAGAGGCTCCATGCACAAGCTCTCGATTCTATTCAAAATCATCAATTTATTTATTTACAAGAGGATCCGAAAGATGAAAATTTTTGAAATTTTTTTTGAAATCGCTCAGAGGCTCCATGCACGAGCTCTCGATTCTATTCAAAATCATCAATTTATTTATTTACAAGAGGATCCGAAAGATGAAAATTTTTGAAATCGCTCGGAGGCTCCATGCACAAGCTCTCGATTCTATTCAAAATCATCAATTTATTTATTTACAAGAGGATCCGAAAGTTGAAAATTTTTGAAAAATTTTTGAAATCGCTCGGAGGCTCCATGCACAAGCTCTCGATTCTATTCAAAATCATCAATTTATTTATTTACAAGAGGATCCGAAAGATGAAAATTTTTGAAAAAATTTTGAATTCGCTCGGAGGCTCCATGCACAAGCTCCCGATTCTATTCAAAATCATCAATTTATTTATTTACAAGAGGATCCGAAAGATGAAAATTTTTGAAAAATTTTTGAAATCGCTCGGAGGCTCCATGCACAAGCTCTCGATTCTATTCAAAATCATCATTTTATTTATTTACAAGAGGATCCGAAAGTAGAAAATTTTTGAAAAATTTTTGAAATCGCTCGGAGGCTCCATGCTGAAGCTCTCGATTCTATTCAAAATCATCAATTTATTTATTTACAAGAGGATCCGAAAGATGAAAATTTTTGAAAAATTTTTGAAATCACTCGGATCCTCCATGCACAAGCTCTCGATTCTATTCAAAATCATCAATTTATTTATTTACAAGAGAATCCGAGAGATGAAAATTTTTGAAATCGCTCGGAGGCTCCATGCACAAGCTCTCGATTCTATTCAAAATCATCAATTTAATTATGCACAAGAGGATCCGAAAGATGACAATTTTTGAATTTTTTTTGGAATCGCTCAGAGGCTCCATGCACAAGCTCTCGATTCTATTCAAAATCATCAATTTATTTATTTACAAGAGGATCCGAAAGATGAAAATTTTTGAAATTTTTTTGAAATCGCTCAGAGGCTCCATGCACAAGCTCTCGATTCTATTCAAAATCATCAATTTATTCATCTACAAGAGGATCCGAAAGATGGAAATTTTTGAAAATTTTTTCAAATCGCTCAGAGGCTCCATGTACAAGCTCTCGGTTCTATTGTAAATCATCAATTTATTTATGCACAAGAGGATTCGAAAGTGAAAATTTTTGAAATTTTTTTTGAAATCGCTAAGAGGCTCCATGCACAAGCTCTCGATTCTATTCAAAATCATCAATTTATTTATTTTCAAGAGGATCCGAAAGATGAAAATTTTTGAAAAATTTTTGAAATCGCTCGGAGGCTCCATGCACAAGCTCTCGATTCTAATCAAAATCATCAATTTGTTTATTTACAAGAGGATCCGAAAGATGAAAATTTTTGAAAAATTTTTGAAATCGCTCGGAGGCTCCATGCACAAGCTCTCGATTCTATTCAAAATCATCAATTTAATTATTTACAAGAGGATCCGAAAGATGAAAATTTTTGAAAATTTTTTGAAATAGCTCTGAGGCTCCATGCACAAGCTCTCGATTCTATTCAAAATCATCAATTTATTTATTTACAAGAGGATCCGAAAGATGAAAGTTTTTGAAAAATTTTTGAAATCGCTCAGAGGCTCCATGCACAAGCTCTCGATTTTATTCAAAATCATCAATTTATTCATTTACAAGAGGATCCGAAAGATGAAAAGTTTTGAAAAATTTTTGAAATCGCTCGGACGCTCCATTAACAAGCTCTCGATGCTATTCAAAATCATCAATTTATTTATTTACAAGAGGATCCGAAAGATGAAAAGTTTTGAAAATTTTTTGAAATTGCACGGAGGCTCCATGCACAAGCTCTCGATTCTATTCAAAATCATCAATTTATTTATGCACAAGAGGATCCGAAAGATGACAATTTTTGAAAAATTTTTGAAATCGCTCGGAGGCTCCAAGCACAAGCTTTCGATTCTATTCAAAATCATCAATTTATTTATTTACAAGAGGATCCGAAAGATGAAAATTTTTGAAAATTTTTTCAAATCGCTCAGAGGCTCCATGTACAAGCTCTCGGTTCTATTGTAAATCATCAATTTATTTATGCACAAGAGGATTCGAAAGTGAAAATTGTTGAATTTTTTTTTGAAATCGCTCAGAGGCTCCATGCACAAGCTCTCGATTCTATTCAAAATCATCAATTTATTTATTTACAAGAGGATCCGAAAGATGAAAATTTTTGAAAATTTTTTGAAATCGCTCGGAGGCTCCATGCACAAGCTCTCGATTCTATTCAAAATCATCAATTTATTTATTTACAAGAGGATCCGAAAGATGAAAATTTTTCAAATTTTTTTGAAATCGCTCAGAGGCTCCATGCACAAGCTCTCGTTTCTATTCAAAATCATCAATTTATTTATTTACAAGTGGATCCGAAAGATGAAAATTTTTGAAAAAATTTTGAAATCGCTCAGAGGCTCCATGCACAAGCTCTCGATTCTATTCAAAATCATCAATTTATTTAGTTACAAGAGGATCCGAAAGATGAAAATTTTTGAAAAATTTTTGAAATCGCTCAGAGGCTCCATGCACAAGCTCTCGATTCTATTCAAAATCATCAATTTATTTATTTACAAGAGGATCCGAAAGATGAAAATTTTTGAAATTTTTTTTGAAATCGCTCAGAGGCTCCATGCACGAGCTCTCGATTCTATTCAAAATCATCAATTTATTTATTTACAAGAGGATCCGAAAGATGAAAATTTTTGAAATCGCTCGGAGGCTCCATGCACAAGCTCTCGATTCTATTCAAAATCATCAATTTATTTATTTACAAGAGGATCCGAAAGTTGAAAATTTTTGAAAAATTTTTGAAATCGCTCGGAGGCTCCATGCACAAGCTCTCGATTCTATTCAAAATCATCAATTTATTTATTTACAAGAGGATCCGAAAGATGAAAATTTTTGAAAAAATTTTGAATTCGCTCGGAGGCTCCATGCACAAGCTCCCGATTCTATTCAAAATCATCAATTTATTTATTTACAAGAGGATCCGAAAGATGAAAATTTTTGAAAAATTTTTGAAATCGCTCGGAGGCTCCATGCACAAGCTCTCGATTCTATTCAAAATCATCATTTTATTTATTTACAAGAGGATCCGAAAGTAGAAAATTTTTGAAAAATTTTTGAAATCGCTCGGAGGCTCCATGCTGAAGCTCTCGATTCTATTCAAAATCATCAATTTATTTATTTACAAGAGGATCCGAAAGATGAAAATTTTTGAAAAATTTTTGAAATCGCTGAGGCTCCGTGCACAAGCTCTCGATTCTTTTCAAAATCATCAATTTATTTATTTACAAGAGGATCCGAAAGATGAAAATTTTTGAAAATTTTCAGAAATCGATAAAAGGCTCCATGCACAAGCTCTCGATTCTATTCAAAATCATCAATTTATTTATTTACAAGAGGATCCGAAAGATGAAAATTTTTGAAAAATTTTTGAAATCGCTCGGAGGCTCCATGCACAAGCTCTCGATTCTATTCAAAATCATCAATTTATTTATTTACAAGAGGATCCGAAAGGTGAAAATTTTTGAAAAATTTTTGAAATCGCTCGGAGGCTCCATGCACAAGCTCTCGATTCTATTCAAAATCATCAATTTATTTATTTACAAGAGGATCCGAAAGATGAAAATGGATGAAAAATTTTTGAAATAGCTCGGAGGCTCCATGCACAAGCTCTCGATTCTATTCAAAATCATCAATTTATTTATTTACAAGAGGATCCGACAGATGAAAATTTTTGGAAAATTTTTGAAATCGCTCAGAGGCTCCATGCACAAGCTCTCGATTCTATTCAAAATCATCAATTTATTTATTTACAAGAGGATCCGAAAGATGGAAATTTTTGAAAATTTTCAGAAATCGATAAAAGGCTCCATGCACAATCTTTCGATTCTATTCAAAATCATCAATTTATTTATTTACAAGAGGATCCGAAAGATGAAAATTTTTGAAAAAATTTGAAATCGCTCAGAGGCTCCATGCACAAGCTCTCGATTCTATTCAAAATCATCAATCTATTTATTCACAAGAGGATCCGAAAGATGAAAATTTTTGAAAATTTTTTGAAATCACTCGGATCCTCAATGCACAAGCTCTCGATTCTATTCAAAATCATCAATTTATTTATTTACAAGAGGATCCGAAAGATGAAAATTTTTGAAATCGCTCGGAGGCTCCATGCACAAGCTCTCGATTCTATTCAAAATCATCAATTTATTTATTTACAAGAGGATCCGAAAGATGAAAATTTTTGAAAAATTTTCGAAATCGCTCGGAGGCTCCATGCACAATCTCTCGATTCTATTCAAAATCATCAATTTATTTATTTACAAGAGGATCCGAAAGATGGAAATTTTTGAAAAATTTTTGAAATCGCTCGGAGGCTCCATGCACAAGCTCTCGATTCTATTCAAAATCATCAATTTATTTATTTACAAGAGGATCCGAAAGATGAAAATTTTTTAAAAATTTTTGAAATCGCTCGGAGGCTCCATGCACAAGCTCTCGATTCTATTCAAAATCATCAATTTATTTATTTACAAGAGGATCCGAAAGATGAAAATTTTTGAAAATTTTTTGAAATCGCTAGGAGGCTCCATGCACAAGCTCTCGATTCTATTCAAAATCATCAATTTATTTATTTACAAGAGGATCCGAAAGATGAAAATTTTTGAAAAATTCTCGAAATCGCTCGGAGGCTCCATGCACAAGCTCTCGATTCTATTCAAAATCATCAATTTATTTATTTACAAGAGGATCCGAAAGATGAAAATTTTTGAAAAATTTTTGAAATCGCTCGGAGAATCCATGCACAAGCTCTCGATTCTATTCAAAATCATCAATTTATTTATTTACAAGAGGATCCGAAAGATGAAAATTTTTGAAATCGCTCGAAGGCTCCATGCACAAGCTCTCGATTCTATTCAAAATCATCAATTTATTTATTCACAAGAGGATCCGAAAGATGAAAATTTTTGAAAAATTTTTGAAATCGCTCGGAGGCTCCATGCACAAGCTCTCGATTCTATTCAAAATCATCAATTTATTTATTTACAAGAGGATCCGAAAGATGAAAATTTTTGAAAAATTTTCGAAATCGCTCGGAGGCTCCATGCACAATCTCTCGATTCTATTCAAAATCATCAATTTATTTATTTACAAGAGGATCCGAAAGATGGAAATTTTTTAAAAAATTTTGAAATCGCTCGGAGGCTCCATGCACAAGCTCTCGATTCTATTCAAAATCATCAATTTATTTATTTACAAGAGGATCCGAAAGATGAAAATTTTTTAAAAATTTTTGAAATCGCTCGGAGGCTCCATGCACAAGCTCTCGATTCTATTCAAAATCATCAATTTATTTATTTACAAGAGGATCCGAAAGATGAAAATTTTTGAAAATTTTTTGAAATCGCTCGGAGGCTCCATGCACAAGCTCTCGATTCTATTCAAAATCATCAATTTATTTATTTACAAGAGGATCCGAAAGATGAAAATTTTTGAAAAATTCTCGAAATCGCTCGGAGGCTCCATGCACAAGCTCTCGATTCTATTCAAAATCATCAATTTATTCATTTACAAGAGGATCCGAAAGATGAAAATTTTTGAAAAATTTTTGAAATCGCTCGGAGGCTCCATGCACAAGCTCTCGATTCTATTCAAAATCATCAATTTATTTATTTACAAGAGGATCCGAAAGATGAAAATTTTTGAAAAATTTTTGAAATCGCTCGGAGGCTCCATGCACAAGCTCTCGATTCTATTCAAAATCATCATTTTATTTATTTACAAGAGGATCCAAAAGTAGAAAATTTTTGAAAAATTTTTGAAATCGCTCGGAGGCTCCATGCACAAGCTCTCGATTCTATTCAAAATCATCAATTTATTTATTTACAAGAGGATCCGAAAGATGAAAATTTTTGAAAAATTTTTGAAATCGCTCGGAGGCTCCATGCACAAGCTCTCGATTCTATTCAAAATCATCAATTTCATTATTTACAAAAGGATCCGAAAGATGAAATTTTTTGAAATTTTTTTGAAATCGCTCGGAGGCTCCATGCACAAGCTCTCGATTCTATTCAAGATCATCAATTTATTTATTTAGAAGAGGATCCGAAAGATGAAAATTTTTGAAAAAATTTTGAAATCGCTGAGGCTCCGTGCACAAGTTCTCGATTCTATTCAAAATCATCAATTTATTTATTTACAAGAGGATCCGAAAGATGAAATTTTTTTAAAAATTTTTGAAATCGCTCGGAGGCTCCATGCAGAAGCTCTCGATTCTACTCAAAATCATCAATTTATTTATTTACAAGAGGATCCGAAAGATGAGAATTTTTGAAAAATTTTCGAAATCGCTCGGAGGCTCCATGCTGAAGCTCTCGATTCTATTCAAAATCATCAATTTATTTATTTACAAGAGGATCCGAAAGATGGAAATTTTTGAAAATTTTCAGAAATCGATAAAAGGCTCCATGCACAATCTTTCGATTCTATTCAAAATCATCAATTTATTTATTTACAAGAGGATCCGAAAGATGAAAATTTTTGAAAAAATTTGAAATCGCTCAGAGGCTCCATGCACAAGCTCTCAATTCTATTCAAAATCATCAATCTATTTATTCACAAGAGGATCCGAAAGATGAAAATTTTTGAAAATTTTTTGAAATCACTCGGATCCTCCATGCACAAGCTCTCGATTCTATTCAAAATCATCAATTTATTTATTTACAAGAGGATCCGAAAGATGAAAATTTTTGAAATCGCTCGGAGGCTCCATGCAAATTTTCTCGATTCTATTCAAAATCATCAATTTATTTATTCACAAGAGGATCCGAAAGATGAAAATGGTTGAAAAATTTTTGAAATAGCTCGGAGGCTCCATGCACAAGCTCTCGATTCTATTCAAAATCATCAATTTATTTATTTACAAGAGGATCCGATAGATGAAAATTTTTGGAAAATTTTTGTAATCGCTCGGAGGCTCCATGCACAAGCTCTCGATTCTATTCAAAATCATCAATTTATTTATTTACAAGAGGATCCGAAAGATGAAAATTTTTGAAAATTTTCAGAAATCGATAAAAGGCTCCATGCACAATCTCTCGATTCTATTCAAAATCATCAATTTATTTATTTACAAGAGGATCCGAAAGATGAAAATTTTTGAAAAATTCTCGAAATCGCTCGGAGGCTCCATGCACAAGCTCTCGATTCTATTCAAAATCATCAATTTATTCATTTACAAGAGGATCCGAAAGATGAAAATTTTTGAAAAATTTTTGAAATCGCTCGGAGGCTCCATGCACAAGCTCTCGATTCTATTCAAAATCATCAATTTATTTATTTACAAGAGGATCCGAAAGATGAAAATTTTTGAAAAATTCTCGAAATCGCTCGGAGGCTCCATGCACAAGCTCTCGATTCTATTCAAAATCATCAATTTATTCATTTACAAGAGGATCCGAAAGATGAAAATTTTTGAAAAATTTTTGAAATCGCTCAGAGGCTCCATGCACAAGCTCTCGATTCTATTCAAAATCATCAATTTATTTATTTACAAGAGGATCCGAAAGATGAAAATTTTTGAAATTTTTTTTGAAATCGCTCAGAGGCTCCATGCACGAGCTCTCGATTCTATTCAAAATCATCAATTTATTTATTTACAAGAGGATCCGAAAGATGAAAATTTTTGAAATCGCTCGGAGGCTCCATGCACAAGCTCTCGATTCTATTCAAAATCATCAATTTATTTATTTACAAGAGGATCCGAAAGTTGAAAATTTTTGAAAAATTTTTGAAATCGCTCGGAGGCTCCATGCACAAGCTCTCGATTCTATTCAAAATCATCAATTTATTTATTTACAAGAGGATCCGAAAGATGAAAATTTTTGAAAAAATTTTGAATTCGCTCGGAGGCTCCATGCACAAGCTCCCGATTCTATTCAAAATCATCAATTTATTTATTTACAAGAGGATCCGAAAGATGAAAATTTTTGAAAAATTTTTGAAATCGCTCGGAGGCTCCATGCACAAGCTCTCGATTCTATTCAAAATCATCATTTTATTTATTTACAAGAGGATCCGAAAGTAGAAAATTTTTGAAAAATTTTTGAAATCGCTCGGAGGCTCCATGCTGAAGCTCTCGATTCTATTCAAAATCATCAATTTATTTATTTACAAGAGGATCCGAAAGATGAAAATTTTTGAAAAATTTTTGAAATCGCTGAGGCTCCGTGCACAAGCTCTCGATTCTTTTCAAAATCATCAATTTATTTATTTACAAGAGGATCCGAAAGATGAAAATTTTTGAAAATTTTCAGAAATCGATAAAAGGCTCCATGCACAAGCTCTCGATTCTATTCAAAATCATCAATTTATTTATTTACAAGAGGATCCGAAAGATGAAAATTTTTGAAAAATTTTTGAAATCGCTCGGAGGCTCCATGCACAAGCTCTCGATTCTATTCAAAATCATCAATTTATTTATTTACAAGAGGATCCGAAAGGTGAAAATTTTTGAAAAATTTTTGAAATCGCTCGGAGGCTCCATGCACAAGCTCTCGATTCTATTCAAAATCATCAATTTATTTATTTACAAGAGGATCCGAAAGATGAAAATGGATGAAAAATTTTTGAAATAGCTCGGAGGCTCCATGCACAAGCTCTCGATTCTATTCAAAATCATCAATTTATTTATTTACAAGAGGATCCGACAGATGAAAATTTTTGGAAAATTTTTGAAATCGCTCAGAGGCTCCATGCACAAGCTCTCGATTCTATTCAAAATCATCAATTTATTTATTTACAAGAGGATCCGAAAGATGGAAATTTTTGAAAATTTTCAGAAATCGATAAAAGGCTCCATGCACAATCTTTCGATTCTATTCAAAATCATCAATTTATTTATTTACAAGAGGATCCGAAAGATGAAAATTTTTGAAAAAATTTGAAATCGCTCAGAGGCTCCATGCACAAGCTCTCGATTCTATTCAAAATCATCAATCTATTTATTCACAAGAGGATCCGAAAGATGAAAATTTTTGAAAATTTTTTGAAATCACTCGGATCCTCAATGCACAAGCTCTCGATTCTATTCAAAATCATCAATTTATTTATTTACAAGAGGATCCGAAAGATGAAAATTTTTGAAATCGCTCGGAGGCTCCATGCACAAGCTCTCGATTCTATTCAAAATCATCAATTTATTTATTTACAAGAGGATCCGAAAGATGAAAATTTTTGAAAAATTTTCGAAATCGCTCGGAGGCTCCATGCACAATCTCTCGATTCTATTCAAAATCATCAATTTATTTATTTACAAGAGGATCCGAAAGATGGAAATTTTTGAAAAATTTTTGAAATCGCTCGGAGGCTCCATGCACAAGCTCTCGATTCTATTCAAAATCATCAATTTATTTATTTACAAGAGGATCCGAAAGATGAAAATTTTTTAAAAATTTTTGAAATCGCTCGGAGGCTCCATGCACAAGCTCTCGATTCTATTCAAAATCATCAATTTATTTATTTACAAGAGGATCCGAAAGATGAAAATTTTTGAAAATTTTTTGAAATCGCTAGGAGGCTCCATGCACAAGCTCTCGATTCTATTCAAAATCATCAATTTATTTATTTACAAGAGGATCCGAAAGATGAAAATTTTTGAAAAATTCTCGAAATCGCTCGGAGGCTCCATGCACAAGCTCTCGATTCTATTCAAAATCATCAATTTATTTATTTACAAGAGGATCCGAAAGATGAAAATTTTTGAAAAATTTTTGAAATCGCTCGGAGAATCCATGCACAAGCTCTCGATTCTATTCAAAATCATCAATTTATTTATTTACAAGAGGATCCGAAAGATGAAAATTTTTGAAATCGCTCGAAGGCTCCATGCACAAGCTCTCGATTCTATTCAAAATCATCAATTTATTTATTCACAAGAGGATCCGAAA
The DNA here is from genome assembly GCA_963942545.1 of Oxycera nigricornis. Taxonomy (NCBI): domain Eukaryota; kingdom Metazoa; phylum Arthropoda; class Insecta; order Diptera; family Stratiomyidae; genus Oxycera; species Oxycera nigricornis. The sequence continues at coordinate 13,488,072 of OZ012664.1, read as the reverse complement.
GATGAAAATTTTTGAAAAATTTTTGAAATCGCTCGGAGGCTCCATGCACAAGCTCTCGATTCTATTCAAAATCATCAATTTATTTATTTACAAGAGGATCCGAAAGATGAAAATTTTTGAAAAATTTTCGAAATCGCTCGGAGGCTCCATGCACAATCTCTCGATTCTATTCAAAATCATCAATTTATTTATTTACAAGAGGATCCGAAAGATGGAAATTTTTTAAAAAATTTTGAAATCGCTCGGAGGCTCCATGCACAAGCTCTCGATTCTATTCAAAATCATCAATTTATTTATTTACAAGAGGATCCGAAAGATGAAAATTTTTTAAAAATTTTTGAAATCGCTCGGAGGCTCCATGCACAAGCTCTCGATTCTATTCAAAATCATCAATTTATTTATTTACAAGAGGATCCGAAAGATGAAAATTTTTGAAAATTTTTTGAAATCGCTCGGAGGCTCCATGCACAAGCTCTCGATTCTATTCAAAATCATCAATTTATTTATTTACAAGAGGATCCGAAAGATGAAAATTTTTGAAAAATTCTCGAAATCGCTCGGAGGCTCCATGCACAAGCTCTCGATTCTATTCAAAATCATCAATTTATTCATTTACAAGAGGATCCGAAAGATGAAAATTTTTGAAAAATTTTTGAAATCGCTCGGAGGCTCCATGCACAAGCTCTCGATTCTATTCAAAATCATCAATTTATTTATTTACAAGAGGATCCGAAAGATGAAAATTTTTGAAAAATTTTTGAAATCGCTCGGAGGCTCCATGCACAAGCTCTCGATTCTATTCAAAATCATCATTTTATTTATTTACAAGAGGATCCAAAAGTAGAAAATTTTTGAAAAATTTTTGAAATCGCTCGGAGGCTCCATGCACAAGCTCTCGATTCTATTCAAAATCATCAATTTATTTATTTACAAGAGGATCCGAAAGATGAAAATTTTTGAAAAATTTTTGAAATCGCTCGGAGGCTCCATGCACAAGCTCTCGATTCTATTCAAAATCATCAATTTCATTATTTACAAAAGGATCCGAAAGATGAAATTTTTTGAAATTTTTTTGAAATCGCTCGGAGGCTCCATGCACAAGCTCTCGATTCTATTCAAGATCATCAATTTATTTATTTAGAAGAGGATCCGAAAGATGAAAATTTTTGAAAAAATTTTGAAATCGCTGAGGCTCCGTGCACAAGTTCTCGATTCTATTCAAAATCATCAATTTATTTATTTACAAGAGGATCCGAAAGATGAAATTTTTTTAAAAATTTTTGAAATCGCTCGGAGGCTCCATGCAGAAGCTCTCGATTCTACTCAAAATCATCAATTTATTTATTTACAAGAGGATCCGAAAGATGAGAATTTTTGAAAAATTTTCGAAATCGCTCGGAGGCTCCATGCTGAAGCTCTCGATTCTATTCAAAATCATCAATTTATTTATTTACAAGAGGATCCGAAAGATGGAAATTTTTGAAAATTTTCAGAAATCGATAAAAGGCTCCATGCACAATCTTTCGATTCTATTCAAAATCATCAATTTATTTATTTACAAGAGGATCCGAAAGATGAAAATTTTTGAAAAAATTTGAAATCGCTCAGAGGCTCCATGCACAAGCTCTCAATTCTATTCAAAATCATCAATCTATTTATTCACAAGAGGATCCGAAAGATGAAAATTTTTGAAAATTTTTTGAAATCACTCGGATCCTCCATGCACAAGCTCTCGATTCTATTCAAAATCATCAATTTATTTATTTACAAGAGGATCCGAAAGATGAAAATTTTTGAAATCGCTCGGAGGCTCCATGCAAATTTTCTCGATTCTATTCAAAATCATCAATTTATTTATTCACAAGAGGATCCGAAAGATGAAAATGGTTGAAAAATTTTTGAAATAGCTCGGAGGCTCCATGCACAAGCTCTCGATTCTATTCAAAATCATCAATTTATTTATTTACAAGAGGATCCGATAGATGAAAATTTTTGGAAAATTTTTGTAATCGCTCGGAGGCTCCATGCACAAGCTCTCGATTCTATTCAAAATCATCAATTTATTTATTTACAAGAGGATCCGAAAGATGAAAATTTTTGAAAATTTTCAGAAATCGATAAAAGGCTCCATGCACAATCTCTCGATTCTATTCAAAATCATCAATTTATTTATTTACAAGAGGATCCGAAAGATGAAAATTTTTGAAAAAATTTGAAATCGCTCAGAGGCTCCATGCACAAGCTCTCGATTCTATTCAAAATCATCAATTTATTTATTTACAAGAGGATCCGAAAGATGAAAATTTTTGAAAATTTTTAGAAATCGCTCAGAGGCTCCATGCACAAGCTCTCGATTCTATTCAAAATCATCAATTTATTTATTTACAAGAGGATCCGAAAGATGAAAATTTTTGAAATCGCTCGGAAACTCCATGCACACGCTTTCGATTCTATTCAAAATCATCAATTTATTTATTCACAAGAGGATCCGAAAGATGAAAATTTTTGAAAAATTTTTGAAATCACTCGGATCCTCCATGCACAAGCTCTCGATTCTATTCAAAATCATCAATTTATTTATTTACAAGAGAATCCGAGAGATGAAAATTTTTGAAATCGCTCGGAGGCTCCATGCACAAGCTCTCGATTCTATTCAAAATCATCAATTTAATTATGCACAAGAGGATCCGAAAGATGACAATTTTTGAATTTTTTTTGGAATCGCTCAGAGGCTCCATGCACAAGCTCTCGATTCTATTCAAAATCATCAATTTAATTATGCACAAGAGGATCCGAAAGATGACAATTTTTGAATTTTTTTTGGAATCGCTCAGAGGCTCTATGCACAAGCTCTCGATTCTATTCAAAATCATCAATTTATTTATTTACAAGAGGATCCGAAAGATGAAAATTTTTAAATTTTTTTTGAAATCGCTCAGAGGCTCCATGCAGAAGCTCTCGATTCTATTCAAAATCATCAATTTATTTATTTACAAGAGGATCCGAAAGATGAAAATTTTTGAAAAATTTTTGAAATCGCTCGGAGGCTCCATGCACAAGCTCTCGATTCTATTCAAAATCATGAATTTAATTATTTACAAGAGGATCCGAAAGATGAAAATTTTTAAATTTTTTTTGAAATCGCTCAGAGGCTCCATGCACAAGCTCTTGATTCTATTCAAAATCATCAATTTATTTATTTACAAGAGGATCCGAAAGATGAAAATTTTTGAAAATTTTTAGAAATCGCTCAGAGGCTCCATGCACAAGCTCTCGATTCTATTCAAAATCATCAATTTATTTATTTACAAGAGGATCCGAAAGATGAAAATTTTTGAAATCGCTCGGAAACTCCATGCACACGCTTTCGATTCTATTCAAAATCATCAATTTATTTATTCACAAGAGGATCCGAAAGATGAAAATTTTTGAAAAATTTTTGAAATCACTCGGATCCTCCATGCACAAGCTCTCGATTCTATTCAAAATCATCAATTTATTTATTTACAAGAGAATCCGAGAGATGAAAATTTTTGAAATCGCTCGGAGTCTCCATGCACAAGCTCTCGATTCTATTCAAAATCATCAATTTAATTATGCACAAGAGGATCCGAAAGATGACAATTTTTGAATTTTTTTTGGAATCGCTCAGAGGCTCCATGCACAAGCTCTCGATTCTATTCAAAATCATCAATTTAATTATGCACAAGAGGATCCGAAAGATGACAATTTTTGAATTTTTTTTGGAATCGCTCAGAGGCTCCATGCACAAGCTCTCGATTCTATTCAAAATCATCAATTTATTTATTTACAAGAGGATCCGAAAGATGAAAATTTTTAAATTTTTTTTGAAATCGCTCAGAGGCTCCATGCACAAGCTCTCGATTCTATTCAAAATCATCAATTTGTTTATTTACAAGAGGATCCGAAAGATGAAAATTTTTGAAAAATTTTTGAAATCGCTCGGAGGCTCCATGCACAAGCTCTCGATTCTATTCAAAATCATCAATTTAATTATTTACAAGAGGATCCGAAAGATGAAAATTTTTGAAAAATTTTTGAAATAGCTCTGAGGCTCCATGCACAAGCTCTCGATTCTATTCAAAATCATCAATTTATTTATTTACAAGAGGATCCGAAAGATGAAAGTTTTAGAAAAATTTTTGAAATCGCTCAGAGGCTCCATGCACAAGCTCTCGATTTTATTCAAAATCATCAATTTATTCATTTACAAGAGGATCCGAAAGATGAAAAGTTTTGAAAATTTTTTGAAATCGCTCGGAGGCTCCATGCACAAGCTCTCGATGCTATTCAAAATCATCAATTTATTTATTTACAAGAGGATCCGAAAGATGAAAAGTTTTGAAATTTTTTTGAAAGTTCACGGAGGCTCCATGCACAAGCTCTCGATTCTATTCAAAATCATCAATTTATTTATGCACAAGAGGATCCGAAAGATGACAATTTTTGAAAAATTTTTGAAATCGCTCGGAGGCTCCAAGCACAAGCTTTCGATTCTATTCAAAATCATCAATTTATTTATTTACAAGAGGATCCGAAAGATGAAAATTTTTGAAAAGTTTTTGAAATCGCTCGGGGGCTCCATGCACAAGCTCTCGATTCTATTCAAAATCATCAATTTATTTAGTTACAAGAGGATCCGAAAGATGAAAATTTTTCAAATTTTTTTGAAATCGCTCAGAGGCTCCATGCACAAGCTCTCGTTTCTATTCAAAATCATCAATTTATTTATTTACAAGTGGATCCGAAAGATGAAAATTTTTGAAAAATTTTTGAAATCGCTCAGAGGCTCCATGCACAAGCTCTCGATTCTATTCAAAATCATCAATTTATTTAGTTACAAGAGGATCCGAAAGATGAAAATTTTTGAAAAATTTTTGAAATCGCTCAGAGGCTCCATGCACAAGCTCTCGATTCTATTCAAAATCATCAATTTATTTATTTACAAGAGGATCCGAAAGATGAAAATTTTTGAAATTTTTTTTGAAATCGCTCAGAGGCTCCATGCACGAGCTCTCGATTCTATTCAAAATCATCAATTTATTTATTTACAAGAGGATCCGAAAGATGAAAATTTTTGAAAATTTTTTGAAATCGCTCAGAGGCTCCATGCACAAGCTCTCGATTCTATTCAAAATCATCAATTTATTTAGTTACAAGAGGATCAGAAAGATAAAAAATTTTGAATTTTTTGAAATCGCTCAGAGGCTCCATGCACAAGCTCTCGATTCTATTCAAAATCATCAATTTATTTATTTACAAGAGGATCCGAAACATGAAAATTTTTGAAAATTTTTTGAAATGGCTCTTAGGCTCCATGCACAAGCTCTCGATTCTATTCAAAATCATCAATTTATTTATTTACAGGAGGATCCGAAAGATAAAAATTTTTGAAAATTTTTTGAAATCGCTCAGAGGCTCCATGCACAAGCTCTCGATTCTATTCAAAACCATCAATTTATTTAGTTACAAGAGGATCCGAAAGATAAAAATTTTTGAAAATTTTTTGAAATCGCTCAGAGGCTCCATGCACAAGCTCTCGATTCTATTCAAAATCATCAATTTGTTTATTTACAAGAGGATCCGAGAGATGAAAATTTTTGAAAAATTTTTGAAATCGCTCGGAGGCTCCATGCACAAGCTCTCGATTCTATTCAAAATCATCAATTTAATTATTTACAAGAGGATCCGAAAGATGTAAATTTTTGAAAAATTTTTGAAATCGCTCGGAGGCTCCATGCACAAGCTCTCGATTCTATTCAAAATCATCAATTTATTTATTTACAAGAGGATCCGAAAGATGAAAATTTTTGAAAATTTTTAGAAATCGCTCAGAGGCTCCATGCACAAGCTCTCGATTCTATTCAAAATCATCAATTTATTTATTTACAAGAGGATCCGAAAGATGAAAATTTTTGAAATCGCTCGGAAACTCCATGCACACGCTTTCGATTCTATTCAAAATCATCAATTTATTTATTCACAAGAGGATCCGAAAGATGAAAATTTTTGAAAATTTTTTGAAATCACTCGGATCCTCCAGGCACAAGCTCTCGATTCTATTCAAAATCATCAATTTATTTATTTACAAGAGAATCCGAGAGATGAAAATTTTTGAAATCGCTCGGAGGCTCCATGCACAAGCTCTCGATTCTATTCAAAATCATCAATTTAATTATGCACAAGAGGATCCGAAAGATGACAATTTTTGAATTTTTTTTGGAATCGCTCAGAGGCTCCATGCACAAGCTCTCGATTCTATTCAAAATCATCAATTTATTTATTTACAAGAGGATCCGAAAGATGAAAATTTTTAAATTTTTTTTGAAATCGCTCAGAGGCTCCATGCACAAGCTCTCGATTCTATTCAAAATCATCAATTTATTTATTTACAAGAGGATCCGAAAGATGAAAATTTTTGAAAATTTTTAGAAATCGCTCAGAGGCTCCATGCACAAGCTCTCGATTCTATTCAAAATCATCAATTTATTTATTTACAAGAGGATCCGAAAGATGAAAATTTTTGAAATCGCTCGGAAACTCCATGCACACGCTTTCGATTCTATTCAAAATCATCAATTTATTTATTCACAAGAGGATCCGAAAGATGAAAATTTTTGAAAATTTTTTGAAATCACTCGGATCCTCCATGCACAAGCTCTCGATTCTATTCAAAATCATCAATTTATTTATTTACAAGAGAATCCGAGAGATGAAAATTTTTGAAATCGCTCGGAGGCTCCATGCACAAGCTCTCGATTCTATTCAAAATCATCAATTTAATTATGCACAAGAGGATCCGAAAGATGACAATTTTTGAATTTTTTTTGGAATCGCTCAGAGGCTCCATGCACAAGCTCTCGATTCTATTCAAAATCATCAATTTAATTATGCACAAGAGGATCCGAAAGATGACAATTTTTGAATTTTTTTTGGAATCGCTCAGAGGCTCCATGCACAAGCTCTCGATTCTATTCAAAATCATCAATTTATTTATTTACAAGAGGATCCGAAAGATGAAAATTTTTAAATTTTTTTTGAAATCGCTCAGAGGCTCCATGCACAAGCTCTCGATTCTATTCAAAATCATCAATTTATTTATTTACAAGAGGATCCGAAACATGAAAATTTTTGAAAATTTTTTGAAATGGCTCTTAGGCTCCATGCACAAGCTCTCGATTCTATTCAAAATCATCAATTTATTTATTTACAAGAGGATCCGAAAGATAAAAATTTTTGAAATTTTTTTGAAATCGCTCAGAGGCTCCATGCACAAGCTCTCGATTCTATTCAAAACCATCAATTTATTTAGTTACAAGAGGATCCGAAAGATAAAAATTTTTGAAAATTTTTTGAAATCGCTCAGAGGCTCCATGCACAAGCTCTCGATTCTATTCAAAATCATCAATTTGTTTATTTACAAGAGGATCCGAGAGATGAAAATTTTTGAAAAATTTTTGAAATCGCTCGGAGGCTCCATGCACAAGCTCTCGATTCTATTCAAAATCATCAATTTAATTATTTACAAGAGGATCCGAAAGATGTAAATTTTTGAAAAATTTTTGAAATCGCTCGGAGGCTCCATGCACAAGCTCTCGATTCTATTCAAAATCATCAATTTATTTATTTACAAGAGGATCCGAAAGATGAAAATTTTTTAAAAATTTTTGAAATCGCTCAGAGGCTCCATGCACAAGCTCTCGTTTCTATTCAAAATCATCAATTTATTTATTTACAAGTGGATCCGAAAGATGAAAATTTTTGAAAAAATTTTGAAATCGCTCAGAGGCTCCATGCACAAGCTCTCGATTCTATTCAAAATCATCAATTTATTTAGTTACAAGAGGATCCGAAAGATGAAAATTTTTGAAAAATTTTTGAAATCGCTCAGAGGCTCCATGCACAAGCTCTCGATTCTATTCAAAATCATCAATTTATTTATTTACAAGAGGATCCGAAAGATGAAAATTTTTGAAATTTTTTTTGAAATCGCTCAGAGGCTCCATGCACGAGCTCTCGATTCTATTCAAAATCATCAATTTATTTATTTACAAGAGGATCCGAAAGATGAAAATTTTTGAAATCGCTCGGAGGCTCCATGCACAAGCTCTCGATTCTATTCAAAATCATCAATTTATTTATTTACAAGAGGATCCGAAAGATGAAAATTTTTGAAAAATTTTTGAAATCGCTCGGAGGCTCCATGCACAAGCTCTCGATTCTATTCAAAATCATCAATTTATTTATTTACAAGAGGATCCGAAAGATGAAAATTTTTAAAAATTTTTTGAAATCGCTCGGAGGCTCCATGCACAAGCTCTCGATTCTATTCAAAATCATCAATTTATTTATTTACAAGAGGATCCGAAAGATGAAATTTTTTTAAAAATTTTTGAAATCGCTCGGAGGCTCCATGCACAAGCTCTCGATTCTATTCAAAATCATCAATTTATTTATTTACAAGAGGATCCGAAAGATGAAAATTTTTGAAAATTTTTTGAAATCGCTCGGAGGCTCCATGCACAAGCTCTCGATTCTATTCAAAATCATCAATTTATTTATTTACAAGAGGATCCGAAAGTTGAAAATTTTTGAAAAATTTTTGAAATCGCTCGGAGGCTCCATGCACAAGCTCTCGATTCTATTCAAAATCATCAATTTATTTATTTACAAGAGGATCCGAAAGATGAAACTTTTGAAAAAATTTTGAAATCGCTCGGAGGCTCCATGCACAAGCTCTCGATTCTATTCAAAATCATCAATTTATTTATTTACAAGAGGATCCGAAAGATGAAAATTTTTGAAAAATTTTTGAAATCGCTCGGAGGCTCCATGCACAAGCTCTCGATTCTATTCAAAATCATCATTTTATTTATTTACAAGAGGATCCGAAAGTAGAAAATTTTTGAAAAATTTTTGAAATCGCTCGGAGGCTCCATGCTGAAGCTCTCGATTCTATTCAAAATCATCAATTTATTTATTTACAAGAGGATCCGAAAGATGAAAATTTTTGAAAAATTTTTGAAATCGCTGAGGCTCCGTGCACAAGCTCTCGATTCTATTCAAAATCATCAATTTATTTATTTACAAGAGGATCCGAAAGATGAAAATTTTTGAAAAAAATTTGAAATCGCTCAGAGGCTCCATGCACAAGCTCTCGATTCTATTCAAAATCATCAATTTATTTATTTACAAGAGGATCCGAAAGATGAAAATTTTTGAAAATTTTTTGAAATCGCTCGGAGGCTCCATGCACAAGCTCTCGATTCTATTCAAAATCATCAATTTATTTATTTACAAGAGGATCCGAAAGATGAAAATTTTTGAAAAATTTTTGAAATCGCTCGGAGGCTCCATGCACAAGCTCTCGATTCTATTCAAAATCATCAATTTATTTATTTACAAGAGGATCCGAAAGATGAAAATGGTTGAAAAATTTTTGAAATAGCTCGGAGGCTCCATGCACAAGCTCTCGATTCTATTCAAAATCATCAATTTATTTATTTACAAGAGGATCCGACAGATGAAAATTTTTGGAAAATTTTTGAAATCGCTCAGAGGCTCCATGCACAAGCTCTCGATTCTATTCAAAATCATCAATTTATTTATTTACAAGAGGATCCGAAAGATGAAAATTTTTGAAATTTTTTTTGAAATCGCTCAGAGGCTCCATGCACGAGCTCTCGATTCTATTCAAAATCATCAATTTATTTATTTACAAGAGGATCCGAAAGATGAAAATTTTTGAAATCGCTCGGAGGCTCCATGCACAAGCTCTCGATTCTATTCAAAATCATCAATTTATTTATTTACAAGAGGATCCGAAAGATGAAAATTTTTGAAAAATTTTTGAAATCGCTCGGAGGCTCCATGCACAAGCTCTCGATTCTATTCAAAATCATCAATTTATTTATTTACAAGAGGATCCGAAAGATGAAAATTTTTAAAAATTTTTTGAAATCGCTCGGAGGCTCCATGCACAAGCTCTCGATTCTATTCAAAATCATCAATTTATTTATTTACAAGAGGATCCGAAAGATGAAATTTTTTTAAAAATTTTTGAAATCGCTCGGAGGCTCCATGCACAAGCTCTCGATTCTATTCAAAATCATCAATTTATTTATTTACAAGAGGATCCGAAAGATGAAAATTTTTGAAAATTTTTTGAAATCGCTCGGAGGCTCCATGCACAAGCTCTCGATTCTATTCAAAATCATCAATTTATTTATTTACAAGAGGATCCGAAAGTTGAAAATTTTTGAAAAATTTTTGAAATCGCTCGGAGGCTCCATGCACAAGCTCTCGATTCTATTCAAAATCATCAATTTATTTATTTACAAGTAGATCCGAAAGATGAAACTTTTGAAAAAATTTTGAAATCGCTCGGAGGCTCCATGCACAAGCTCTCGATTCTATTCAAAATCATCAATTTATTTATTTACAAGAGGATCCGAAAGATGAAAATTTTTGAAAAATTTTTGAAATCGCTCGGAGGCTCCATGCACAAGCTCTCGATTCTATTCAAAATCATCATTTTATTTATTTACAAGAGGATCCGAAAGTAGAAAATTTTTGAAAAATTTTTGAAATCGCTCGGAGGCTCCATGCTGAAGCTCTCGATTCTATTCAAAATCATCAATTTATTTATTTACAAGAGGATCCGAAAGATGAAAATTTTTGAAAAATTTTTGAAATCGCTGAGGCTCCGTGCACAAGCTCTCGATTCTATTCAAAATCATCAATTTATTTATTTACAAGAGGATCCGAAAGATGAAAATTTTTGAAAAAAATTTGAAATCGCTCAGAGGCTCCATGCACAAGCTCTCGATTCTATTCAAAATCATCAATTTATTTATTTACAAGAGGATCCGAAAGATGAAAATTTTTGAAAATTTTTTGAAATCGCTCGGAGGCTCCATGCACAAGCTCTCGATTCTATTCAAAATCATCAATTTATTTATTTACAAGAGGATCCGAAAGATGAAAATTTTTGAAAAATTTTTGAAATCGCTCGGAGGCTCCATGCACAAGCTCTCGATTCTATTCAAAATCATCAATTTATTTATTTACAAGAGGATCCGAAAGATGAAAATGGTTGAAAAATTTTTGAAATAGCTCGGAGGCTCCATGCACAAGCTCTCGATTCTATTCAAAATCATCAATTTATTTATTTACAAGAGGATCCGACAGATGAAAATTTTTGGAAAATTTTTGAAATCGCTCAGAGGCTCCATGCACAAGCTCTCGATTCTATTCAAAATCATCAATTTATTTATTTACAAGAGGATCCGAAAGATGGAAATTTTTGAAAATTTTCAGAAATCGATAAAAGGCTCCATGCACAATCTCTCGATTCTATTCAAAATCATCAATTTATTTATTTACAAGAGGATCCGAAAGATGAAAATTTTTGAAAAAATTTGAAATCGCTCAGAGGCTCCATGCACAAGCTCTCGATTCTATTCAAAATCATCAATCTATTTATTCACAAGAGGATCCGAAAGATGAAAATTTTTGAAAATTTTTTGAAATCACTCGGATCCTCCATGCACAAGCTCTCGATTCTATTCAAAATCATCAATTTATTTATTTACAAGAGGATCCGAAAGATGAAAATTTTTGAAATCGCTCGGAGGCTCCATGCACAAGCTCTCGATTCTATTCAAAATCATCAATTTATTTATTCACAAGAGGATCCGAAAGATGAAAATTTTTGAAAAATTTTTGAAATCGCTTGGAGGCTCCATGCACAAGCTCTCGATTCTATTCAAAATCATCAATTTATTTATTTACAAGAGGATCCGAAAGATGAAAATTTTTGAAAAAATTTCGAAATCGCTCGGAGGCTCCATGCACAATCTCTCGATTCTATTCAAAATCATCAATTTATTTATTTACAAGAGGATCCGAAAGATGGAAATTTTTGAAAAATTTTTGAAATCGCTCGGAGGCTCCATGCACAAGCTCTCGATTCTATTCAAAATCATCAATTTATTTATTTACAAGAGGATCCGAAAGATGAAAATTTTTTAAAAATTTTTGAAATCGCTCGGAGGCTCCATGCACAAGCTCTCGATTCTATTCAAAATCATCAATTTATTTATTTACAAGAGGATCCGAAAGATGAAAATTTTTGAAAATTTTTTGAAATCGCTCGGAGGCTCCATGCACAAGCTCTCGATTCTATTCAAAATCATCAATTTATTTATTTACAAGAGGATCCGAAAGATGAAAATTTTTGAAAAATTCTCGAAATCGCTCGGAGGCTCCATGCACAAGCTCTCGATTCTATTCAAAATCATCAATTTATTTATTTACAAGAGGATCCGAAAGATGAAAATTTTTGAAAAATTTTTGAAATCGCTCGGAGGCTCCATGCACAAGCTCTCGATTCTATTCAAAATCATCAATTTATTTATTTACAAGAGGATCCGAAAGATGAAAATTTTTGAAAATTTTTTGAAATCGCTCGGAGGCTCCATGCACAAGCTCTCGATTCTATTCAAAATCATCATTTTATTTATTTACAAGAGGATCCGAAAGATGGAAATTTTTGAAAATTTTCAGAAATCGATAAAAGGCTCCATGCACAATCTCTCGATTCTATTCAAAATCATCAATTTATTTATTTACAAGAGGATCCGAAAGATGAAAATTTTTGAAAAAATTTGAAATCGCTCAGAGGCTCCATGCACAAGCTCTCGATTCTATTCAAAATCATCAATCTATTTATTCACAAGAGGATCCGAAAGATGAAAATTTTTGAAAATTTTTTGAAATCACTCGGATCCTCCATGCACAAGCTCTCGATTCTATTCAAAATCATCAATTTATTTATTTACAAGAGGATCCGAAAGATGAAAATTTTTGAAATCGCTCGGAGGCTCCATGCACAAGCTCTCGATTCTATTCAAAATCATCAATTTATTTATTCACAAGAGGATCCGAAAGATGAAAATTTTTGAAAAATTTTTGAAATCGCTCGGAGGCTCCATGCACAAGCTCTCGATTCTATTCAAAATCATCAATTTATTTATTTACAAGAGGATCCGAAAGATGAAAATTTTTGAAAAAATTTCGAAATCGCTCGGAGGCTCCATGCACAATCTCTCGATTCTATTCAAAATCATCAATTTATTTATTTACAAGAGGATCCGAAAGATGGAAATTTTTGAAAAATTTTTGAAATCGCTCGGAGGCTCCATGCACAAGCTCTCGATTCTATTCAAAATCATCAATTTATTTATTTACAAGAGGATCCGAAAGATGAAAATTTTTTAAAAAATTTTGAAATCGCTCGGAGGCTCCATGCACAAGCTCTCGATTCTATTCAAAATCATCAATTTATTTATTTACAAGAGGATCCGAAAGATGAAAATTTTTGAAAATTTTTTGAAATCGCTCGGAGGCTCCATGCACAAGCTCTCGATTCTATTCAAAATCATCAATTTATTTATTTACAAGAGGATCCGAAAGATGAAAATTTTTGAAAAATTCTCGAAATCGCTCGGAGGCTCCATGCACAAGCTCTCGATTCTATTCAAAATCATCAATTTATTTATTTACAAGAGGATCCGAAAGATGAAAATTTTTGAAAAATTTTTGAAATCGCTCGGAGGCTCCATGCACAAGCTCTCGATTCTATTCAAAATCATCAATTTATTTATTTACAAGAGGATCCGAAAGATGAAAATTTTTGAAAATTTTTTGAAATCGCTCGGAGGCTCCATGCACAAGCTCTCGATTCTATTCAAAATCATCATTTTATTTATTTACAAGAGGATCCAAAAGTAGAAAATTTTTGAAAAATTTTTGAAATCGCTCGGAGGCTCCATGCACAAGCTCTCGATTCTATTCAAAATCATCAATTTATTTATTTACAAGAGGATCCGAAAGATGAAAATTTTTGAAAAATTTTTGAAATCGCTCGGAGGCTCCATGCACAAGCTCTCGATTCTATTCAAAATCATCAATTTATTTATTTACAAAAGGATCCGCAAGATGAAATTTTTTGAAATTTTTTTGAAATCGCCCGGAGGCTCCATGCACAAGCTCTCGATTCTATTCAAGATCATCAATTTATTTATTTAGAAGAGGATCCGAAAGATGAAAATTTTTGAAAAAATTTTGAAATCGCTGAGGCTCCGTGCACAAGCTCTCGATTCTATTCAAAATCATCAATTTATTTATTTACAAGAGGATCCGAAAGATGAAATTTTTTTAAAAATTTTTGAAACCGCTCGGAGGCTCCATGCACAAGCTCTCGATTCTATTCAAAATCATCAATTTATTTATTTACAAGAGGATCCGAAAGATGAGAATTTTTGAAAAATTTTCGAAATCGCTCGGAGGCTCCATGCTGAAGCTCTCGATTCTATTCAAAATCATCAATTTATTTATTTACAAGAGGATCCGAAAGATGAAAATTTTTGAAAATTTTTTGAAATCGCTGAGGCTTCGTGCACAAGCTCTCGATTCTATTCAAAATCATCAATTTATTTATTTACAAGAGGATCCGAAAGATGAAAATTTTTGAAAAATTTTTGAAATCGCTCGGAGGCTCCATGCACAAGCTCTCGATTCTATTCAAAATCATCAATTTATTTATTTACAAGAGGATCCGAAAGATGAAAATGGTTGAAAATTTTTTGAAATAGCTCGGAGGCTCCATGCACAAGCTCTCGATTCTATTCAAAATCATCAATTTATTTATTTACAAGAGGATCCGAAAGATGAAAATTTTTGGAAAATTTTTGAAATCGCTCGGAGGCTCCATGCACAAGCTCTCGATTCTATTCAAAATCATCAATTTATTTATTTACAAGAGGATCCGAAAGATGAAAATTTTTGAAAATTTTTTGAAATCGCTCGGAGGCTCCATGCACAAGCTCTCGATTCTATTCAAAATCATCAATTTATTTATTTACAAGAGGATCCGAAAGATGAAAATTTTTGAAAAATTCTCGAAATCGCTCGGAGGCTCCATGCACAAGCTCTCGATTCTATTCAAAATCATCAATTTATTTATTCAGAAGAGGATCCGAAAGATGAAAATTTTTGAAAAAATTTTGAAATCGCTGAGGCTCCGTGCACAAGCTCTCGATTCTATTCAAAATCATCAATTTATTTATTTACAAGAGGATCCGAAAGATGAAATTTTTTTAAAAATTTTTGAAATCGCTCGGAGGCTCCATGCACAAGCTCTCGATTCTATTCAAAATGATCAATTTATTTATTTACAAGAGGATCCGAAAGATGAAAATGTTTGAAAATTTTTAGAAATCGCTCAGAGGCTCCATGCACAAGCTCTCGATTCTATTCAAAATCATCAATTTATTTATTTACAAGAGGATCCGAAAGATGAAAATTTTTGAAAAATTTTTGAAATCGCTCGGAGGCTCCATGCACAAGCTCTCGATTCTATTCAAAATCATCAATTTATTTATTTACAAGAGGATCCGAAAGATGAAAATTTTTGAAAAATTTTTGAAATCGCTCGGAGGCTCCATGCACAAGCTCTCGATTCTATTCAAAATCATCAATTTATTTATTTACAAGAGGATCCGAAAGATGAAAATGGTTGAAAAATTTTTGAAATAGCTCGGAGGCTCCATGCACAAGCTCTCGATTCTATTCAAAATCATCAATTTATTTATTTACAAGAGGATCCGAAAGATGAAAATTTTTGGAAAATTTTTGAAATCGCTCGGAGGCTCCATGCACAAGCTCTCGATTCTATTCAAAATCATCAATTTATTTATTTACAAGAGGATCCGAAAGATGAAAATTTTTGAAAATTTTCAGAAATCGATAAAAGGCTCCATGCACAATCTCTCGATTCTATTCAAAATCATCAATTTACTTATTTACAAGAGGATCCGAAAGATGAAAATTTTTGAAAAAATTTGAAATCGCTCAGAGGCTCCATGCACAAGCTCTCGATTCTATTCAAAATCATCAATTTATTTATTTACAAGAGGATCCGAAAGATGAAAATTTTTGAAAATTTTTAGAAATCGCTCAGAGGCTCCATGCACAAGCTCTCGATTCTATTCAAAATCATCAATTTATTTATTTACAAGAGGATCCGAAAGATGAAAATTTTTGAAATCGCTCGGAAACTCCATGCACACGCTTTCGATTCTATTCAAAATCATCAATTTATTTATTCACAAGAGGATCCGAAAGATGAAAATTTTTGAAAAATTTTTGAAATCACTCGGATCCTCCATGCACAAGCTCTCGATTCTATTCAAAATCATCAATTTATTTATTTACAAGAGAATCCGAGAGATGAAAATTTTTGAAATCGCTCGGAGGCTCCATGCACAAGCTCTCGATTCTATTCAAAATCATCAATTTAATTATGCACAAGAGGATCCGAAAGATGACAATTTTTGAATTTTTTTTGGAATCGCTCAGAGGCTCCATGCACAAGCTCTCGATTCTATTCAAAATCATCAATTTAGTTATGCACAAGAGGATCCGAAAGATGACAATTTTGGAATTTTTTTTGGAATCGCTCAGAGGCTCCATGCACAAGCTCTCGATTCTATTCAAAATCATCAATTTATTTATTTACAAGAGGATCCGAAAGATGAAAATTTTTAAATTTTTTTTGAAATCGCTCAGAGGCTCCATGCACAAGCTCTCGATTCTATTCAAAATCATCAATTTATTTATTTACAAGAGGATCCGAAAGATGAAAATTTTTGAAAAATTTTTGAAATCGCTCGGAGGCTCCATGCACAAGCTCTCGATTCTATTCAAAATCATCAATTTGTTTATTTACAAGAGGATCCGAAAGATGAAAATTTTTGAAAAATTTTTGAAATCGCTCGGAGGCTCCATGCACAAGCTCTCGATTCTATTCAAAATCATCAATTTAATTATTTACAAGAGGATCCGAAAGATGAAAATTTTTGAAAAATTTTTGAAATAGCTCTGAGGCTCCATGCACAAGCTCTCGATTCTATTCAAAATCATCAATTTATTTATTTACAAGAGGATCCGAAAGATGAAAGTTTTTGAAAAATTTTTGAAATCGCTCAGAGGCTCCATGCACAAGCTCTCGATTTTATTCAAAATCATCAATTTATTCATTTACAAGAGGATCCGAAAGATGAAAAGTTTTGAAAAATTTTTGAAATCGCTCGGAGGCTCCATGCACAAGCTCTCGATGCTATTCAAAATCATCAATTTATTTATTTACAAGAGGATCCGAAAGATGAAAAGTTTTGAAAATTTTTTGAAAGTTCACGGAGGCTCCATGCACAAGCTCTCGATTCTATTCAAAATCATCAATTTATTTATGCACAAGAGGATCCGAAAGATGACAATTTTTGAAAAATTTTTGAAATCGCTCGGAGGCTCCAAGCACAAGCTTTCGATTCTATTCAAAATCATCAATTTATTTATTTACAAGAGGATCCGAAAGATGAAAATTTTTGAAAAATTTTTGAAATCGCTCGGAGGCTCCATGCACAAGCTCTCGATTCTATTCAAAATCATCAATTTATTTATTTACAAGAGGATCCGAAAGATGAAAATTTTTCAAATTTTTTTGAAATCGCTCAGAGGCTCCATGCACAAGCTCTCGTTTCTATTCAAAATCATCAATTTATTTATTTACAAGTGGATCCGAAAGATGAAAATTTTTGAAAAAATTTTGAAATCGCTCAGAGGCTCCATGCACAAGCTCTCGATTCTATTCAAAATCATCAATTTATTTAGTTACAAGAGGATCCGAAAGATGAAAATTTTTGAAAAATTTTTGAAATCGCTCAGAGGCTCCATGCACAAGCTCTCGATTCTATTCAAAATCATCAATTTATTTATTTACAAGAGGATCCGAAAGATGAAAATTTTTGAAATTTTTTTTGAAATCGCTCAGAGGCTCCATGCACGAGCTCTCGATTCTATTCAAAATCATCAATTTATTTATTTACAAGAGGATCCGAAAGATGAAAATTTTTGAAAATTTTTTGAAATCGCTCAGAGGCTCCATGCACAAGCTCTCGATTCTATTCAAAATCATCAATTTATTTAGTTACAAGAGGATCCGAAAGATAAAAATTTTTGAATTTTTTTGAAATCGCTCAGAGGCTCCATGCACAAGCTCTCGATTCTATTCAAAATCATCAATTTATTTATTTACAAGAGGATCCGAAACATGAAATTTTTTGAAATTTTTTTGAAATGGCTCTTAGGCTCCATGCACAAGCTCTCGATTCTATTCAAAATCATCAATTTATTTATTTACAAGAGGATCCGAAAGATAAAAATTTTTGAAAATTTTTTGAAATCGCTCAGAGGCTCCATGCACAAGCTCTCGATTCTATTCAAAACCATCAATTTATTTAGTTACAAGAGGATCCGAAAGATAAAAATTTTTGAAAATTTTTTTGAAATCGCTCAGAGGCTCCATGCACAAGCTCTCGATTCTATTCAAAATCATCAATTTGTTTATTTACAAGAGGATCCGAGAGATGAAAATTTTTGAAAAATTTTTGAAATCGCTCGGAGGCTCCATGCACAAGCTCTCGATTCTATTCAAAATCATCAATTTAATTATTTTCAAGAGGATCCGAAAGATGTAAATTTTTGAAAAAATTTTGAAATAGCTCTGAGGCTCCATGCACAAGCTCTCGATTCTATTCAAAATCATCAATTTATTTATTTACAAGAGGATCCGAGAGATGAAAATTTTTGAAAAATTTTTGAAATCGCTCGGAGGCTCCATGCACAAGCTCTCGATTCTATTCAAAATCATCAATTTGTTTATTTACAAGAGGATCCGAGAGATGAAAATTTTTGAAAAATTTTTGAAATCGCTCGGAGGCTCCATGCACAAGCTCTCGATTCTATTCAAAATCATCAATTTAATTATTTACAAGAGGATCCGAAAGATGAAAATTTTTGAAAAAATTTTGAAATAGCTGTGAGGCTCCATGCACAAGCTCTCGATTCTATTCAAAATCATCAATTTATTTATTTACAAGAGGATCCGAGAGATGAAAATTTTTGAAAAATTTTTGAAATCGCTCGGAGGCTCCATGCACAAGCTCTCGATTTTATTCAAAATCATCAATTTATTTATTTACAAGAGGATCCGAATGATGAAAATTTTTGAACATTTTTTGTAATCGCTCAAAAGCTCCATGCACAAGCTCTCGATTCTATTCAAAATCATCAATTTGTTTATTTACAAGAGGATCCGAAAGATGAAAATTTTTGAAAAATTTTTGAAATCGCTCGGAGGCTCCATGCACAAGCTCTCGATTCTATTCAAAATCATCAATTTAATTATTTACAAAAGGATCCGAAAGATGAAAATTTTTGAAAAAATATTGAAATAGCTCTGAGGCTCCATGCACAAGCTCTCGATTCTATTCAAAATCATCAATTTATTTAGTTACAAGAGGATCCGAAAGATAAAAATTTTTGAATTTTTTTGAAATCGCTCAGAGGCTCCATGCACAAGCTCTCGATTCTATTCAAAATCATCAATTTATTTATTTACAAGAGGATCCGAAACATGAAAATTTTTGAAATTTTTTTGAAATGGCTCTTAGGCTCCATGCACAAGCTCTCGATTCTATTCAAAATCATCAATTTATTTATTTACAAGAGGATCCGAAAGATAAAAATTTTTGAAAATTTTTTGAAATCGCTCAGAGGCTCCATGCACAAGCTCTCGATTCTATTCAAAACCATCAATTTATTTAGTTACAAGAGGATCCGAAAGATAAAAATTTTTGAAAATTTTTTTGAAATCGCTCAGAGGCTCCATGCACAAGCTCTCGATTCTATTCAAAATCATCAATTTGTTTATTTACAAGAGGATCCGAGAGATGAAAATTTTTGAAAAATTTTTGAAATCGCTCGGAGGCTCCATGCACAAGCTCTCGATTCTATTCAAAATCATCAATTTAATTATTTTCAAGAGGATCCGAAAGATGTAAATTTTTGAAAAAATTTTGAAATAGCTCTGAGGCTCCATGCACAAGCTCTCGATTCTATTCAAAATCATCAATTTATTTATTTACAAGAGGATCCGAGAGATGAAAATTTTTGAAAAATTTTTGAAATCGCTCGGAGGCTCCATGCACAAGCTCTCGATTCTATTCAAAATCATCAATTTGTTTATTTACAAGAGGATCCGAGAGATGAAAATTTTTGAAAAATTTTTGAAATCGCTCGGAGGCTCCATGCACAAGCTCTCGATTCTATTCAAAATCATCAATTTAATTATTTACAAGAGGATCCGAAAGATGAAAATTTTTGAAAAAATTTTGAAATAGCTGTGAGGCTCCATGCACAAGCTCTCGATTCTATTCAAAATCATCAATTTATTTATTTACAAGAGGATCCGAGAGATGAAAATTTTTGAAAAATTTTTGAAATCGCTCGGAGGCTCCATGCACAAGCTCTCGATTTTATTCAAAATCATCAATTTATTTATTTACAAGAGGATCCGAATGATGAAAATTTTTGAACATTTTTTGTAATCGCTCAAAAGCTCCATGCACAAGCTCTCGATTCTATTCAAAATCATCAATTTGTTTATTTACAAGAGGATCCGAAAGATGAAAATTTTTGAAAAATTTTTGAAATCGCTCGGAGGCTCCATGCACAAGCTCTCGATTCTATTCAAAATCATCAATTTAATTATTTACAAAAGGATCCGAAAGATGAAAATTTTTGAAAAAATATTGAAATAGCTCTGAGGCTCCATGCACAAGCTCTCGATTCTATTCAAAATCATCAATTTATTTATTTACAAGAGGATCCGAGAGATGAAAATTTTTGAAAAATTTTTGAAATCGCTCGGAGGCTCCATGCACAAGCTCTCGATTCTATTCAAAATCATCAATTTGTTTATTTACAAGAGGATCCGAAAGATGAAAATTTTTGAAAATTTTTTGAAATCGCTCCGAGGCTCCATGCACAAGCTCTCGATTCTATTCAAAATCATCAATTTATTTATTTACAAGAGGATCCGAAAGAAGGAAGTTTTTGAAATTTTTTTGAAATCGCTCAGAGGCTCCATGCACAAGCTCTCGATTCTATTCAAAATCATCAATTTATTTATTTACAAGAGGATCCAAAAGATGAAAATTTTTGAAATTTTTTTGAAATCGCTCAGAGGCTCCATGCACAAGCTCTCGATTCTATTTAAAAACATCAATTTATTTATTTACAAGTGGATCCGAAAGATGAAAATTTTTGAAAAATTTTTGAAATCGCTCAGAGGCTCCATGCACAAGCTCTCGATTCTATTCAAAATCATCAATTTATTTAGTTACAAGAGGATCCGAAAGATGAAAATTTTTGAAAATTTTTTGAAATCGCTCAGAGGCTCCATGCAAAAGCTCTCGATTCTATTCAAAATCATCAATTTATTTATTTACAAGAGGATCCGAAAGATGAAAATTTTTGAAATTTTTTTTGAAATCGCTCAGAGGCTCCATGCACAAGCTCTCGATTCTATTCAAAATCATGACTTTATTTATTTACAAGAGGATCCGAAAGATGAAAATTTTTGAAAATTTTTTGAAATCGCTCGGAGGCTCCATGCACAAGCTCTCGATTCTATTCAAAATCATCAATCTATTTATTTACAAGAGGATCCGAAAGATGAAAATTTTTGAAAAATTGTTGAAATCGCTCGGAGGCTCCATGCATAAGCTCTCGATTCTATTCAAAATCATCAATTTATTTATTTACAAGAGGATCCGAATGATGAAAATTTTTGAACATTTTTTGAAATCGCTCAGAGGCTCCATGCACAAGCTCTCGATTCTATTCAAAATCATCAATTTGTTTATTTACAAGAGGATCCGAAAGATGAAAATTTTTGAAAAATTTTTGAAATCGCTCGGAGGCTCCATGCACAAGCTCTCGATTCTATTCAAAATCATCAATTTAATTATTTACAAGAGGATCCGAAAGATGAAAATTTTTGAAATTTTTTTGAAATAGCTCTGATGCTCCATGCACAAGCTCTCGATTCTATTCAAAATCATCAATTTATTTATTTACAAGAGGATCCGAAAGATGAAAGTTTTTGAAAATTTTTTGAAATCGCTCAGAGGCTCCATGCACAAGCTCTCGATTCTATTCAAAATCATCAATTGATTCATTTACAAGAGGATCCGAAAGATGAAAAGTTTTGAAAAATTTTTGAAATCGCTCGGAGGCTCCATGCACAAGCTCTCGATGCTATTCAAAATCATCAATTTATTTATTTACAAGAGGATCCGAAAGATGAAAAGTTTTGAAATTTTTTTTGAAATCGCACTTAGGCTCCATGCACAAGCTCTCGATTCTATTCAAAATCATCAATTTATTTATGCACAAGAGGATCCGAAAGATGACAATTTTTGAAAAAATTTTGAAATCGCTCGGAGGCTCCAAGCACAAGCTCTCGATTCTATTCAAAATCATCAATTTATTTATTTACAAGAGGATCCGAAAGATGAAAATTTTTGAAAAATTTTTGAAATCGCTCGGAGGCTCCATGCACAAGCTCTCGATTCTATTCAAAATCATCAATTTAATTATGCACAAGAGGATCCGAAAGATGACAATTTTTGAATTTTTTTTAGGAATCGCTCAGAGGCTCCATGCACAAGCTCTCGATTCTATTCAAAATCATCAATTTATTTATTTACAAGAGGATCCGAAAGATGAAAATTTTTGTAATTTTTTTGAAATCGCTCAGAGGCTCCATGCACAAGCTCTCGATTCTATTCAAAATCATCAATTTATTCATCTACAAGAGGATCCGAAAGATGAAAATTTTAAAAAAAAATTTCAAATCGCTCATAGGCTCCATGCACAAGCTCTCGGTTCTATTGTAATTCATCAATTTATTTATGCACAAGAGGATCCGAAAGATGAAAATTTTTGAAATTTTTTTTGAAATCGCTCAGAGGCTCCATGCACAAGCTCTCGATTCTATTCAAAATCATCAATTTATTTATTTACAAGAGGATCCGAAAGATGAAAATTTTTGAAAAATTTTTGAAATCGCTCGGAGGCTCCATGCACAAGCTCTCGATTCTATTCAAAATCATCAATTTGTTTATTTACAAGAGGATCCGAAAGATGAAAATTTTTGAAAAAATTTTGAAATCGCTCGGAGGCTCCATGCACAAGCTCTCGATTCTATTCAAAATCATCAATTTAATTATTTACAAGAGGATCCGAAAGATGAAAATTTTTGAAAAATTTTTGAAATAGCTCTGAGGCTCCATGCACAAGCTCTCGATTCTATTCAAAATCATCAATTTATTTATTCACAAGAGGATCCAAAAGATGAAAGTTTTTGAAAATTTTTTGAAATCGCTCAGAGGCTCCATGCACAAGCTCTCGATTCTATTCAAAATCATCAATTTATTCATTTACAAGAGGATCCGAAAGATGAAAAGTTTTGAAAAATTTTTGAAATCGCTCGGAGGCTCCATGCACAAGCTCTCGATGCTATTCAAAATCATCAATTTATTTATTTACAAGAGGATCCGAAAGATGAAAAGTTTTGAAAATTTTTTGAAATCGCACGGAGGCTGCATGCACAAGCTCTCGATTCTATTCAAAATCATCAATTTATTTATGCACAAGAGGATCCGAAAGATGACAATTTTTGAAAAAATTTTGAAATCGCTCGGAGGCTCCAAGCACAAGCTCTCGATTCTATTCAAAATCATCAATTTATTTATTTACAAGAGGATCCGAAAGATGAAAATTTTTGAAAAATTTTTGAAATCGCTCGGAGGCTCCATGCACAAGCTCTCGATTCTATTCAAAATCATCAATTTAATTATGCACAAGAGGATCCGAAAGATGACAATTTTTGAATTTTTTTGGAAATCGCTCAGAGGCTCCATGCACAAGCTCTCGATTCTATTCAAAATCATCAATTTATTTATTTACAAGAGGATCCGAAAGATGAAAATTTTTGAATTTTTTTTGAAATCGCTCAGAGGCTCCATGCACAAGCTCTCGATTCTATTCAAAATCATCAATTTATTCATCTACAAGAGGATCCGAAAGATGAAAATTTTTGAAATTTTTTTGAAATCGCTCAGAGGCTCCATGTACAAGCTCTCGATTCTATTGTAAATCATCAATTTATTTATGCACAAGAGAATCCGAAAGATGAAAATTTTTGAAATTTTTTTTGAAATCGCTCAGAGGCTCCAAGCACAAGCTCTCGATTCTATTCAAAATCATCAATTTATTTATTTACAAGAGGATCCGAAATATGAAAATTTTTGAAAAATTTTTGAAATCGCTCGGTGGCTCCATACACAAGCTCTCGATTCTATTCAAAATCATCAATTTATTTATTTACAAGAGGATCCGAAGGATGAAAAGTTTTGAAAAATTTTTGAAATCGCTCGGAGGCTCCATGCACAAGCTCTCGATGCTATTCAAAATCATCAATTTATTTATTTACAAGAGGATCCGAAAGATGAAATGTTTTGAAAAAATTTTGAAATCGCTCGGAGGCTCCATGCACAAGCTCTCGATTCTATTCAAAATCAACAATTTATTTATTTACAAGAGGATCCGAAAGATGAAAAGTTTTGAAAAATTTTTGAAATCGCTCGGAGGCTCCATGCACAAGCTCTCGATGCTATTCAAAATCATCAATTTATTTATTTACAAGAGGATCCGAAAGATGAAATGTTTTGAAAAATTTTTGAAATCGCTCGGAGGCTCCATGCACAAGCTCTCGATTCTATTCAAAATCATCAATTTATTTATTTACAAGAGGATCCGAAAGATGAAAAGTTTTGAAATTTTTTTGAAATCGCACGGAGGCTCTATGCACAAGCTCTCGATTCTATTCAAAATCATCAATTTATTTATGCACAAGAGGATCCGAAAGATGACAATTTTTGAAAAAAATTTGAAATCGCTCGGAGGCTCCAAGCACAAGCTCTCGATTCTATTCAAAATCATCAATTTAATTATGCACAAGAGGATCCGAAAGATGACAATTTTTGAATTTTTTTGGAAATCGCTCAGAGGCTCCATGCACAAGCTCTCGATTCTATTCAAAATCATCAATTTATTTATTTACAAGAGGATCCGAAAGATGAAATGTTTTGAAAGATTTTTGAAATCGCTCGGAGGCTCCATGCACAAGCTCTCGATTCTATTCAAAATCATCAATTTATTTATTTACAAGAGGATCTGAATGATGAAAATTTTTGGAAAAATTTTGAAATCGCTCAAAGGCTCCATTCACAAGCTCTCGATGCTATTCAAAATCATCAATTTATTTATTTACCAGAGGATCCGAAGATGAAAATTTTTGAAAAATTTTTGAAATCGCTCGGAGGCTCCATGCACAAGCACTCGATTCTATTCAAAATCATCAATTTATTTATTTACAAGAGGATCCGAAAGATGAAAATTTTTGAAAAATTTTTGAAATCGCTCGGAGGCTCCATACACAAGCTCTCGATTGTATTCAAAATCATCAATTTATTTATGCACAAGAGGATCCGAAAGATGACAATTTTTGAATTTTTTTTGAAATCGCTCAGAGGCTCCATGCACAAGCTCTCGATTCTATTCAAAATCATCAATTTATTTATTTACAAGAGAATCCGAAAGATGAAAATTTTTGAAATTTTTTGGAAATCGCTCAGAGCCTCCATGCACAAGCTCTCGATTCTATTCAAAATCATCAATTTATTCATTTACAAGAGGATCCGAAAGATGAAAATTTTTGAAAATTTTTTGAAATCGCTCAGAGGCTCCATGCACAAGCTCTCGATTCTATTCAAAATCATCAATTTAATTATGCACAAGAGGATCCGAAAGATGACAATTTTTGAATTTTTTTGGAAATCGCTCAGAGGCTCCATGCACAAGCTCTCGATTCTATTCAAAATCATCAATTTATTTATTTACAAGAGGATCCGAAAGATGAAATGTTTTGAAAGATTTTTGAAATCGCTCGGAGGCTCCATGCACAAGCTCTCGATTCTATTCAAAATCATCAATTTATTTATTTACAAGAGGATCTGAATGATGAAATTTTTTGGAAAAATTTTGAAATCGCTCAAAGGCTCCATTCACAAGCTCTCGATGCTATTCAAAATCATCAATTTATTTATTTACCAGAGGATCCGAAGATGAAAATTTTTGAAAAATTTTTGAAATCGCTCGGAGGCTCCATGCACAAGCACTCGATTCTATTCAAAATCATCAATTTATTTATTTACAAGAGGATCCGAAAGATGAAAATTTTTGAAAAATTTTTGAAATCGCTCGGAGGCTCCATACACAAGCTCTCGATTCTATTCAAAATCATCAATTTATTTATGCACAAGAGGATCCAAAAGATGACAATTTTTGAATTTTTTTTGAAATCGCTCAGAGGCTCCATGCACAAGCTCTCGATTCTATTCAAAATCATCAATTTATTTATTTACAAGAGGATCCGAAAGATGAAAAGTTTTGAAATTTTTTTGAAATCGCTCGGAGGCTCCAAGCACAAGCTCTCGATTCTATTCGAAATCATCAATTTATTTATTTACAAGAGGATCCGAAAGATGAAGATTTTTGAAAAATTTTTGAAATCGCTCGGAGGCTCCATGCACAAGCTCTCGATTCTATTCAAAATCATCAATTTAATTATGCACAAGAGGATCCGAAAGATGACAATTTTTGAATTTTTTTGGAAATCGCTCAGAGGCTCCATGCACAAGCTCTCGATTCTATTCAAAATCATCAATTTATTTATTTACAAGAGGATCCGAAAGATGAAATGTTTTGAAAGATTTTTGAAATCGCTCGGAGGCTCCATGCACAAGCTCTCGATTCTATTCAAAATCATCAATTTATTTATTTACAAGAGGATCTGAATGATGAAAATTTTTCGAAAAATTTTGAAATCGCTCAAAGGCTCCATTCACAAGCTCTCGATGCTATTCAAAATCATCAATTTATTCATTTACCAGAGGATCCGAAGATGAAAATTTTTGAAAAATTTTTGAAATCGCTCGGAGGCTCCATGCACAAGCACTCGATTCTATTCAAAATCATCAATTTATTTATTTACAAGAGGATCCGAAAGATGAAAATTTTTGAAAAATTTTTGAAATCGCTCGGAGGCTCCATACACAAGCTCTCGATTCTATTCAAAATCATCAATTTATTTATGCACAAGAGGATCCGAAAGATGACAATTTTTGAATTTTTTTTGAAATCGCTCAGAGGCTCCATGCACAAGCTCTCGATTCTATTCAAAATCATCAATTTATTTATTTACAAGAGAATCCGAAAGATGAAAATTTTTGAAATTTTTTGGAAATCGCTCAGAGCCTCCATGCACAAGCTCTCGATTCTATTCAAAATCATCAATTTATTCATTTACAAGAGGATCCGAAAGATGAAAATTTTTGAAAATTTTTTGAAATCGCTCAGAGGCTCCATGCACAAGCTCTCGATTCTATTCAAAATCATCAATTTATTTATGCACAAGAGGATCCGAAAGATGAAAATTTTTGAAATTTTTTTTGAAATCGCTCAGAGGCTCCATACACAAGCTCTCGATTCTATTCAAAATCATAAATTTATTTATTTACAAGAGGATCCGAATGATGAAAATTTTTGAACATTTTTTGAAATCGCTCAGAGGGTCCATGCACAAGCTCTCGATTCTATTCAAAATCATCAATTTATTTATTTACAAGAGGATCCGAAAGATGAAAATTTTTGAAAAATTTTTGAAATCGCTCGGAGGCTCCATGCACAAGCTCTCGATTCTATTCAAAATCATCAATTTATTTATGCACAAGAGGATCCGAAAGATGACAATTTTTGAATTTTTTTTGAAATCGCTCAGAGGCTCCATGCACAAGCTCTCGATTCTATTCAAAATGATCAATTTATTTATTTACAAGAGGATCCGAAAGATGAAAATTTTTGAAAATTTTTGGAAATCGCTCAGAGGCTCCATGCACAAGCTCTCGATTCTATTCAAAATCATCAATTTATTCATTTACAAGAGGATCCGAAAGATGAAAATTTTTGAAAATTTTTTGAAATCGCTCAGAGGCTCCATGCACAAGCTCTCGATTCTATTCAAAATCATTAATTTATTTATGCACAAGAGGATCCGAAAGATGAAAATTTTTGAAATTTTTTTGGAAATCGCTCAGAGGCTCCATGCACAAGCTCTCGATGCTATTCAAAATCATCAATTTATTTATTTACAAGAGGATCCGAAAGATGAAAATTTTTGAAAATTTTTTGAAATCGCTCGGAGGCTCCATGCACAAGCTCTCGATTCTATTCAAAATCATAAATTTATTTTTTTACAAGAGGATCCGAATGATGAAAATTTTTGAACATTTTTTGAAATCGCTCAGAGGGTCTATGCACAAGCTCTCGATTCTATTCAAAATCATCAATTTATTTATTTACAAGAGGTTCCGAAGATGAAAATTTTTGAAAATTTTTTGAAATCGGTCGGAGGCTCCATGCACAAGCTCTCGATTCTATTCAAAATCATCAATTTATTTATTTACAAGAGGATCCGAAAGATGCAAATTTTTGAAAAATTTTTGAAATCGCTCAGAGGCTCCATTCACAAGCTCTCGATGCTATTCAAAATCATCAATTTATTTATTTACAAGAGGATCCGAAAGATGAAAATTTTTGAAAATTTTTTGAAATCGCTCGGAGGCTCCATGCACAAGCTCTCGATTCTATTCAAAATCATAAATTTATTTTTTTACAAGAGGATCCGAATGATGAAAATTTTTGAACATTTTTTGAAATCGCTCAGAGGGTCCATGCACAAGCTCTCGATTCTATTCAAAATCATCAATTTATTTATTTACAAGAGGATCCGAAGATGAAAATTTTTGAAAATTTTTTGAAATCGGTCGGAGGCTCCATGCACAAGCTCTCGATTCTATTCAAAATCATCAATTTATTTATTTACAAGAGGATCCTAAAGATAAAAATTTTTGAAAAATTTTTGAAATCGCTCGGAGGCTCCATGCACAAGCTCTCGATTCTATTCAAAATCATCAATTTATTTATTTACAAAGGGATCCGAAAGATGAAACGTTTTGAAAAATTTTTGAAATCGCTCGGAGGCTCCATGCACAAGCTCTCGATTCTATTTAAATTCATCAATTTATTTATTTACAAGAGGATCCGAAAGATGAAAATTTTTGAATTTTTTTTTAAATCGCTCAGAGGCTCCATGCACAAGCTCTCGATTCTATTCTAAATCATCAATTTATTTATTCACAAGAGGATCCGAATGATGAAAATTTTTGAACATTTTTTGAAATCGCTCGGAGGCTCCATGCACAAGCTCTCGATTCTATTCAAGATCATCAATTTATTTATTTACAAGAGGATCCGAATGATGAAAATTTTTGAACATTTTTTGAAATTGCTCAGAGGGTCCATGCACAAGCTCTCGATTCTATTCAAAATCATAAATTTATTTTTTTTACAAGAGGATCCGAATGATGAAAATTTTTGAACATTTTTTGAAATCGCTCAGAGGGTCCATGCACAAGCTCTCGATTCTATTCAAAATCATCAATTTATTTATTTACAAGAGGATCCGAAGATGAAAATTTTTGAAAATTTTTTGAAATCGGTCGGAGGCTCCATGCACAAGCTCTCGATTCTATTCAAAATCATCAATTTATTTATTTACAAGAGGATCCGAAAGATGAAAATTTTTGAAAATTTTTTGAAATCGCTCGGAGGCTCCATGCACAAGCTCTCGATTCTATTCAAAATCATCAATTTATTTATTTACAAAGGGATCCGAAAGATGAAACGTTTTGAAAAAATTTTGAAATCGCTCGGAGGCTCCATGCACAAGCTCTCGATTCTATTCAAAATCATCAATTTATTTATTTACAAGAGGATCCGAAAGATGAAAATTTTGGAATTTTTTTTTTAAATCGCTCAGAGGCTCCATGCACAAGCTCTCGATTCTATTCAAAATCATCAATTTATTCATTTACAAGAGGATCCGAAAGATGAAAATTTTTGAAAATTTTTTGAAATCGCTCGGAGGCTCCATGCACAAGCTCTCGATTCTATTCAAGATCATCAATTTATTTATTTGCAAGAGGATCCGAATGATGAAAATTTTTGAACATTTTTTGAAATCGCTCAGAGGCTCCATGCACAAGCTCTCGATTCTATTCAAAATCATCAATTTATTTATTTACAAGAGGATCCGAAGATGAAAATTTTTGAATAATTTTTGAAATCGCTCGGAGGCTCCATGCACAAGCTCTCGATTCTATTCAAAATCATCAATTTATTTATTTACAAGAGGATCCGAAATATGAAAATTTTTGAAAATTTTTTGAAATCGTTCGGAGGCTCCATGCACAAGCTCTCGATTCTATTCAAAATCATAAATTTATTTATGCACAAGAGGATCCGAAAGATGACAATTTTTGAATTTTTTTTGAAATCGCTCAGAGGCTCCATGCACAAGCTCTCGATTCTATTCAAAATCATCAATTTATTTATTTACAAGAAGATCCGAAAGATGAAAATTTTTGAAATTTTTTTGAAATCGCTCAGAGCCTCCATGCACAAGCTCTCGATTCTATTCAAAATTATCAATTTATTTATTTACAAGAGGATCCGAAAGATGAAAATTTTGGATTTTTTTTTTTAAATCGCTCAGAGGCTCCATGCACAAGCTCTCGATTCTATTCAAGATCATCAATTTATTTATTTACAAGAGGATCCGAATGATGAAAATTTTTGAACATTTTTTGAAATCGCGCAGAGGCTCCATGCACAAGCTCTCGATTCTATTCAAAATCATCAATTTATTTATTTACAAGAGGATCCGAAGATGAAAATTTTTGAATAATTTTTGAAATCGCTCGGAGGCTCCATGCACAAGCTCTCGATTCTATTCAAAATCATCAATTTATTTATTTACAAGAGGATCCGAAATATGAAAATTTTTGAAAAATTTTTGAAATCGCTCGGAGGCTCCATGCACAAGCTCTCGATTCTATTCAAAATCATCAATTTATTTATGCACAAGTTGATCCGAAAGATGACAATTTTTGAATTTTTTTTGAAATCGCTCAGAGGCTCCATGCACAAGCTCTCGATTCTATTCAAAATCATCAATTTATTTATTTACAAGAAGATCCGAAAGATGTAAATTTTTGAAATTTTTTTGAAATCGCTCAGAGCCTCCATGCACAAGCTCTCGATTCTATTCAAAATCATCAATTTATTTATTTACAAGAGGATCCGAAAGATGAAAAGTTTTGAAAATTTTTTGAAGTCGCTCGGAGGCTCCATGCACAAGCCCTCGATTCTATTCAAAATCATCAATTTATTAATTTACAAGAGGATCCGAAAGATGAAAATTTTTGAAACATTTTTGAAATCGCTCGGAGGCTCCATGCACAAGCTCTCGATTCTATTCAAAATCATCAATTTATTTATTTACAAGAGGTTCCGAAAGATGAAAATTTTTGAAAAATTTTTGAAATCGCTCGGAGGCTCCATGCACAAGCTCTCGATTCTATTCAAAATCATAAATTTATTTATTTACAAGAGGATCCGAATGATGAAAATTTTTGAAAAATTTTTGAAATCGCTCGGAGGCTCCATGCACAAGCTCTCGATTCTATTCAAAATCATCAATTTATTCATTTACAAAAGGATCCGAAAGATGAAACGTTTTGAAAAATTTTTGAAATCGCTCGGAGGCTCCATGCACAAGCTCTCGATTCTATTCAAAATCATTAATTTATTTATTTACAAGAGGATCCGAAAGATGAACATTTTTGAAATTTTTTTAAAATCGCTCGGAGGCTCCATGCACAAGCTCTCGATTCTATTCAAAATCATCAATTTATTCATTTACAAGAGGATCCGAAAGATGAAAATTTTTTAAAATTTTTTGAAATCGCTCCGAGGCTCCATGCACAAGCTCTCGATTCTATTCAAAATCATCAATTTATTTATGCACAAGAGGATCCGAAAGATGAAAATTTTTGAAACTTTTTTTGAAATCGCTCAGAGGCTCCATGCACAAGCTCTCAATTCTATTCAAAATCATCAATTTATTCATTTACAAGAGGATCCGAAAGATGAAAATTTTTGAAATTTTTTGAAATCGCTCAGAGGCTCCATGCACAAGCTCTCGATTCTATTCAAAATCATCAATTTATTTATTTACAAGAGGATCCGAAAGATGAAAATTTTTGAAAAATTTTTGAAATCGCTCGGAGGCTCCATGCACAAGCTCTCGATTCTATTCAAAATCATCAATTTATTAATTTACAAGAGGATCCGAAAGATGAAAATTTTTGAAACATTTTTGAAATCGCTCGGAGGCTCCATGCACAAGCTCTCGATTCTATTCAAAATCATCAATTTATTTATTTACAAGAGGTTCCGAAAGATGAAAATTTTTGAAAAATTTTTGAAATCGCTCGGAGGCTCCATGCACAAGCTCTCGATTCTATTCAAAATCATAAATTTATTTATTTACAAGAGGATCCGAATGATGAAAATTTTTGAACATTTTTTGAAATCGCTCAGAGGGTCCATGCACAAGCTCTCGATTCTATTCAAAATCATCAATTTATTTATTTACAAGAGGATCCGAAGATGAAAATTTTTGAAAAATTTTTGAAATCGCTCGGAGGCTCCATGCACATGCTCTCGATTCTATTCAAAATCATCGATTTATTTATTTACAAGAGGATCCGAAAGATGAAAATTTTTGAAAAATTTTTGAAATCGCTCGGAGGCTTCATGCACAAGCTCTCGATTCTATTCAAAATCATCAATTTATTTATTTACAAAGGGATCCGAAAGATGAAACGTTTTGAAAAATTTTTGAAATCGCTCGGAGGCTCCATGCACAAGCTCTCGATTCTATTCAAAATCATCAATTTATTTATTTACAAGAGGATCCGAAAGATGAAAATTTTGGATTTTTTTTTTTAAATCGCTCAGAGGCTCCATGCACAAGCTCTCGATTCTATTCAAGATCATCATTTTATTTATTTACAAGAGGATCCGAATGATGAAAATTTTTGAACATTTTTTGAAATCGCGCAGAGGCTCCATGCACAAGCTCTCGATTCTATTCAAAATCATCAATTTATTTATTTACAAGAGGATCCGAAGATGAAAATTTTTGAATAATTTTTGAAATCGCTCGGAGGCTCCATGCACAAGCTCTCGATTCTATTCAAAATCATCAATTTATTTATTTACAAGAGGATCCGAAATATGAAAATTTTTGAAAAATTTTTGAAATCGCTCGGAGGCTCCATGCACAAGCTCTCGATTCTATTCAAAATCATCAATTTATTTATGCACAAGTTGATCCGAAAGATGACAATTTTTGAATTTTTTTTGAAATCGCTCAGAGGCTCCATGCACAAGCTCTCGATTCTATTCAAAATCATCAATTTATTTATTTACAAGAGGTTCCGAAAGATGAAAATTTTTGAAAAATTTTTGAAATCGCTCGGAGGCTCCATGCACAAGCTCTCGATTCTATTCAAAATCATCAATTTATTTATTTACAAGAGGATCCGAATGATGAAAATTTTTGAAAAATTTTTGAAATCGCTCGGAGGCTCCATGCACAAGCTCTCGATTCTATTCAAAATCATCAATTTATTTATTTACAAGAGGATCCGAAGATGAAAATTTTTGAATAATTTTTGAAATCGCTCGGAGGCTCCATGCACAAGCTCTCGATTCTATTCAAAATCATCAATTTATTTATTTACAAGAGGATCCGAAATATGAAAATTTTTGAAAATTTTTTGAAATCGCTCGGAGGCTCCATGCACAAGCTCTCGATTCTATTCAAAATCATAAATTTATTTATGCACAAGAGGATCCGAAAGATGACAATTTTTGAATTTTTTTTGAAATCGCTCAGAGGCTCCATGCACAAGCTCTCGATTCTATTCAAAATCATCAATTTATTTATTTACAAGAAGATCCGAAAGATGAAAATTTTTGAAATTTTTTTGAAATCGCTCAGAGCCTCCATGCACAAGCTCTCGATTCTATTCAAAATTATCAATTTATTTATTTACAAGAGGATCCGAAAGATGAAAATTTTGGATTTTTTTTTTTAAATCGCTCAGAGGCTCCATGCACAAGCTCTCGATTCTATTCAAGATCATCAATTTATTTATTTACAAGAGGATCCGAATGATGAAAATTTTTGAACATTTTTTGAAATCGCGCAGAGGCTCCATGCACAAGCTCTCGATTCTATTCAAAATCATCAATTTATTTATTTACAAGAGGATCCGAAGATGAAAATTTTTGAATAATTTTTGAAATCGCTCGGAGGCTCCATGCACAAGCTCTCGATTCTATTCAAAATCATCAATTTATTTATTTACAAGAGGATCCGAAATATGAAAATTTTTGAAAAATTTTTGAAATCGCTCGGAGGCTCCATGCACAAGCTCTCGATTCTATTCAAAATCATCAATTTATTTATGCACAAGTTGATCCGAAAGATGACAATTTTTGAATTTTTTTTGAAATCGCTCAGAGGCTCCATGCACAAGCTCTCGATTCTATTCAAAATCATCAATTTATTTATTTACAAGAAGATCCGAAAGATGTAAATTTTTGAAATTTTTTTGAAATCGCTCAGAGCCTCCATGCACAAGCTCTCGATTCTATTCAAAATCATCAATTTATTTATTTACAAGAGGATCCGAAAGATGAAAAGTTTTGAAAATTTTTTGAAGACGCTCGGAGGCTCCATGCACAAGCCCTCGATTCTATTCAAAATCATCAATTTATTAATTTACAAGAGGATCCGAAAGATGAAAATTTTTGAAACATTTTTGAAATCGCTCGGAGGCTCCATGCACAAGCTCTCGATTCTATTCAAAATCATCAATTTATTTATTTACAAGAGGTTCCGAAAGATGAAAATTTTTGAAAAATTTTTGAAATCGCTCGGAGGCTCCATGCACAAGCTCTCGATTCTATTCAAAATCATAAATTTATTTATTTACAAGAGGATCCGAATGATGAAAATTTTTGAAAAATTTTTGAAATCGCTCGGAGGCTCCATGCACAAGCTCTCGATTCTATTCAAAATCATCAATTTATTCATTTACAAAAGGATCCGAAAGATGAAACGTTTTGAAAAATTTTTGAAATCGCTCGGAGGCTCCATGCACAAGCTCTCGATTCTATTCAAAATCATTAATTTATTTATTTACAAGAGGATCCGAAAGATGAACATTTTTGAAATTTTTTTAAAATCGCTCGGAGGCTCCATGCACAAGCTCTCGATTCTATTCAAAATCATCAATTTATTCATTTACAAGAGGATCCGAAAGATGAAAATTTTTTAAAATTTTTTGAAATCGCTCCGAGGCTCCATGCACAAGCTCTCGATTCTATTCAAAATCATCAATTTATTTATGCACAAGAGGATCCGAAAGATGAAAATTTTTGAAACTTTTTTTGAAATCGCTCAGAGGCTCCATGCACAAGCTCTCAATTCTATTCAAAATCATCAATTTATTCATTTACAAGAGGATCCGAAAGATGAAAATTTTTGAAAATTTTTGAAATCGCTCAGAGGCTCCATGCACAAGCTCTCGATTCTATTCAAAATCATCAATTTATTTATTTACAAGAGGATCCGAAAGATGAAAATTTTTGAAAAATTTTTGAAATCGCTCGGAGGCTCCATGCACAAGCTCTCGATTCTATTCAAAATCATCAATTTATTAATTTACAAGAGGATCCGAAAGATGAAAATTTTTGAAACATTTTTGAAATCGCTCGGAGGCTCCATGCACAAGCTCTCGATTCTATTCAAAATCATCAATTTATTTATTTACAAGAGGTTCCGAAAGATGAAAATTTTTGAAAAATTTTTGAAATCGCTCGGAGGCTCCATGCACAAGCTCTCGATTCTATTCAAAATCATAAATTTATTTATTTACAAGAGGATCCGAATGATGAAAATTTTTGAACATTTTTTGAAATCGCTCAGAGGGTCCATGCACAAGCTCTCGATTCTATTCAAAATCATCAATTTATTTATTTACAAGAGGATCCGAAGATGAAAATTTTTGAAAAATTTTTGAAATCGCTCGGAGGCTCCATGCACATGCTCTCGATTCTATTCAAAATCATCGATTTATTTATTTACAAGAGGATCCGAAAGATGAAAATTTTTGAAAAATTTTTGAAATCGCTCGGAGGCTTCATGCACAAGCTCTCGATTCTATTCAAAATCATCAATTTATTTATTTACAAAGGGATCCGAAAGATGAAACGTTTTGAAAAATTTTTGAAATCGCTCGGAGGCTCCATGCACAAGCTCTCGATTCTATTCAAAATCATCAATTTATTTATTTACAAGAGGATCCGAAAGATGAAAATTTTGGATTTTTTTTTTTAAATCGCTCAGAGGCTCCATGCACAAGCTCTCGATTCTATTCAAGATCATCATTTTATTTATTTACAAGAGGATCCGAATGATGAAAATTTTTGAACATTTTTTGAAATCGCGCAGAGGCTCCATGCACAAGCTCTCGATTCTATTCAAAATCATCAATTTATTTATTTACAAGAGGATCCGAAGATGAAAATTTTTGAATAATTTTTGAAATCGCTCGGAGGCTCCATGCACAAGCTCTCGATTCTATTCAAAATCATCAATTTATTTATTTACAAGAGGATCCGAAATATGAAAATTTTTGAAAAATTTTTGAAATCGCTCGGAGGCTCCATGCACAAGCTCTCGATTCTATTCAAAATCATCAATTTATTTATGCACAAGTTGATCCGAAAGATGACAATTTTTGAATTTTTTTTGAAATCGCTCAGAGGCTCCATGCACAAGCTCTCGATTCTATTCAAAATCATCAATTTATTTATTTACAAGAAGATCCGAAAGATGTAAATTTTTGAAATTTTTTTGAAATCGCTCAGAGCCTCCATGCACAAGCTCTCGATTCTATTCAAAATCATCAATTTATTTATTTACAAGAGGATCCGAAAGATGAAAAGTTTTGAAAATTTTTTGAAGTCGCTCGGAGGCTCCATGCACAAGCTCTCGATTCTATTCAAAATCATCAATTTATTAATTTACAAGAGGATCCGAAAGATGAAAATTTTTGAAACATTTTTGAAATCGCTCGGAGGCTCCATGCACAAGCTCTCGATTCTATTCAAAATCATCAATTTATTTATTTACAAGAGGTTCCGAAAGATGAAAATTTTTGAAAAATTTTTGAAATCGCTCGGAGGCTCCATGCACAAGCTCTCGATTCTATTCAAAATCATCAATTTATTTATTTACAAGAGGATCCGAATGATGAAAATTTTTGAAAAATTTTTGAAATCGCTCGGAGGCTCCATGCACAAGCTCTCGATTCTATTCAAAATCATCAATTTTTTTATTTACAAAAGGATCCGAAAGATGAAACGTTTTGAAAAATTTTTGAAATCGCTCGGAGGCTCCATGCACAAGCTCTCGATTCTATTCAAAATCATTAATTTATTTATTTACAAGAGGATCCGAAAGATGAACATTTTTGAAATTTTTTTAAAATCGCTCGGAGGCTCCATGCACAAGCTCTCGATTCTATTCAAAATCATCAATTTATTCATTTACAAGAGGATCCGAAAGATGAAAATTTTTTAAAATTTTTTGAAATCGCTCCGAGGCTCCATGCACAAGCTCTCGATTCTATTCAAAATCATCAATTTATTTATGCACAAGAGGATCCGAAAGATGAAAATTTTTGAAACTTTTTTTGAAATCGCTCAGAGGCTCCATGCACAAGCTCTCAATTCTATTCAAAATCATCAATTTATTCATTTACAAGAGGATCCGAAAGATGAAAATTTTTGAAAATTTTTGAAATCGCTCAGAGGCTCCATGCACAAGCTCTCGATTCTATTCAAAATCATCAATTTATTTATTTACAAGAGGATCCGAGAGATGAAAATTTTTGAAAAATTTTTGAAATCGCTCGGAGGCTCCATGCACAAGCTCTCGATTCTATTCAAAATCATCAATTTATTTATTTACAAGAGGATCCGAAGATGAAAATTTTTGAAAAATTTTTGAAATCGCTCGGAGGCTTCATGCACAAGCTCTCGATTCTAATCAAAATCATCAATTTATTTATTTACAAGAGGATCCGAAAGATGAAAATTTTTGAAAAATTTTTGAAATCGCTCGGAGGCTCCATGCACAAGCTCTCGATTCTATTCAAAGTCATCAATTTATTTATTTACAAGAGGATCCGAAAGATGAAAATTTTTGAAAAATTTTTGATATCGCTCAGAGGCTCCATGCACAAGCTCTCGATTCTATTCAAAATCATCAATTTATTTATTTACAAGAGGATCCGAAAGATGAAAATTTTTCAAATTTTTTTGAAATCGCTCAGAGCCTCCATGCACAAGCTCTCGATTCTATTCAAAATCATCAATTTATTTATTTACAAGTGGATCCGAAAGATGAAAATTTTTGAAAAAATTTTGAAATCGCTCAGAGGCTCCATGCACAAGCTCTCGATTCTATTCAAAATCATCAATTTATTTATGCACAAGAGGATCCGAAAAATGACAATTTTTGATTTTTTTTTGAAATCGCTCAGAGGCTCCATGCACAAGCTCTCGATTCTATTCAAAATCATCAATTTATTTATGCACAAGAGGATCCGAAAGATGAAAATTTTTGAAATTTTTTTGAAATCACTCAGAGGCTCCATGCACAAGCTCTCGATTGTATTCAAAATCATCAATTTATTAATTTACAAGAGGATCCGAAAGATGAAAATTTTTGAAAATTTTTTGAAATCGCTCAGAGGCTCCATGCATAAGCTCTCGATTCTATTCAAAATCATCAATTTATTTATTTACAAGAGGATCCGAAAGATGAAAAGTTTTGAAAATTTTTTGAAGTCGCTCGGAGGCTCCATGCACAAGCTCTCGATTCTATTCAAAATCATCAATTTATTAATTTACAAGAGGATCCGAAAGATGAAAATTTTTGAAACATTTTTGAAATCGCTCAGAGGCTCCATTCACAAGCTCTCGATGCTATTCAAAATCATCAATTGTTTTATTTACAAGAGGTTCCTAAAGATGAAAATTTTTGAAAAATTTTTGAAATCGCTCGGAGGCTCCATGCACAAGCTCTCGATTCTATTCAAAATCATAAATTTATTTATTTACAAGAGGATCCGAATGATGAAAATTTTTGAACATTTTTTGAAATCGCTCAGAGGGTCCATGCACAAGCTCTCGATTCTTTTCAAAATCATCAATTTATTTAGTTACAAGAGGATCCGAAAGATAAAAATTTTTGAAATTTTTTTGAAATCGCTCAGAGGCTCCATGCACAAGCTCTCGATTCTATTCAAATTCATCAATTTATTTGTTTACAAGAGGATCCGAAACATGAAAATTTTTGAACATTTTTTGAAATGGCTCTTAGGCTCCATGCACAAGCTCTCGATTCTATTCAAAATCATCAATTTATTTATTTACAAGAGGATCCGAAAGATGAAAATTTTTGAAAAATTTTTGAAATCGCTCAGAGGCTCCATGCACAAGCTCTCGATTCTATTCAAAATCATCAATTTATTTATTTACAAGAGGATCCGAGAGATGAAAATTTTTCAAATTTTTTTGAAATCGCTCAGAGGCTCCATGCACAAGCTCTCGATTCTATTCAAAATCATCAATTTATTTATTTACAAGTGGATCCGAAAGATGGAAATTTTTGAAAAATTTTGAAATCGCTCAGAGGCTCCATGCACAAGCTCTCGATTCTATTCAAAATCATTAATTTATTTATTTACAAGAGGATCCGAAAGATGAACATTTTTGAAATTTTTTTAAAATCGCTCGGAGGCTCCATGCACAAGCTCTCGATTCTATTCAAAATCATCAATTTATTCATTTACAAGAGGATCCGAAAGATGAAAATGTTTGAAAATTTTTTGAAATCGCTCAGAGGCTCCATGCACAAGCTCTCGATTCTATTCAAAATCATCAATTTATTTATGCACAAGAGGATCCGAAAGATGAAAATTTTTGAAAAATTTTTGAAATCGCTCAGAGGCTCCATGCACAAGCTCTCGATTCTATTCAAAATCATCAATTTATTTATTTACAAGAGGATCCGAAAGATGAAAATTTTTGAAAATTTTTTGAAATCGCTCTGAGGTTCCATGCACAAGCTCTCGATTCTATTCAAAATCATCAATTTATTTATTTACAAGAGGATCCGAAGATGAAAATTTTTGAAAAATTTTTGAAATCGCTCGGAGGCTTCATGCACAAGCTCTCGATTCTATTCAAAATCATCAATTTATTTATTTGCAAGAGGATCCGAAAGATGAAAATTTTTGAAAAATCTTTGAAATCGCTCGGAGGCTCCATGCACAAGCTCTCGATTCTATTCAAAATCATCAATTTATTTATTTACAAGAGGATCCGAAAGATGAAAATTTTTGAAATTTTTTTAAAATCGCTCGGTGGCTCCATGCACAAGCTCTCAATTCTATTCAAAATCATCAATTTATTCATTTACAAGAGGATCCGAAAGATGAAAATTTTTGAAAATTTTTTGAAATCGCTCAGAGGCTCCATGCACAAGCTCTCGATTCTATTCAAAATCATCAATTTATTTATTTACAAGAGGATCCGAAAGATGAAAATTTTTGAAAAATTTTTGAAATCGCTCGGAGGCTCCATGCACAAGCTATCGATTCTATTCAAAATCATCAATTTATTTATTTACAAGAGGATCCGAAAGATGAAAATTTTTGAAAAATTTTTGAAATCGCTCGGAGGCTCCATGCACAAGCTCTCGATTCTATTCAAAATCATCAATTTATTTATTTACAAGAGGATCCGAAAGATGAAAATTTTTGAAATTTTTTTGAAATCGCTCAGAGGCTCCATGCACAAGCTCTCGATTCTATTCAAAATCATCAATTTATTTATGCACAAGAGGATCAGAAAAATGACAATTTTTGAATTTTTTTTTGAAATCGCTCAGAGGCTCCATGCACAAGCTCTCGATTCTATTCAAAATCATCAATTTATTTATGCACAAGAGGATCCGAAAGATGGAAATTTTTGAAATTTTTTTTGAAATCGCTCAGAGGCTCCATGCACAAGCTCTCGATTCTATTCAAAATCATCAATTTATTTATGCACAAGAGGATCCGAAAGATGACAATTTTTGATTTTTTTTTGAAATCGCTCAGAGGCTCCATGCACAAGCTCTCGATTCTATTCAAAATCATCAATTTATTTATGCACAAGAGGATCCGAAAGATGACAATTTTTGAATTTTTTTTGAAATCGCTCAGAGGCTCCATGCACAAGCTCTCGATTCTATTCAAAATCGTCAATTTATTTATGCACAAGAGGATCCGAAAGATGAAATTTTTTGAAATTTTTTTGAAATCACTCAGAGGCTCCATGCACAAGCTCTCGATTGTATTCAAAATCATCAATTTATTCATTTACAAGAGGATCCGAAAGATGAAACTTTTTGAAAAAATTTTGAAATCGCTCAGAGGCTCCATGCACAAGCTCTCGATTCTATTCAAGATCATCAATTTATGTATTTACAAGAGGATCCGAAAGATGAAAATTTTTGAAAAATTTTTGAAATCGCTCGGAGGCTCCATGCACAAGCTCTCGATTCTATTCAAAATCATCAATTTATTTATGCACAAGAGGATCCGAAAGATGACAATTTTTGAATTTTTTTTGAAATCGCTCAGAGGCTCCATGCACAAGCTCTCGATTCTATTCAAAATCGTCAATTTATTTATGCACAAGAGGATCCGAAAGATGAAATTTTTTGAAATTTTTTTGAAATCACTCAGAGGCTCCATGCACAAGCTCTCGATTCTATTCAAAATCATCAATTTATTCATTTACAAGAGGATCCGAAAGATGAAAATTTTTGAAAAATTTTTGAAATCGCTCAGAGGCTCTATGCACAAGCTCTCGATTCTATTCAAAATCATCAATTTATTTATTTACAAGAGGATCCGAAAGATGAAAAGTTTTGAAAATTTTTTGAAGTCGCTCGGAGGCTCCATGCACAAGCTCTCGATTCTATTCAAAATCATCAATTTATTTATTTACAAGAGGATCCGAAAGATGAAAATTTTTGAAATTTTTTTAAAATCGCTCGGTGGCTCCATGCACAAGCTCTCGATTCTATTCAAAATCATCAATTTATTCATTTACAAGAGGATCCGAAAGATGAAAATTTTTGAAAATTTTTTGAAATCGCTCAGAGGCTCCATGCACAAGCTCTCGATTCTATTCAAAATCATCAATTTATTTATTTACAAGAGGATCCGAAAGATGAAAATTTTTGAAAAATTTTTGAAATCGCTCGGAGGCTCCATGCACAAGCTCTCGATTCTATTCAAAATCATCAATTTATTTATTTACAAGAGGATCCGAAGATGAAAATTTTTGAAAAATTTTTGAAATCGCTCAGAGGCTTCATGCACAAGCTCTCGATTCTATTCAAAATCATTAATTTATTTATTTACAAGAGGATCCGAAAGATGAAAATTTTTGAAAAATTTTTGAAATCGCTCGGAGGCTCCATGCACAAGCTCTCGATTCTATTCAAAATCATCAATTTATTTATTTACAAGAGGATCCGAAAGATGAAAATTTTTGAAATTTTTTTGAAATCGCTCAGAGGCTCCATGCACAAGCTCTCGATTCTATTCAAAATCATCAATTTATTTATGCACAAGAGGATCCGAAAAATGACAATTTTTGAATTTTTTTTGAAATCGCTCAGAGGCTCCATGCACAAGCTCTCGATTCTATTCAAAATCATCAATTTATTTATGCACAAGACGATCCGAAAGATGGAAATTTTTGAAATTTTTTTTGAAATCGCTCAGAATCTCCATGCACAAGCTCTCGATTCTATTCAAAATCATCAATTTATTTATGCACAAGAGGATCCGAAAGATGACAATTTTTGAATTTTTTTTGAAATCGCTCAGAGGCTCCATGCACAAGCTCTCGATTCTATTCAAAATCATCAATTTATTTATGCACAAGAGGATCCGAATGATGAAAATTTTTGAAATTTTTTTGAAATTACTCAGAGGCTCCATGCACAAGCTCTCGATTGTATTCAAAATCATCAATTTATTCATTTACAAGAGGATCCGAAAGATGAAACTTTTTGAAAATTTTTTGAAATCGCTCAGAGGCTCCATGCACAAGCTCTCGATTCTATTCAAGATCATCAATTTATGTATTTACAAGAGGATCCGAAAGATGAAATTTTTGAAAAATTTTTGAAATCGCTCGGAGGCTCCATGCACAAGCTCTCGATTCTATTCAAAATCATCAATTTATTTATGCACAAGAGGATCCGAAAGATGAAAATTTTTGATTTTTTTTTGAAATCGCTCAGAGGCTCCATGCACAAGCTCTCGATTCTATTCAAAATCATCAATTTATTTATGCACAAGAGGATCCGAAAGATGAAAATTTTTGAAATTTTTTTGAAATCACTCAGAGGCTCCATGCACAAGCTCTCGATTGTATTCAAAATCATCAATTTATTCATTTACAAGAGGATCCGAAAGATGAAAATTTTTGAAAAATTTTTGAAATCGCTCAGAGGCTCTATGCA
The DNA here is from genome assembly GCA_963942545.1 of Oxycera nigricornis. Taxonomy (NCBI): domain Eukaryota; kingdom Metazoa; phylum Arthropoda; class Insecta; order Diptera; family Stratiomyidae; genus Oxycera; species Oxycera nigricornis. The sequence continues at coordinate 13,444,319 of OZ012664.1, read as the reverse complement.
CAAGCTCTCGATTCTATTCAAAATCATCAATTTATTTATTTACAAGAGGATCCGAAAGATGAAAAGTTTTGAAAATTTTTTGAAGTCGCTCGGAGGCTCCATGCACAAGCTCTCGATTCTATTCAAAATCATCAATTTATTTATTTACAAGAGGATCCGAAAGATGAAAATTTTTGAAAAATTTTTGAAATCGCTCAGAGGCTCCATTCACAAGCTCTCGATGCTATTCAAAATCATCAATTTATTTATTCACAAGAGGATCCGAAAGATGAAAATTTTTGAATATTTTCTGAAATCGTTTGGAGGCTCCATGCACAAGCTCTCGATTCTATTCAAAATCATCAATTTATTTATTTACAAGAGGATCCGAAGATGAAAATTTTTGAAAAATTTTTGAAATCGCTCAGAGGCTCCATGCACAAGCTCTCGATTCTATTCAAAATCATCAATTTATTTATTTACAAGAGGATCCGAAAGATGAAAATTTTTGAAAAATTTTTAAATCGCTCGGAGGCTCCATGCACAAGCTCTCGATTCTATTCAAAATCATCAATTTGTTTATTTACAAAAGGATCCGAAAGATGAAACGTTTTGAAAAATTTTTGAAATCGCTCGGAGGCTCCATGCACAAGCTCTCGATTCTATTCAAAATCATCAATTTATTTATGCACAAGAGGATCCGAAAGATGAAAATTTTTGAAATTTTTTTGAAATCACTCAGAGGCTCCATGCACAAGCTCTCGATTGTATTCAAAATCATCAATTTATTCATTTACAAGAGGATCCGAAAGATGAAAATTTTTGAAAATTTTTTGAAATCGCTCAGAGGCTTCATGCACAAGCTCTCGATTCTATTCAAAATCATCAATTTATTTATGCACAAGAGGATCCGAAAGATGAAAATTTTTGAATTTTTTTTTTGAAATCGCTCAGAGGCTCCATGCATAAGCTCTCGATTCTATTCAAAATCATCAATTTATTTATTTACAAGAGGATCTGAAAGATGAAAATTTTTGAAAAATTTTTGAAATCGCTCAGAGGCTCTATGCACAAGCTCTCGATTCTATTCAAAATCATCAATTTATTTATTTACAAGAGGATCCGAAAGATGAAAAGTTTTGAAAATTTTTTGAAGTCGCTCGGAGGCTCCATGCACAAGCTCTCGATTCTATTCAAAATCATCAATTTATTAATTTACAAGAGGATCCGAAAGATGAAAATTTTTGAAACATTTTTGAAATCGCTCAGAGGCTCCATTCACAAGCTCTCGATGCTATTCAAAATCATCAATTTATTTATTTACAAGAGGTTCCGAAAGATGAAAATTTTTGAAAAATTTTTGAAATCGCTCGGAGGCTCCATGCACAAGCTCTCGATTCTATTCAAAATCATAAATTTATTTATTTACAAGAGGATCCGAATGATGAAAATTTTTGAACATTTTTTGAAATCGCTCAGAGGGTCCATGCACAAGCTCTCGATTCTATTCAAAATCATCAATTTATTTAGTTACAAGAGGATCCGAAAGATAAAAATTTTTAAAATTTTTTTGAAATCGCTCAGAGGCTCCATGCACAAGCTCTCGATTCTATTCAAAATCATCAATTTATTTGTTTACAAGAGGATCCGAAACATGAAAATTTTTGAACATTTTTTGAAATGGCTCTTAGGCTCCATGCACAAGCTCTCGATTCTATTCAAAATCATCAATTTATTTATTTACAAGAGGATCCGAAAGATGAAAAGTTTTGAAAATTTTTTGAAGTCGCTCGGAGGCTCCATGCACAAGCTCTCGATTCTATTCAAAATCATCAATTTATTAATTTACAAGAGGATCCGAAAGATGAAAATTTTTGAAACATTTTTGAAATCGCTCAGAGGCTCCATTCACAAGCTCTCGATGCTATTCAAAATCATCAATTTATTTATTTACAAGAGGTTCCGAAAGATGAAAATTTTTGAAAAATTTTTGAAATCGCTCGGAGGCTCCATGCACAAGCTCTCGATTCTATTCAAAATCATAAATTTATTTATTTACAAGAGGATCCGAATGATGAAAATTTTTGAACATTTTTTGAAATCGCTCAGAGGGTCCATGCACAAGCTCTCGATTCTATTCAAAATCATCAATTTATTTAGTTACAAGAGGATCCGAAAGATAAAAATTTTTAAAATTTTTTTGAAATCGCTCAGAGGCTCCATGCACAAGCTCTCGATTCTATTCAAAATCATCAATTTATTTGTTTACAAGAGGATCCGAAACATGAAAATTTTTGAACATTTTTTGAAATGGCTCTTAGGCTCCATGCACAAGCTCTCGATTCTATTCAAAATCATCAATTTATTCATTTACAAGAGGATCCGAAAGATGAAAATTTTTGAAAAATTTTTGAAATCGCTCAGAGGCTCTATGCACAAGCTCTCGATTCTATTCAAAATCATCAATTTATTTATTTACAAGAGGATCCGAAAGATGAAAAGTTTTGAAAATTTTTTGAAGTCGCTCGGAGGCTCCATGCACAAGCTCTCGATTCTATTCAAAATCATCAATTTATTTATTTACAAGAGGATCCGAAAGATGAAAATTTTTGAAATTTTTTTAAAATCGCTCGGTGGCTCCATGCACAAGCTCTCGATTCTATTCAAAATCATCAATTTATTCATTTACAAGAGGATCCGAAAGATGAAAATTTTTGAAAATTTTTTGAAATCGCTCAGAGGCTCCATGCACAAGCTCTCGATTCTATTCAAAATCATCAATTTATTTATTTACAAGAGGATCCGAAAGATGAAAATTTTTGAAAAATTTTTGAAATCGCTCGGAGGCTCCATGCACAAGCTCTCGATTCTATTCAAAATCATCAATTTATTTATTTACAAGAGGATCCGAAGATGAAAATTTTTGAAAAATTTTTGAAATCGCTCAGAGGCTTCATGCACAAGCTCTCGATTCTATTCAAAATCATTAATTTATTTATTTACAAGAGGATCCGAAAGATGAAAATTTTTGAAAAATTTTTGAAATCGCTCGGAGGCTCCATGCACAAGCTCTCGATTCTATTCAAAATCATCAATTTATTTATTTACAAGAGGATCCGAAAGATGAAAATTTTTGAAATTTTTTTGAAATCGCTCAGAGGCTCCATGCACAAGCTCTCGATTCTATTCAAAATCATCAATTTATTTATGCACAAGAGGATCCGAAAAATGACAATTTTTGAATTTTTTTTGAAATCGCTCAGAGGCTCCATGCACAAGCTCTCGATTCTATTCAAAATCATCAATTTATTTATGCACAAGACGATCCGAAAGATGGAAATTTTTGAAATTTTTTTTGAAATCGCTCAGAATCTCCATGCACAAGCTCTCGATTCTATTCAAAATCATCAATTTATTTATGCACAAGAGGATCCGAAAGATGACAATTTTTGAATTTTTTTTGAAATCGCTCAGAGGCTCCATGCACAAGCTCTCGATTCTATTCAAAATCATCAATTTATTTATGCACAAGAGGATCCGAATGATGAAAATTTTTGAAATTTTTTTGAAATTACTCAGAGGCTCCATGCACAAGCTCTCGATTGTATTCAAAATCATCAATTTATTCATTTACAAGAGGATCCGAAAGATGAAACTTTTTGAAAATTTTTTGAAATCGCTCAGAGGCTCCATGCACAAGCTCTCGATTCTATTCAAGATCATCAATTTATGTATTTACAAGAGGATCCGAAAGATGAAATTTTTGAAAAATTTTTGAAATCGCTCGGAGGCTCCATGCACAAGCTCTCGATTCTATTCAAAATCATCAATTTATTTATGCACAAGAGGATCCGAAAGATGAAAATTTTTGATTTTTTTTTGAAATCGCTCAGAGGCTCCATGCACAAGCTCTCGATTCTATTCAAAATCATCAATTTATTTATGCACAAGAGGATCCGAAAGATGAAAATTTTTGAAATTTTTTTGAAATCACTCAGAGGCTCCATGCACAAGCTCTCGATTGTATTCAAAATCATCAATTTATTCATTTACAAGAGGATCCGAAAGATGAAAATTTTTGAAAAATTTTTGAAATCGCTCAGAGGCTCTATGCACAAGCTCTCGATTCTATTCAAAATCATCAATTTATTTATTTACAAGAGGATCCGAAAGATGAAAAGTTTTGAAAATTTTTTGAAGTCGCTCGGAGGCTCCATGCACAAGCTCTCGATTCTATTCAAAATCATCAATTTATTTATTTACAAGAGGATCCGAAAGATGAAAATTTTTGAAAAATTTTTGAAATCGCTCAGAGGCTCCATTCACAAGCTCTCGATGCTATTCAAAATCATCAATTTATTTATTCACAAGAGGATCCGAAAGATGAAAATTTTTGAATATTTTCTGAAATCGTTTGGAGGCTCCATGCACAAGCTCTCGATTCTATTCAAAATCATCAATTTATTTATTTACAAGAGGATCCGAAGATGAAAATTTTTGAAAAATTTTTGAAATCGCTCAGAGGCTCCATGCACAAGCTCTCGATTCTATTCAAAATCATCAATTTATTTATTTACAAGAGGATCCGAAAGATGAAAATTTTTGAAAAATTTTTAAATCGCTCGGAGGCTCCATGCACAAGCTCTCGATTCTATTCAAAATCATCAATTTGTTTATTTACAAAAGGATCCGAAAGATGAAACGTTTTGAAAAATTTTTGAAATCGCTCGGAGGCTCCATGCACAAGCTCTCGATTCTATTCAAAATCATCAATTTATTTATGCACAAGAGGATCCGAAAGATGAAAATTTTTGAAATTTTTTTGAAATCACTCAGAGGCTCCATGCACAAGCTCTCGATTGTATTCAAAATCATCAATTTATTCATTTACAAGAGGATCCGAAAGATGAAAATTTTTGAAAATTTTTTGAAATCGCTCAGAGGCTTCATGCACAAGCTCTCGATTCTATTCAAAATCATCAATTTATTTATGCACAAGAGGATCCGAAAGATGAAAATTTTTGAATTTTTTTTTTGAAATCGCTCAGAGGCTCCATGCATAAGCTCTCGATTCTATTCAAAATCATCAATTTATTTATTTACAAGAGGATCTGAAAGATGAAAATTTTTGAAAAATTTTTGAAATCGCTCAGAGGCTCTATGCACAAGCTCTCGATTCTATTCAAAATCATCAATTTATTTATTTACAAGAGGATCCGAAAGATGAAAAGTTTTGAAAATTTTTTGAAGTCGCTCGGAGGCTCCATGCACAAGCTCTCGATTCTATTCAAAATCATCAATTTATTAATTTACAAGAGGATCCGAAAGATGAAAATTTTTGAAACATTTTTGAAATCGCTCAGAGGCTCCATTCACAAGCTCTCGATGCTATTCAAAATCATCAATTTATTTATTTACAAGAGGTTCCGAAAGATGAAAATTTTTGAAAAATTTTTGAAATCGCTCGGAGGCTCCATGCACAAGCTCTCGATTCTATTCAAAATCATAAATTTATTTATTTACAAGAGGATCCGAATGATGAAAATTTTTGAACATTTTTTGAAATCGCTCAGAGGGTCCATGCACAAGCTCTCGATTCTATTCAAAATCATCAATTTATTTAGTTACAAGAGGATCCGAAAGATAAAAATTTTTAAAATTTTTTTGAAATCGCTCAGAGGCTCCATGCACAAGCTCTCGATTCTATTCAAAATCATCAATTTATTTGTTTACAAGAGGATCCGAAACATGAAAATTTTTGAACATTTTTTGAAATGGCTCTTAGGCTCCATTCACAAGCTCTCGATGCTATTCAAAATCATCAATTTATTTATTTACAAGAGGATCCGAAAGATAAAAATTTTTGAAATTTTTTTGAAATCGCTCAGAGGCTCCATGCACAAGCTCTCGATTCTATTCAAAATCATCAATTTATTTGTTTACAAGAGGATCCGAAACATGAAAATTTTTGAACATTTTTTGAAATGGCTCTTAGGCTCCATGCACAAGCTCTCGATTCTATTCAAAATCATCAATTTATTTATTTACAAGAGGATCCGAAAGATGAAAATTTTTGAAAAAATTTTGAAATCGCTCAGAGGCTCCATGCACAAGCTCTCGATTCTATTCAAAATCATCCATTTATTTATTTACAAGAGGATCCGAAAGATGAAAATTTTTCAAATTTTTTTGAAATCGCTCAGAGGCTCCATGCACAAGCTCTCGATTCTATTCAAAATCATCAATTTATTCATTTACAAGAGGATCCGAAAGATGAAAATTTTTGAAAAATTTTTGAAATCGCTCAGAGGCTCCATTCACAAGCTCTCGATGCTATTCAAAATCATCAATTTATTTATTTACAAGAGGATCCGAAAGATGAAAATTTTTGAAAATTTTCTGAAATCGTTTGGAGGCTCCATGCACAAGCTCTCGATTCTATTCAAAATCATAAATTTATTTATTTACAAGAGGATCCGAAGATGAAAATTTTTGAAAAATTTTTGAAATCGCTCAGAGGCTCCATGCACAAGCTCTCGATTCTATTCAAAATCATCAATTTATTTATTTACAAGAGGATCCGAAAGATGAAAATTTTTGAAAAATTTTTAAATCGCTCGGAGGCTCCATGCACAAGCTCTCGATTCTATTCAAAATCATCAATTTGTTTATTTACAAAAGGATCCGAAAGATGAAACGTTTTGAAAAATTTTTGAAATCGCTCGGAGGCTCCAAGCACAAGCTCTCGATTCTATTCAAAATCATCAATTTATTTATTTACAAGAGGATCCGAAAGATGAAATTTTTGAATTTTTTTTTGAAATCGCTCAGAGGCTTCATGCACAAGCTCTCGATTCTATTCAAAATCATCAATTTATTTATTTACAAGAGGATCCGAAAGATGAAAATTTTTGAAAAATTTTTGAAATCGCTCGGAGGCTCCATGCACAAGCTCTCGATTCTATTCAAAATCATCAATTTATTTATGCACAAGAGGATCCGAAAGATGACAATTTTTAAATTTTTTTTGAAATCGCTCAGAGGCTCCATGCACAAGCTCTCGATTCTATTCAAAATCATCAATTTATTTATGCACAAGAGGATCCGAAAGATGAAATTTTTTGAAATTTTTTTGAAATCACTCAGAGGCTCCATGCACAAGCTCTCGATTGTATTCAAAATCATCAATTTATTCATTTACAAGAGGATCCGAAAGATGAAAATTTTTGAAAAATTTTTAAATCGCTCGGAGGCTCCATGCACAAGCTCTCGATTCTATTCAAAATCATCAATTTATTTATTTACAAGAGGATCCGAAAGATGAAAATTTTTGAAAAATTTTTGAAATCGCTCAGAGGCTCTATGCACAAGCTCTCGATTCTATTCAAAATCATCAATTTATTTATTTACAAGAGGATCCGAAAGATGAAAAGTTTTGAAAATTTTTTGAAGTCGCTCGGAGGCTCCATGCACAAGCTCTCGATTCTATTCAAAATCATCAATTTATTAATTTACAAGAGGATCCGAAAGATGAAAATTTTTGAAACATTTTTGAAATCGCTCAGAGGCTCCATTCACAAGCTCTCGATGCTATTCAAAATCATCAATTTATTTATTTACAAGAGGTTCCGAAAGATGAAAATTTTTGAAAAATTTTTGAAATCGCTCGGAGGCTCCATGCACAAGCTCTCGATTCTATTCAAAATCATAAATTTATTTATTTACAAGAGGATCCGAATGATGAAAATTTTTGAACATTTTTTGAAATCGCTCAGAGGGTCCATGCACAAGCTCTCGATTCTATTCAAAATCATCAATTTATTTAGTTACAAGAGGATCCGAAAGATAAAAATTTTTGAAATTTTTTTGAAATCGCTCAGAGGCTCCATGCACAAGCTCTCGATTCTATTCAAAATCATCAATTTATTTGTTTACAAGAGGATCCGAAACATGAAAATTTTTGAACATTTTTTGAAATGGCTCTTAGGCTCCATTCACAAGATCTCGATGCTATTCAAAATCATCAATTTATTTATTTACAAGAGGATCCGAAAGATAAAAATTTTTGAAATTTTTTTGAAATCGCTCAGAGGCTCCATGCACAAGCTCTCGATTCTATTCAAAATCATCAATTTATTTGTTTACAAGAGGATCCGAAACATGAAAATTTTTGAACATTTTTTGAAATGGCTCTTAGGCTCCATTCACAAGATCTCGATTCTATTCAAAATCATCAATTTATTTATTTACAAGAGGATCCGAAAGATGAAATTTTTGAATTTTTTTTTGAAATCGCTCAGAGGCTTCATGCACAAGCTCTCGATTCTATTCAAAATCATCAATTTATTTATTTACAAGAGGATCCGAAAGATGAAAATTTTTGAAAAATTTTTGAAATCGCTCGGAGGCTCCATGCACAAGCTCTCGATTCTATTCAAAATCATCAATTTATTTATGCACAAGAGGATCCGAAAGATGACAATTTTTGAATTTTTTTTGAAATCGCTCAGAGGCTCCATGCACAAGCTCTCGATTCTATTCAAAATCATCAATTTATTTATGCACAAGAGGATCCGAAAGATGAAAATTTTTGAAATTTTTTTGAAATCACTCAGAGGTCCCATGCACAAGCTCTCGATTGTATTCAAAATCATCAATTTATTCATTTACAAGAGGATCCGAAAGATGAAAATTTTTGAAAATTTTTTGAAATCGCTCAGAGGCTTCATGCACAAGCTCTCGATTCTATTCAAAATCATCAATTTATTTATGCACAAGAGGATCCGAAAGATGAAAATTTTTGAATTTTTTTTTTGAAATCGCTCAGAGGCTCCATGCATAAGCTCTCGATTCTATTCAAAATCATCAATTTATTAATTTACAAGAGGATCCGAAAGATGAAAATTTTTGAAAAATTTTTGAAATCGCTCAGAGGCTCTATGCACAAGCTCTCGATTCTATTCAAAATCATCAATTTATTTATTTACAAGAGGATCCGAAAGATGAAAAGTTTTGAAAATTTTTTGAAGTCGCTCGGAGGCTCCATGCACAAGCTCTCGATTCTATTCAAAATCATCAATTTATTAATTTACAAGAGGATCCGAAAGATGAAAATTTTTGAAACATTTTTGAAATCGCTCAGAGGCTCCATTCACAAGCTCTCGATGCTATTCAAAATCATCAATTTATTTATTTACAAGAGGTTCCGAAAGATGAAAATTTTTGAAAAATTTTTGAAATCGCTCGGAGGCTCCATGCACAAGCTCTCGATTCTATTCAAAATCATAAATTTATTTATTTACAAGAGGATCCGAATGATGAAAATTTTTGAACATTTTTTGAAATCGCTCAGAGGGTCCATGCACAAGCTCTCGATTCTATTCAAAATCATCAATTTATTTAGTTACAAGAGGATCCGAAAGATAAAAATTTTTAAAATTTTTTTGAAATCGCTCAGAGGCTCCATGCACAAGCTCTCGATTCAATTCAAAATCATCAATTTATTTGTTTACAAGAGGATCCGAAACATGAAAATTTTTGAACATTTTTTGAAATGGCTCTTAGGCTCCATTCACAATCTCTCGATGCTATTCAAAATCATCAATTTATTTATTTACAAGAGGATCCGAAAGATAAAAATTTTTGAAATTTTTTTGAAATCGCTCAGAGGCTCCATGCACAAGCTCTCGATTCTATTCAAAATCATCAATTTATTTGTTTACAAGAGGATCCGAAACATGAAAATTTTTGAACATTTTTTGAAATGGCTCTTAGGCTCCATGCACAAGCTCTCGATTCTATTCAAAATCATCAATTTATTTATTTACAAGAGGATCCGAAAGATGAAAATTTTTGAAAAAATTTTGAAATCGCTCAGAGGCTCCATGCACAAGCTCTCGATTCTATTCAAAATCATCAATTTATTTATTTACAAGAGGATCCGAAAGATGAAAATTTTTGAAGAATTTTTGAAATCGCTCAGAGGCTCCATTCACAAGCTCTCGATGCTATTCAAAATCATCAATTTATTTATTTACAAGAGAATCCGAAAGATGAAAATTTTTGAAAATTTTCTGAAATCGTTTGGAGGCTCCATGCACAAGCTCTCGATTCTATTCAAAATCATAAATTTATTTATTTACAAGAGGATCCGAAGATGAAAATTTTTGAAAAATTTTTGAAATCGCTCAGAGGCTCCATGCACAAGCTCTCGATTCTATTCAAAATCATCAATTTATTTATTTACAAGAGGATCCGAAAGATGAAAATTTTTGAAAATTTTTTAAATCGCTCGGAGGCTCCATGCACAAGCTCTCGATTCTATTCAAAATCATCAATTTGTTTATTTACAAAAGGATCCGAAAGATGAAACGTTTTGAAAAATTTTTGAAATCGCTCGGAGGCTCCAAGCACAAGCTCTCGATTCTATTCAAAATCATCAATTTATTTATTTACAAGAGGATCCGAAAGATGAAATTTTTGAATATTTTTTTTAAAATCGCTCAGAGGCTTCATGCACAAGCTCTCGATTCTATTCAAAATCATCAATTTATTTATTTACAAGAGGATCCGAAAGATGAAAATTTTTGAAAAATTTTTGAAATCGCTCGGAGGCTCCATGCACAAGCTCTCGATTCTATTCAAAATCATCAATTTATTTATGCACAAGAGGATCCGAAAGATGACAATTTTTGAATTTTTTTTGAAATCGCTCAGAGGCTCCATGCACAAGCTCTCGATTCTATTCAAAATCATCAATTTATTTATGCACAAGAGGATCCGAAAGATGAAAATTTTTGAAATTTTTTTGAAATCACTCAGAGGCTCCATGCACAAGCTCTCGATTGTATTCAAAATCATCAATTTATTCATTTACAAGAGGATCCGAAAGATGAAAATTTTTGAAAAATTTTTAAATCGCTCGGAGGCTCCATGCACAAGCTCTCGATTCTATTGAAAATCATCAATTTATTTATTTACAAGAGGATCCGAAAGATGAAAATTTTTGAAAAATTTTTGAAATCGCTCAGAGGCTCTATGCACAAGCTCTCGATTCTATTCAAAATCATCAATTTGTTTATTTACAAGAGGATCCGAAAGATGAAAAGTTTTGAAAATTTTTTGAAGTCGCTCGGAGGCTCCATGCACAAGCTCTCGATTCTATTCAAAATCATCAATTTATTCATTTACAAGAGGATCCGAAAGATGAAAATTTTTGAAACATTTTTGAAATCGCTCAGAGGCTCCATTCACAAGCTCTCGATGCTATTCAAAATCATCAATTTATTTATTTACAAGAGGTTCCGAAAGATGAAAATTTTTGAAAAATTTTTGAAATCGCTCGGAGGCTCCATGCACAAGCTCTCGATTCTATTCAAAATCATAAATTTATTTATTTACAAGAGGATCCGAATGATGAAAATTTTTGAACATTTTTTGAAATCGCTCAGAGGCTCCATGCACAAGCTCTCGATTCTATTCAAAATCATCAATTTATTTATTTACAAGAGGATCCGAAAGATAAAAATTTTTGAAATTTTTTTGAAATCGCTCAGAGGCTCCATGCACAAGCTCTCGATTCTATTCAAAATCATCAATTTATTTATTTACAAGAGGATCCGAAAGATGAAAATTTTTGAAAAATTTTTGAAATCGCTCAGAGGCTCCATTCACAAGCTCTCGATGCTATTCAAAATCATCAATTTATTTATTTACAAGAGGATCCGAAAGATGAAAATTTTTGAAAATTTTCTGAAATCGTTTGGAGGCTCCATGCACAAGCTCTCGATTCTATTCAAAATCATCAATTTATTTATTTACAAGAGGATCCGAAGATGAAAATTTTTGAAAAATTTTTGAAATCGCTCAGAGGCTCCATGCACAAGCTCTCGATTCTATTCAAAATCATCAATTTATTTATTTACAAGAGGATCCGAAAGATGAAAATTTTTGAAAATTTTTTAAATCGCTCGGAGGCTCCATGCACAAGCTCTCGATTCTATTCAAAATCATCAATTTGTTTATTTACAAAAGGATCCGAAAGATGAAACGTTTTGAAAAATTTTTGAAATCGCTCGGAGGCTCCAAGCACAAGCTCTCGATTCTATTCAAAATCATCAATTTATTTATTTACAAGAGGATCCGAAAGATGAACTTTTTGAATTTTTTTTTGAAATCGCTCAGAGGCTTCATGCACAAGCTCTCGATTCTATTCAAAATCATCAATTTATTTATTTACAAGAGGATCCGAAAGATGAAAATTTTTGAAAAATTTTTGAAATCGCTCGGAGGCTTCATGCACAAGCTCTCGATTCTATTCAAAATCATCAATTTATTTATGCACAAGAGGATCCGAAAGATGACAATTTTTGAATTTTTTTTGAAATCGCTCAGAGGCTCCATGCACAAGCTCTCGATTCTATTCAAAATCATCAATTTATTTATGCACAAGAGAATCCGAAAGATGAAAATTTTTGAATTTTTTTTTTGAAATCGCTCAGAGGCTCCATGCATAAGCTCTCGATTCTATTCAAAATCATCAATTTATTTATTTACAAGAGGATCCGAAAGATGAAAATTTTTGAAAAATTTTTGAAATCGCTCAGAGGCTCTATGCACAAGCTCTCGATTCTATTCAAAATCATCAATTTATTTATTTACAAGGGGATCCGAAAGATGAAAAGTTTTGAAAATTTTTTGAAGTCGCTCGGAGGCTCCATGCACAAGCCCTCGATTCTATTCAAAATCATCAATTTATTAATTTACAAGAGGATCCGAAAGATGAAAATTTTTGAAACATTTTTGAAATCGCTCAGAGGCTCCATTCACAAGCTCTCGATGCTATTCAAAATCATCAATTTATTTATTTACAAGAGGTTCCGAAAGATGAAAATTTTTGAAAAATTTTTGAAATCGCTCGGAGGCTCCATGCACAAGCTCTCGATTCTATTCAAAATCATAAATTTATTTATTTACAAGAGGATCCGAATGATGAAAATTTTTGAACATTTTTTGAAATCGCTCAGAGGGTCCATGCACAAGCTCTCGATTCTATTCAAAATCATCAATTTATTTAGTTACAAGAGGATCCGAAAGATAAAAATTTTTGAAATTTTTTTGAAATCGCTCAGAGGCTCCATGCACAAGCTCTCGATTCTATTCAAAATCATCAATTTATTTGTTTACAAGAGGATCCGAAACATGAAAATTTTTGAACATTTTTTGAAATGGCTCTTAGGCTCCATGCACAAGCTCTCGATGCTATTCAAAATCATCAATTTATTTATTTACAAGAGGATCCGAAAGATAAAAATTTTTGAAATTTTTTTGAAATCGCTCAGAGGCTCCATGCACAAGCTCTCGATTCTATTCAAAATCATCAATTTATTTGTTTACAAGAGGATCCGAAACATGAAAATTTTTGAACATTTTTTGAAATGGCTCTTAGGCTCCATGCACAAGCTCTCGATTCTATTCAAAATCATCAATTTATTTATTTACAAGAGGATCCGAAAGATGAAAATTTTTGCAAAATTTTTGAAATCGCTCAGAGGCTCCATGCGCAAGCTCTCGATTCTATTCAAAATCATCAATTTATTTATTTACAAGAGGATCCGAAAGATGAAAATTTTTCAAATTTTTTTGAAATCGCTCAGAGGCTCCATGCACAAGCTCTCGATTCTATTCAAAATCATCAATTTATTTATTTACAAGTGGATCCGAAAGATGAAAATTTTTGAAAAAATTTTGAAATCGCTCAGAGGCTCCATGCACAAGCTCTCGATTCTATTCAAAATCATCAATTTATTTAGTTACAAGAGGATCCGAAAGATGAAAATTTTTGAAATTTTTTTGGAATCGTTCAGAGGCTCCATGCACAAGCTCTCGATTCTATTCAAAATCATCAATTTATTTATGCACAAGAGGATCCGAAAGATGACAATTTTTGAATTTATTTTGAAATCGCTCAGAGGCTCCATGCACAAGCTCTCGATTCTATTCAAAATCATCAATTTATTTATGCACAAGAGGATCCGAAAGATGAAAATTTTTGAAATTTTTTTGAAATCACTCAGAGGCTCCATGCACAAGCTCTCGATTGTATTCAAAATCATCAATTTATTCATTTACAAGAGGATCCGAAAGATGAAAATTTTTGAAAATTTTTTGAAATCGCTCAGAGGCTTCATGCACAAGCTCTCGATTCTATTCAAAATCATCAATTTATTTATGCACAAGAGGATCCGAAAGATGAAAATTTTTGAATTTTTTTTTTGAAATCGCTCAGAGGCTCCATGCATAAGCTCTCGATTCTATTCAAAATCATCAATTTATTTATTTACAAGAGGATCCGAAAGATGAAAATTTTTGAAAAATTTTTGAAATCGCTCAGAGGCTCTATGCACAAGCTCTCGATTCTATTCAAAATCATCAATTTATTTATTTACAAGAGGATCCGAAAGATGAAAAGTTTTGAAAATTTTTTGAAGTCGCTCGGAGGCTCCATGCACAAGCTCTCGATTCTATTCAAAATCATCAATTTATTAATTTACAAGAGGATCCGAAAGATGAAAATTTTTGAAACATTTTTGAAATCGCTCAGAGGCTCCATTCACAAGCTCTCGATGCTATTCAAAATCATCAATTTATTTATTTACAAGAGGTTCCGAAAGATGAAAATTTTTGAAAAATTTTTGAAATCGCTCGGAGGCTCCATGCACAAGCTCTCGATTCTATTCAAAATCATAAATTTATTTATTTACAAGAGGATCCGAATGATGAAAATTTTTGAACATTTTTTGAAATCGCTCAGAGGGTCCATGCACAAGCTCTCGATTCTATTCAAAATCATCAATTTATTTAGTTACAAGAGGATCCGAAAAATAAAAATTTTTGAAATTTTTTTGAAATCGCTCAGAGGCTCCATGCACAAGCTCTCGATTCTATTCAAAATCATCAATTTATTTGTTTACAAGAGGATCCGAAACATGAAAATTTTTGAACATTTTTTGAAATGGCTCTTAGGCTCCATGCACAAGCTCTCGATGCTATTCAAAATCATCAATTTATTTATTTACAAGAGGATCCGAAAGATAAAAATTTTTGAAATTTTTTTGAAATCGCTCAGAGGCTCCATGCACAAGCTCTCGATTCTATTCAAAATCATCAATTTATTTGTTTACAAGAGGATCCGAAACATGAAAATTTTTGAACATTTTTTGAAATGGCTCTTAGGCTCCATGCACAAGCTCTCGATTCTATTCAAAATCATCAATTTATTTATTTACAAGAGGATCCGAAAGATGAAAATTTTTGAAAAATTTTTGAAATCGCTCAGAGGCTCCATGCGCAAGCTCTCGATTCTATTCGAAATCATCAATTTATTTATTTACAAGAGGATCCGAAAGATGAAAATTTTTCAAATTTTTTTGAAATCGCTCTGAGGCTCCATGCACAAGCTCTCGATTCTATTCAAAATCATCAATTTATTTATTTACAAGTGGATCCGAAAGATGAAAATTTTTGAAAAAATTTTGAAATCTTCCAGAGGCTCCATGCACAAGCTCTCGATTCTATTCAAAATCATCAATTTATTTAGTTACAAGAGGATCCGAAAGATGAAAATTTTTGAAATTTTTTTGAAATCGTTCAGAGGCTCCATGCACAAGCTCTCGATTCTATTCAAAATCATCACTTTATTTGTTTACAAGAGGATCCGAAACATGAAAATTTTTGAACATTTTTTGAAATGGCTCTTAGGCTCCATGCACAAGCTCTCGATTCTGTTCAAAATCATCAATTTATTTATTTACAAGAGGATCCGAAGATGAAAATTTTTGAAAAATTTTTGAAATCGCTCGGAGGCTCCATGCACAAGCTCTCGATTCTATTCAAAATCATCACTTTATTTGTTTACAAGAGGATCCGAAACATGAAAATTTTTGAACATTTTTTGAAATGGCTCTTAGGCTCCATGCACAAGCTCTCGATTCTGTTCAAAATCATCAATTTATTTATTTACAAGAGGATCCGAAGATGAAAATTTTTGAAAAATTTTTGAAATCGCTCGGAGGCTTCATGCACAAGCTCTCGATTCTATTCAAAATCATCAATTTATTTATTTACAAGAGGATCCGAATGTGAAAAATTTTGAAAAATTTTTGAAATCGCTCGGAGGCTTCATGCACAAGCTCTCGATTCTATTCAAAATCATCAATTTATTTATTTACAAGAGGATCCGAAAGATGAAAATTTTTGAAAAATTTTTGAAATCGCTCGGAGGCTCCATGCGCAAGCTCTCGATTCTATTCAAAATCATCAATTTATTTATTTACAAGAGGATCCGAAAGATGAAAATTTTTGAAAAATTTTTGAAATCGCTCGGAGGCTCCATGCACAAGCTCTCGATTCTATTCAAAATCATCAATTTATTAATTTACAAGAGGATCCGAAAGATGAAAATTTTTGAAACATTTTTGAAATCGCTCAGAGGCTCCATTCACAAGCTCTCGATGCTATTCAAAATCATCAATTTATTTATTTACAAGAGGATCCGAAAGATAAAAATTTTTGAAATTTTTTTGAAATCGCTCAGAGGCTCCATGCACAAGCTCTCGATTCTATTCAAAATCATCAATTTATTTGTTTACAAGAGGATCCGAAACATGAAAATTTTTGAACATTTTTTGAAATGGCTCTTAGGCTCCATGCACAAGCTCTCGATTCTATTCAAAATCATCAATTTATTTATTTACAAGAGGATCCGAAAGATGAAAATTTTTGAAAAATTTTTGAAATCGCTCAGAGGCTCCATGCGCAAGCTCTCGATTCTATTCGAAATCATCAATTTATTTATTTACAAGAGGATCCGAAAGATGAAAATTTTTCAAATTTTTTTGAAATCGCTCTGAGGCTCCATGCACAAGCTCTCGATTCTATTCAAAATCATCAATTTATTTATTTACAAGTGGATCCGAAAGATGAAAATTTTTGAAAAAATTTTGAAATCTTCCAGAGGCTCCATGCACAAGCTCTCGATTCTATTCAAAATCATCAATTTATTTAGTTACAAGAGGATCCGAAAGATGAAAATTTTTGAAATTTTTTTGAAATCGTTCAGAGGCTCCATGTACAAGCTCTCGATTCTATTCAAAATCATCACTTTATTTGTTTACAAGAGGATCCGAAACATGAAAATTTTTGAACATTTTTTGAAATGGCTCTTAGGCTCCATGCACAAGCTCTCGATTCTGTTCAAAATCATCAATTTATTTATTTACAAGAGGATCCGAAGATGAAAATTTTTGAAAAATTTTTGAAATCGCTCGGAGGCTTCATGCACAAGCTCTCGATTCTATTCAAAATCATCAATTTATTTATTTACAAGAGGATCCGAATGATGAAAAATTTTGAAAAATTTTTGAAATCGCTCGGAGGCTCCATGCACAAGCTCTCGATTCTATTCAAAATCATCAATTTATTTATTTACAAGAGGATCCGAAAGATGAAAATTTTTGAAATTGTTTTAAAATCGCTCGGTGGCTCCATGCACAAGCTCTCAATTCTATTCAAAATCATCAATTTATTCATTTACAAGAGGATCCGAAAGATGAAAATTTTTGAAAAATTTTTGAAATGGCTCTTAGGCTCCATGCACAAGCTCTCGATGCTATTCAAAATCATCAATTTATTTATTTACAAGAGGATCCGAAAGATAAAAATTTTTGAAATTTTTTTTGAAATCGCTCAGAGGCTCCATGCACAAGCTCTCGATTCTATTCAAAATCATCAATTTATTTATTTACAAGAGGATCCGAAAGATGAAAATTTTTGAAAAATTTTTGAAATCGCTCGGAGGCTCCATGCACAAGCTATCGATTCTATTCAAAATCATCAATTTATTTATTTACAAGAGGATCCGAAGATGAAAATTTTTGAAAAATTTTTGAAATCGCTCGGAAGCTTCATGCACAAGCTCTCGATTCTATTCAAAATCATCAATTTATTTATTTACAAGAGGATCCGAAAGATGAAAATTTTTGAAAAATTTTTGAAATCGCTCGGAGGCTCCATGCGCAAGCTCTCGATTCTATTCAAAATCATCAATTTATTTATTTACAAGAGGATCCGAAAGATGAAAATTTTTGAAATTTTTTTGAAATCGCTCAGAGGCTCCATGCACAAGCTCTCGATTCTATTCAAAATCATCAATTTATTTATGCACAAGAGGATCCGAAAAATGACAATTTTTGAATTTTTTTTGAAATCGCTCAGAGGCTCCATGCACAAGCTCTCGATTCTTTCCAAAATCATCAATTTATTTATGCACAAGAGGATCCGAAAGATGGAAATTTTTGAAATTTTTTTTGAAATCGCTCAGAGGCTCCATGCACAAGCTCTCGATTCTATTCAAAATCATCAATTTATTTATGCACAAGAGGATCCGAAAGATGACAATTTTTGAATTTTTTTTGAAATCGCTCAGAGGCTCCATGCACAAGCTCTCGATTCTATTCAAAATCATCAATTTATTTATGCACAAGAGGATCCGAAAGATGAAAATTTTTGAAATATTTTTGAAATCACTCAGAGGCTCCATGCACAAGCTCTCGATTGTATTCAAAATCATCAATTTATTCATTTACAAGAGGATCCGAAAGATGAAACTTTTTGAAAAAATTTTGAAATCGCTCAGAGGCTCCATGCACAAGCTCTCGATTCTATTCAAGATCATCAATTTATTTATTTACAAGAGGATCCGAAAGATGAAAATTTTTGAAAAATTGTTGAAATCGCTCGGAGGCTCCATGCACAAGCTCTCGATTCTATTCAAAATCATCAATTTATTCATTTACAAGAGGATCCGAAAGATGAAAAGTTTTGAAAATTTTTTGAAATCGCTCGGAGGCTCCATGCACGAGCTCTCGATTCTATTCAAAATCATCAATTTATTTATTTACCAGAGGATCCGAAAGATGAAAATTTTTGAAATCGCTCAGAGGCTCCATGTACAAGCTCTCGATTCTATTCAAAATCATCAATTTATTTATTTACAAGAGGATCCGAAAAATGAAAATTTTTGAAAAAATTTTGAAATCGCTCAGAGGCTCCATGCACAAGCTCTCGATTCTATTCAAAATCATCAATTTATTTATTTACAAGAGGATCCGAAAGATGAAAAATTTTTAAAAAAAATTGAAATCGCTCGGAGGCTCCATGCACAAGCTCTCGATTCTATTCAAAATCATCAATTTATTTATTTACAAGAGGATCCGAAACATGAAAATTTTTGAAAAATTTTTGAAATCGCTCGGAGGCTCCATGCACAAGCTCTCGATTCTATTCAAAATCATCAATTTATTTATTTACAAGAGGATCCGAAAGATGGAAATTTTTGAAAAATTTTTGAAATCGCTCGGAGGCTCCATGCACAAGCTCTCGATTCTATTCGAAATCATCAATTTATTTATTTACAAGAGGATCCGAAAGATGGAAATTTTTGAAAAATTTTTGAAATCGCTCGGAGGCTCCATGCACAAGCTCTCGATTCTATTCAAAATCATCAATTTATTTATTCGCAAGAGGATCCGAAAGATGAAAATTTTTGTAAAATTTTTGAAATCACTCGGATTCTCCATGCACAAGCTCTCGATTCTATTCAAAATCATCAATTTATTTATTTACAAGAGGATCCGAAAGATGAAAATTTTTGAAAAATTTTTGAAATCACTCGGAGGCTCCATGCACAAGCTCTCGATTCTATTCAAAATCATCATTTTATTTATTTACAAGAGGATCCGAAAGTAGAAAATTTTTGAAAAATTTTTGAAATCGCTCGGAGGCTCCATGCACAAGCTCTCGATTCTATTCAAAATCATCAATTTATTTATTTACAAGAGGATCCGAAAGATGAAAATTTTTGAAATCGCTCGGAGGCTCCATGCACAAGCTCTCGATTCTATTCAAAATCATCAATTTATTTATTTACAAGAGGATCCGAAAGATGAAATTTTTTGAAATCGCTCGGAAACTCCATGCACAAGCTTTCGATTCTATTCAAAATCATCAATTTATTTATTCGCAAGAGGATCCGAAAGATGAAAATTTTTGTAAAATTTTTGAAATCACTCGGATTCTCCATGCACAAGCTCTCGATTCTATTCAAAATCATCAATTTATTTATTTACAAGAGGATCCGAAAGATGAAAATTTTTGAAATCGCTCGGAGGCTCCATGCACAAGCTCTCGATTCTATTCAAAATCATCAATTTATTTATTTACAAGAGGATCCGAAAGATGAAAATTTTTGAAATCGCTCAGAGGCTCCATGTACAAGCTCTCGATTCTATTCAAAATCATCAATTTATTTATTTACAAGAGGATCCGAAAGATGAAAATTTTTGAAAAAATTTTGAAATCGCTCAGAGGCTCCATGCACAAGCTCTCGATTCTATTCAAAATCATCAATTTATTTATTTACAAGAGGATCCGAAAGATGAAAATTTTTGAAATCGCTCGGAGGCTCCATGCACAAGCTCTCGATTCTATTCAAAATCATCAATTTATTTATTTACAAGAGGATCCGAAAGATGAAAATTTTTGAAATCGCTCAGAGGTTACATGTACAAGCTCTCGATTCTATTCAAAATCATCAATTTATTTATTTACAAGAGGATCCGAAAGATGAAAATTTTTGAAAAAATTTTGAAATCGCTCAGAGGCTCCATGCACAAGCTCTCGATTCTATTCAAAATCATCAATTTATTTATTTACAAGAGGATCCGAAAGATGAAAATTTTTGAAAATTTTTTGAAGTCGCTCAGAGGCTCCATGCACAAGCCTTCGATTCTATTCAAAATCATCAATTTATTTATTTACAAGAGGATCCGAAAGATGAAAATTTTTGAAAAAATTTTGAAATCGCTCAGAGGCTCCATGCACAAGGTCCCGATTCTATTCAAAATCATCAATTTATTTATCTACAAGAGGATCCGAAAGATGAAAATTTTTAAAAAAAATTTGAAATCGCTCAGAGGCTCCATGCACAAGCTCTCGATTCTTTTCAAAATCATCAATTTGTTTATTTACAAGAGGATCCGAAAGATGAAAATTTTTGAGAATTTTTTGAAATCGCTCAGAGGCTGCATGCACAAGCTCTCGATTCTATTCAAAATCATCAATTTTTTTATTTACAACAGGATCCGAAAGATGAAAATTTTTGAAAATTTTTTGGAATCGCTCAGAGGCTCCATGCACAAGCTCTCGATTCTATTCAAAATCATCAATTTATTTATTTACAAGAGGATCCGAAAGATGAAAATTTTTGAAAATTTTTTGAAATCGCTCGGAGGCTCCATGCACAAGCTCTCGATTCTATTCAAAATCATCAATTTATTTATTTACAACAGGATCCGAAAGATGAAAAGTTTTGAAAATTTTTTGAAATCGCTCAGAGGCTCCATGCACAAGGTCCCGATTCTATTCAAAATCATCAATTTATTTATCTACAAGAGGATCCGAAAGATGAAAATTTTTAAAAAAAAATTGAAATCGCTCAGAGGCTCCATGCACAAGCTCTCGATTCTTTTCAAAATCATCAATTTGTTTATTTACAAGAGGATCCGAAAGATGAAAATTTTTGAGAATTTTTTGAAATCGCTCAGAGGCTGCATGCACAAGCTCTCGATTCTATTCAAAATCATCAATTTTTTTATTTACAACTGGATCCGAAAGATGAAAATTTTTGAAATTTTTTTGAAATCGCCCAGAGGCTCCATGCACAAGCTCTCGATTCTATTCAAAATCATCAATTTATTTATTTACAAGAGGATCCGAAAGATGAAAATTTTTGAAAATTTTTTGAAATCGCTCGGAGGCTCCATGCACAAGCTCTCGATTCTATTCAAAATCATCAATTTATTCATTTACAAGAGGATCCGAAAGATGAAAATTTTTGAAAATTTTTTGAAATCGCTCAGAGGCTCCATTCACAAGCTCTCGATTCTATTCAAAATCATCAATTTATTTATGCACAAGAGGATCCGAAAGATGAAAATTTTTGAAATTTTTTTTGAAACCGCTCAGAGGCTCCATGCACAAGCTCTCGATTCTATTCAAAATCATCAATTTATTTATTTACAACAGGATCCGAAAGATGAAAATTTTTGAAAAATTTTTGAAATCGCTCAGAGGCTCCATGCACAAGCTCTCGATTCTATTCAAAATCATCAATTTATTTATTTACAAGAGGATCCGAAATATGAAAATTTTTGAAACATTTTTGAAATCGCAAAAAGGCTCCATGGAAAATCTCTCGATTCTATTCAAAATCATCAATTTATTCATTTGCAAAAGGATCCGAAAGATGAAAATTTTTGAAAATTTTTTGAAATCGCTCAGAGGCTCCATGCACAAGCTCTCGATTCTTTTCAAAATCATCAATTTATTTATGCACAAGAGGATCCGAAGATGAAATTTTTTGAAAAAAATTTGAAATCGCTCAGAGGCTCCATGCACAAGCTCTTGATTCTATTCAAAATCATCAATTTATTTATTTACAAGAGGATCCGAAAGATGAAAATTTTTGAAAATTTTTTGAAATCGCTCAGAGGCTCCATGCACAAGCTCTGGATTCTATTCAAAATCATCAATTTATTTATTTACAAGAGGATCCGAAAGATGAAAATTTTTGAAAAAATTTTGAAATCGCTGAGGCTCCATGCGAAAGCTCTCGATTCTATTCAAAATCATCAATTTATTTATTTACAAGAGGATCCGAAAGATGAAAATTTTTGAAAATTTTCAGAAATCGATAAAAGGCTACATGCACAATCTCTCGATTCTATTCAAAATCATCAATTTATTTATTTACAAGAGGATCCGAAAGATGAAAATTTTTGAAAAATTTTCGAAATCGCTCGAAGGCTCCATGTACAAGCTCTCGATTCTATTCAAAATTATCAATTTATTTATTTACAACAGGATCCGAAAGATGAAAATTTTTGAAAAATTTTTGAAATCGCTCAGAGGCTCCATGCACAAGCTCTCGATTCTATTCAAAATCATCAATTTATTTATTTACAAGAGGATCCGAAATATGAAAATTTTTGAAACATTTTTGAAATCGCAAAAAGGCTCCATGGAAAATCTCTCGATTCTATTCAAAATCATCAATTTATTCATTTGCAAAAGGATCCGAAAGATGAAAATTTTTGAAAATTTTTTGAAATCGCTCAGAGGCTCCATGCACAAGCTCTCGATTCTTTTCAAAATCATCAATTTATTTATGCACAAGAGGATCCGAAGATGAAATTTTTTGAAAAAAATTTGAAATCGCTCAGAGGCTCCATGCACAAGCTCTTGATTCTATTCAAAATCATCAATTTATTTATTTACAAGAGGATCCGAAAGATGAAAATTTTTGAAAATTTTTTGAAATCGCTCAGAGGCTCCATGCACAAGCTCTGGATTCTATTCAAAATCATCAATTTATTTATTTACAAGAGGATCCGAAAGATGAAAATCTTTGAAAAAATTTTGAAATCGCTGAGGCTCCATGCGAAAGCTCTGGATTCTATTCAAAATCATCAATTTATTTATTTACAAGAGGATCCGAAAGATGAAAATTTTTGAAAAAATTTTGAAATCGCTGAGGCTCCATGCGAAAGCTCTCGATTCTATTCAAAATCATCAATTTATTTATTTACAAGAGGATCCGAAAGATGAAAATTTTTGAAAATTTTCAGAAATCGATAAAAGGCTACATGCACAATCTCTCGATTCTATTCAAAATCATCAATTTATTTATTTACAAGAGGATCCGAAAGATGAAAATTTTTGAAAATTTTTTGAAATCGCTCAGAGGCTCCATGCACAAGCTCTCGATTCTATTCAAAATCATCAATTTATTTATTTACAAGAGGATCCGAAATATGAAAATTTTTGAAACATTTTTGAAATCGCAAAAAGGCTCCATGGAAAATCTCTCGATTCTATTCAAAATCATCAATTTATTCATTTGCAAAAGGATCCGAAAGATGAAAATTTTTGAAAATTTTTTGAAATCGCTCAGAGGCTCCATGCACAAGCTCTCGATTCTTTTCAAAATCATCAATTTATTTATGCACAAGAGGATCCGAAGATGAAATTTTTTGAAAAAAATTTGAAATCGCTCAGAGGCTCCATGCACAAGCTCTCGATTCTATTCAAAATCATCAATTTATTTATTCACAAGAGGATCCGAAAGATGAAAATTTTTGAAAAATTTTTGAAATCGCTCGGAGACTCCATGCACAAGCTCTCGATTCTATTCAAAATCATCAATTTATTTATTTACAAGAGGATCCGAGAGATGAAAATTTTTTAAAAATTTTTGAAATCACTCGGAGGCTCCATGCACAAGCTCTCGATTCTATTCAAGATCATCAATTTATTTATTTACAAGAGGATCCGAAAGATGAAAATTTTTGAAAAAAATTTGAAATCGCTGAAGTTCCGTGCACTAGCTCTCGATTCTATTCAAAATCATCAATTTATTTATTTACAAGAGGATCCGAAAGATGAAAAGTTTTGAAACATTTTTGAAATCGCTCGGAGGCTCCATGCACAAGCTCTCGATTCTATTCAAAATCATCAATTTATTTATTTACAAGAGGATCCGAAAGATGAAAATTTTTGAAAATTTTCAGAAATCGATAAAAGGCTCCATGCACAATCTCTCGATTCTATTCAAAATCATCAATTTATTTATTTACAAGAGGATCCGAAAGATGAAAATTTTTGAAAAAAATTTGAAATCGCTCAGAGGCTCCATGCACAAGCTCTCGATTCTATTCAAAATCATCCATTTATTTATTTACAAGAGGATCCGAAAGATGAAAATTTTTGAAAATTTTTAGAAGTCGCTCAGAGGCTCCATGCACAAGCTCTCGATTCTATTCAAAATCATCAATTTATTCATTTACAAGAGGATCCGAAAGATGAAAATTTTTGAAAAATTTTTGAAATCGCTCGGAGGCTCCAAGCACAAGCTCTCGATTCTATTCAAAATCATCAGTTTATTTATTTACAAGAGGATCCGAAAGATGAAAATGTTTGAAATCGCTCGAAAACTCCATGCACAAGCTTTCGATTCTATTCAAAATCATCAATTTATTTATTCACAAGAGGACCCGAGAGATGAAAATTTTTGAATAATTTTTGGAAACGCTCGGATTCTCCATGCACAAGCTCTCGATTCTATTCAAAATCATCAATTTATTTATTTACAAGAGGATCCGAAAGATGAAAATTTTTGGAAAATTTTTGAAATCGCTCGGAGGCTCCATGCACAAGCTCTCGATTCTATTCAAAATCATCAATTTATTTATTTACAAGAGGATCCGAAAGATGAAAATTTTTGAAAATTTTTTGAAATCGCTCGGAGGCTCCATGCACAAGCTCTCGATTCTATTCAAAATCATCAATTTATTTATTTACAAGAGGATCCGAAAGATGAAAATTTTTGAAAAATTTTTGAAATCGCTCGGAGGCTCCATGCACAAGCTCTCGATTCTATTCAAAATCATCAATTTATTTATTTACAAGAGGATCCGAAAGATGAAAATTTTTGAAAAATTTTTGAAATCGCTCGGAGGCTCCATGCACAAGCTCTCGATTCTATTCAAAATCATCAATTTATTTATTTACAAGAGGATCCGAAAGATGAAAATTTTTGAAAAATTTTCGAAATCGCTCGGAGGCTCCATGCACAAGCTCTCGATTCTATTCAAAATCATCAATTTATTTATTTACAAGAGGATCCGAAAGATGAAAATTTTTGAAAATTTTTGAAATCGCTCGGAGGCTCCATGCACAAGCTCTCGATTCTATTCAAAATCATCAATTTATTTATTTACAAGAGGATCCGAAAGATGAAAATTTTTGAAAAATTTTTGAAATCGCTCGGAGGCTCCATGCACAAGCTCTCGATTCTATTCAAAATCATCAATTTATTTATTTACAAGGGGATCCGAAAGATGAAAATTTTTGAAAAATTTTCGAAATCGCTCGGAGGCTCCATGCACAAGCTCTCGATTCTATTCAAAATCATCAATTTATTTATTTACAAGAGGATCCGAAAGATGAAAATTTTTGAAAAATTTACGAAATCGCTCGGAGGCTCCATGCACAAGCTCTCGATTCTATTCAAAATCATCAATTTATTTATTTACAAGAGGATCCGAAAGATGAAAATTTTTGAAAATTTTTGAAATCGCTCGGAGGCTCCATGCACAAGCTCTCGATTCTATTCAAAATCATCAATTTATTTATTTACAAGAGGATCCGAAAGATGAAAATTTTTGAAAAATTTTTGAAATCGCTCGGAGGCTCCATGCACAAGCTCTCGATTCTATTCAAAATCATCAATTTATTTATTTACAAGGGGATCCGAAAGATGAAAATTTTTGAAAAATTTTCGAAATCGCTCGGAGGCTCCATGCACAAGCTCTCGATTCTATTCAAAATCATCAATTTATTTATTTACAAGAGGATCCGAAAGATGAAAATTTTTGAAAATTTTTAGAAGTCGCTCAGAGGCTCCATGCACAAGCTCTCGATTCTATTCAAAATCATCAATTTATTCATTTACAAGAGGATCCGAAAGATGAAAATTTTTGAAAAATTTTTGAAATCGCTCGGAGGCTCCAAGCACAAGCTCTCGATTCTATTCAAAATCATCAGTTTATTTATTTACAAGAGGATCCGAAAGATGAAAATGTTTGAAATCGCTCGAAAACTCCATGCACAAGCTTTCGATTCTATTCAAAATCGTCAATTTATTTATTCACAAGAGGACCCGAGAGATGAAAATTTTTGAATAATTTTTGGAAACGCTCGGATTCTCCATGCACAAGCTCTCGATTCTATTCAAAATCATCAATTTATTTATTTACAAGAGGATCCGAAAGATGAAAATTTTTGGAAAATTTTTGAAATCGCTCGGAGGCTCCATGCACAAGCTCTCGATTCTATTCAAAATCATCAATTTATTTATTTACAAGAGGATCCGAAAGATGAAAATTTTTGAAAATTTTTTGAAATCGCTCGGAGGCTCCATGCACAAGCTCTCGATTCTATTCAAAATCATCAATTTATTTATTTACAAGAGGATCCGAAAGATGAAAATTTTTGAAAAATTTTTGAAATCGCTCGGAGGCTCCATGCACAAGCTCTCGATTCTATTCAAAATCATCAATTTATTTATTTACAAGAGGATCCGAAAGATGAAAATTTTTGAAAAATTTTTGAAATCGCTCGGAGGCTCCATGCACAAGCTCTCGATTCTATTCAAAATCATCAATTTATTTATTTACAAGAGGATCCGAAAGATGAAAATTTTTGAAAAATTTTCGAAATCGCTCGGAGGCTCCATGCACAAGCTCTCGATTCTATTCAAAATCATCAATTTATTTATTTACAAGAGGATCCGAAAGATGAAAATTTTTGAAAATTTTTGAAATCGCTCGGAGGCTCCATGCACAAGCTCTCGATTCTATTCAAAATCATCAATTTATTTATTTACAAGAGGATCCGAAAGATGAAAATTTTTGAAAAATTTTTGAAATCGCTCGGAGGCTCCATGCACAAGCTCTCGATTCTATTCAAAATCATCAATTTATTTATTTACAAGGGGATCCGAAAGATGAAAATTTTTGAAAAATTTTCGAAATCGCTCGGAGGCTCCATGCACAAGCTCTCGATTCTATTCAAAATCATCAATTTATTTATTTACAAGAGGATCCGAAAGATGAAAATTTTTGAAAATTTTCAGAAATCGATAAAAGGCTCCATGCACAATCTCTCGATTCTATTCAAAATCATCAATTTATTTATTTACAAGAGGATCCGAAAGATGAAAATTTTTGAAAAAAATTTGAAATCGCTCAGAGGCTCCATGCACAAGCTCTCGATTCTATTCAAAATCATCAATTTATTTATTTACAAGAGGATCCGAAAGATGAAAATTTTTGAAAATTTTTAGAAGTCGCTCAGAGGCTCCATGCACAAGCTCTCGATTCTATTCAAAATCATCAATTTATTCATTTACAAGAGGATCCGAAAGATGAAAATTTTTGAAAAATTTTTGAAATCGCTCGGAGGCTCCAAGCACAAGCTCTCGATTCTATTCAAAATCATCAATTTATTTATTTACAAGAGGATCCGAAAGATGAAAATGTTTGAAATCGCTCGGAAACTCCATGCACAAGCTTTCGATTCTATTCAAAATCATCAATTTATTTATTCACAAGAGGACCCGAGAGATGAAAATTTTTGAAAAATTTTTGAAATCGCTCGGATTCTCCATGCACAAGCTTTCGATTCTATTCAAAATCATCAATTTATTTATTTACAAGAGGATCCGAAAGATGAAAATTTTTGAAAAATTTTTGAAATCGCTCGGAGGCTCCATGCACAAGCTCTCGATTCTATTATAAATCATCAATTTATTTATTTACAAGAGGATCCGAAAGATGAAAATTTTTGAAAAATTTTTGAAATCGCTCGGAGGCTCCATGCACAAGCTCTCGATTCTATTCAAAATCATCAATTTATTTATTTACAAGAGGATCCGAAAGATGAAAATTTTTGAAAAATTTTTGAAATCGCTCGGAGGCTCCATGCACAAGCTCTCGATTCTATTCAAAATCATCAATTTATTTATTTACAAGAGGATCCGAAAGATGAAAATTTTTGAAAAATTTTCGAAATCGCTCGGAGGCTCCATGCACAAGCTCTCGATTCTATTCAAAATCATCAATTTATTTATTTACAAGAGGATCCGAAAGATGAAAATTTTTGAAAAATTTTTGAAATCGCTCGGAGACTCCATGCACAAGCTCTCGATTCTATTCAAAATCATCAATTTATTTATTTACAAGAGGATCCGAAAGATGAAAATTTTTGGAAAATTTTTGAAATCGCTCGGAGGCTCCATGCACAAGCTCTCGATTCTATTCAAAATCATCAATTTATTTATTTACAAGAGGATCCGAAAGATCAAAATTTTTGAAAAAATTTTGAAATCGCTCGGAGGCTCCATGCACAAGCTCTCGATTCTATTCAAAATCATCAATTTATTTATTTACAAGAGGATCCGAAAGATGAAAATTTTTGAAAAATTTTTGAAATCGCTCGGAGGCTCCATGCACAAGCTCTCGATTCTATTCAAAATCATCAATTTATTTATTTACAAGAGGATCCGAAAGATGAAAATTTTTTAAAAATTTTTGAAATCGCTCGAAGGCTCCATGCACAAGCTCTCGATTCTATTCAAAATCATCAATTTATTTATTTACAAGAGGATCCGAAAGATCAAAATTTTTGAAAATTTTTTGAAATCGCTCGGAGGCTCCATGCACAAGCTCTCGATTCTATTCAAAATCATCAATTTATTTATTCACAAGAGGATCCGAAAGATGAAAATTTTTGAAAAATTTTTGAAATCGCTCGGAGACTCCATGCACAAGCTCTCGATTCTATTCAAAATCATCAATTTATTTATTTACAAGAGGATCCGAGAGATGAAAATTTTTTAAAAATTTTTGAAATCACTCGGAGGCTCCATGCACAAGCTCTCGATTCTATTCAAGATCATCAATTTATTTATTTACAAGAGGATCCGAAAGATGAAAATTTTTGAAAAAAATTTGAAATCGCTGAAGCTCCGTGCACTAGCTCTCGATTCTATTCAAAATCATCAATTTATTTATTTACAAGAGGATCCGAAAGATGAAAAGTTTTGAAACATTTTTGAAATCGCTCGGAGGCTCCATGCACAAGCTCTCGATTCTATTCAAAATCATCAATTTATTTATTTACAAGAGGATCCGAAAGATGAAAATTTTTGAAAAATTTTCGAAATCGCTCGGAGGCTCCATGCACAAGCTCTCGATTCTATTCAAAATCATCAATTTATTTATTTACAAGAGGATCCGAAAGATGAAAATTTTTGAAAATTTTCAGAAATCGATAAAAGGCTCCATGCACAATCTCTCGATTCTATTCAAAATCATCAATTTATTTATTTACAAGAGGATCCGAAAGATGAAAAGTTTTGAAACATTTTTGAAATCGCTCGGAGGCTCCATGCACAAGCTCTCGATTCTATTCAAAATCATCAATTTATTTATTTACAAGAGGATCCGAAAGATCAAAATTTTTGAAAAATTTTTGAAATCGCTCGGAGGCTCCATGCACAAGCTCTCGATTCTATTCAAAATCATCAATTTATTTATTTACAAGAGGATCCGAAAGATGAAAATTTTTGAAAAATTTTTGAAATCGCTCGGAGGCTCCATGCACAAGCTCTCGATTCTATTCAAAATCATCAATTTATTTATTTACAAGAGGATCCGAAAGATGAAAATTTTTTAAAAATTTTTGAAATCGCTCGAAGGCTCCATGCACAAGCTCTCGATTCTATTCAAAATCATCAATTTATTTATTTACAAGAGGATCCGAAAGATCAAAATTTTTGAAAATTTTTTGAAATCGCTCGGAGGCTCCATGCACAAGCTCTCGATTCTATTCAAAATCATCAATTTATTTATTCACAAGAGGATCCGAAAGATGAAAATTTTTGAAAAATTTTTGAAATCGCTCGGAGACTCCATGCACAAGCTCTCGATTCTATTCAAAATCATCAATTTATTTATTTACAAGAGGATCCGAGAGATGAAAATTTTTTAAAAATTTTTGAAATCACTCGGAGGCTCCATGCACAAGCTCTCGATTCTATTCAAGATCATCAATTTATTTATTTACAAGAGGATCCGAAAGATGAAAATTTTTGAAAAAAATTTGAAATCGCTGAAGCTCCGTGCACTAGCTCTCGATTCTATTCAAAATCATCAATTTATTTATTTACAAGAGGATCCGAAAGATGAAAAGTTTTGAAACATTTTTGAAATCGCTCGGAGGCTCCATGCACAAGCTCTCGATTCTATTCAAAATCATCAATTTATTTATTTACAAGAGGATCCGAAAGATGACAATTTTTGAAAAAAATTTGAAATCGCTCAGAGGCTCCATGCACAAGCTCTCGATTCTATTCAAAATCATCCATTTATTTATTTACAAGAGGATCCGAAAGATGAAAATTTTTGAAAATTTTTAGAAGTCGCTCAGAGGCTCCATGCACAAGCTCTCGATTCTATTCAAAATCATCAATTTATTCATTTACAAGAGGATCCGAAAGATGAAAATTTTTGAAAAATTTTTGAAATCGCTCGGAGGCTCCAAGCACAAGCTCTCGATTCTATTCAAAATCATCAATTTATTTATTTACAAGAGGATCCGAAAGATGAAAATGTTTGAAATCGCTCGTAAACTCCATGCACAAGCTTTCGATTCTATTCAAAATCATCAATTTATTTATTCACAAGAGGACCCGAGAGATGAAAATTTTTGAATAATTTTTGAAATCGCTCGGATTCTCCATGCACAAGCTCTCGATTCTATTCAAAATCATCAATTTATTTATTTACAAGAGGATCCGAAAGATGAAAATTTTTGGAAAATTTTTGAAATCGCTCGGAGGCTCCATGCACAAGCTCTCGATTCTATTCAAAATCATCAATTTATTTATTTACAAGAGGATCCGAAAGATGAAATTTTTGAAAAATTTTTGAAATCGCTCGGAGGCTCCATGCACAAGCTCTCGATTCTATTCAAAATCATCAATTTATTTATTTACAAGAGGATCCGAAAGATGAAAATTTTTGAAAAATTTTTGAAATCGCTCGGAGGCTCCATGCACAAGCTCTCGATTCTATTCAAAATCATCAATTTATTTATTTACAAGAGGATCCGAAAGATGAAAATTTTTGAAAAATTTTCGAAATCGCTCGGAGGCTCCATGCACAAGCTCTCGATTCTATTCAAAATCATCAATTTATTTATTTACAAGGGGATCCGAAAGATGAAAATTTTTGAAAAATTTTCGAAATCGCTCGGAGGCTCCATGCACAAGCTCTCGATTCTATTCAAAATCATCAATTTATTTATTTACAAGAGGATCCGAAAGATGAAAATTTTTGAAAATTTTCAGAAATCGATAAAAGGCTCCATGCACAATCTCTCGATTCTATTCAAAATCATCAATTTATTTATTTACAAGAGGATCCGAAAGATGAAAATTTTTGAAAAAAATTTGAAATCGCTCAGAGGCTCCATGCACAAGCTCTCGATTCTATTCAAAATCATCAATTTATTTATTTACAAGAGGATCCGAAAGATGAAAATTTTTGAAAATTTTTAGAAGTCGCTCAGAGGCTCCATGCACAAGCTCTCGATTCTATTCAAAATCATCAATTTATTCATTTACAAGAGGATCCGAAAGATGAAAATGTTTGAAATCGCTCGGAAACTCCATGCACAAGCTTTCGATTCTATTCAAAATCATCAATTTATTTATTCACAAGAGGACCCGAGAGATGAAAATTTTTGAAAAATTTTTGAAATCGCTCGGATTCTCCATGCACAAGCTCTCGATTCTATTCAAAATCATCAATTTATTTATTTACAAGAGGATCCGAAAGATGAAAATTTTTGAAAAATTTTTGAAATCGCTCGGAGGCTCCATGCACAAGCTCTCGATTCTATTCAAAATCATCAATTTATTTATTTACAAGAGGATCCGAAAGATGAAAATTTTTGAAAAATTTTTGAAATCGCTCGGAGGCTCCATGCACAAGCTCTCGATTCTATTCAAAATCATCAATTTATTTATTTACAAGAGGATCCGAAAGATGAAAATTTTTGAAAAATTTTTGAAATCGCTCGGAGGCTCCATGCACAAGCTCTCGATTCTATTCAAAATCATCAATTTATTTATTTACAAGAGGATCCGAAAGATGAAAATTTTTGAAAAATTTTCGAAATCGCTCGGAGGCTCCATGCACAAGCTCTCGATTCTATTCAAAATCATCAATTTATTTATTTACAAGAGGATCCGAAAGATGAAAATTTTTGAAAAATTTTTGAAATCGCTCGGAGGCTCCATGCACAAGCTCTCGATTCTATTCAAAACCATCAATTTATTTATTTACAAGAGGATCCGAAAGATGAAAATTTTTGGAAAATTTTTGAAATCGCTCGGAGGCTCCATGCACAAGCTCTCGATTCTATTCAAAATCATCAATTTATTCATTTACAAGAGGATCCGAAAGATGAAAATTTTTGAAAATTTTTGAAATCGCTCGGAGGCTCCATGCACAAGCTCTCGATTCTATTCAAAATCATCAATTTATTTATTTACAAGAGGATCCGAAAGATGAAAATTTTTTAAAAATTTTTGAAATCGCTCGAAGGCTCCATGCACAAGCTCTCGATTCTATTCAAAATCATCAATTTATTTATTTACAAGAGGATCCGAAAGATCAAAATTTTTGAAAATTTTTTGAAATCGCTCGGAGGCTCCATGCACAAGCTCTTGAATCTATTCAAATCATCAATTTATTTATTTACAAGAGGATCCGAAAGATGAAAATTTTTGAAAATTTTTTGAAATCGCTCGGAGGCTCCATGCACAAGCTCTCGATTCTATTCAAAATCATCAATTTATTTATTTACAAGAGGATCCGAAAGATGAAAATTTTTGGAAAATTTTTGAAATCGCTCGGAGGCTCCATGCACAAGCTCTCGATTCTATTCAAAATCATCAATTTATTTATTTACAAGAGGATCCGAAAGATGAAAATTTTTGAAAATTTTCAGAAATCGATAAAAGGCTCCATGCACAATCTCACGATTCTATTCAAAATCATAAATTTATTTATTTACAAGAGGATCCGAAAGATGAAAATTTTTGAAAAAAATTTGAAATCGCTCAGAGGCTCCATGCACAAGCTCTCGATTCTATTCAAAATCATCAATTTATTTATTTACAAGAGGATCCGAAAGATGAAAATTTTTGAAAAGTTTTAGAAATCGCTCAGAGGCTCCATGCACAAGCTCTCGATTCTATTCAAAATCATCAATTTATTTATTTACAAGAGGATCCGAAAGATGAAAATTTTTGAAATCGCTCGGAAACTCCATGCACAAGCTTTCGATTCTATTCAAAATCATCAATTTATTTATTTACAAGAGGATCCGAAAGATGAAAATTTTTGAAAAACTTTTGAAATCGCTCGGAGGCTCCATGCACAAGCTCTCGATTCTATTCAAAATCATCAATTTATTTATTTACAAGAGGATCCGAAAGATGAAAATTTTTGAAAATTTTCAGAAATCGATAAAAGGCTCCATGCACAATCTCTCGATTCTATTCAAAATCATCAATTTATTTATTTACAAGAGGATCCGAAAGATGAAAATTTTTGAAAAAAATTTGAAATCGCTCAAAGGCTCCATGCACAAGCTCTCGATTCTTTTCAAAATCATCAATTTATTTATTTACAAGAGGATCCGAAAGATGAAAATTTTTGAAAAATTTTCGAAATCGCTCGGAGGCTCCATGCACAAGCTCTCGATTCTATTCAAAATCATCAATTTATTTATTTACAAGAGGATCCGAAAGATGAAAATTTTTGAAAAATTTTTGAAATCGCTCGGAGGCTCCATGCACAAGCTCTCGATTCTATTCAAAATCATCAATTTATTAATTTACAAGAGGATCCGAAAGATGAAAATTTTTGAAAAATTTTTGAAATCGCTCGGAGGCTCCATGCACAAGCTCTCGATTCTATTCAAAATCATCAATTTATTTATTTACAAGAGGATCCGAAAGATGAAAATTTTTGAAAAATTTTTGAAATCGCTCGGAGGCTCCATGCACAAGCTCTCGATTCTATTCAAAATCATCAATTTATTTATATACAAGAGGATCCGAAAGATGAAAATTTTTGAAAATTTTTTGAAATCGCTCGGAGGCTCCATGCACAAGCTCTCGATTCTATTCAAAATCATCAATTTATTTATTTACAAGAGGATCCGAAAGATGAAAATTTTTGAAAAATTTTCGAAATCGCTCGGAGGCTCCATGCACAAGCTCTCGATTCTATTCAAAATCATCAATTTATTTATTTACAAGAGGATCCGAAAGATGAAAATTTTTGGAAAATTTTTGAAATCGCTCGGAGGCTCCATGCACAAGCTCTCGATTCTATTCAAAATCATCAATTTATTCATTTACAAGAGGATCCGAAAGATGAAAATTTTTGAAAAATTTTTGAAATCGCTCGGAGGCTCCAAGCACAAGCTCTCGATTCTATTCAAAATCATCAATTTATTTATTTACAAGAGGATCCGAAAGATGAAAATGTTTGAAATCGCTCGGAAACTCCATGCACAAGCTTTCGATTCTATTCAAAATCATCAATTTATTTATTCACAAGAGGACCCGAGAGATGAAAATTTTTGAAAAATTTTTGAAATCGCTCGGATTCTCCATGCACAAGCTCTCGATTCTATTCAAAATCATCAATTTATTTATTTACAAGAGGATCCGAAAGATGAAAATTTTTGAAAAATTTTTGAAATCGCTCGGAGGCTCCATGCACAAGCTCTCGATTCTATTCAAAATCATCAATTTATTTATTTACAAGAGGAGCCGAAAGATGAAAATTTTTGAAAAATTTTTGAAATCGCTCGGAGGCTCCATGCACAAGCTCTCGATTCTATTCAAAATCATCAATTTATTTATTTACAAGAGGATCCGAAAGATGAAAATTTTTGAAAAATTTTCGAAATCGCTCGGAGGCTCCATGCACAAGCTCTCGATTCTATTCAAAATCATCAATTTATTTATTTACAAGAGGATCCGAAAGATGAAAATTTTTGAAAAATTTTTGAAATCGCTCGGAGGCTCCATGCACAAGCTCTCGATTCTATTCAAAATCATCAATTTATTTATTTACAAGAGGATCCGAAAGATGAAAATTTTTGGAAAATTTTTGAAATCGCTCGGAGGCTCCATGCACAAGCTCTCGATTCTATTCAAAATCATCAATTTATTCATTTACAAGAGGATCCGAAAGATGAAAATTTTTGAAAAATTTTTGAAATCGCTCGGAGGCTCCATGCACAAGCTCTCGATTCTATTCAAAATCATCAATTTATTTATTTACAAGAGGATCCGAAAGATGAAAATTTTTGAAAAAATTTTGAAATCGCTCGGAGGCTCCATGCACAAGCTCTCGATTCTATTCAAAATCATCAATTTATTTATTTACAAGAGGATCCGAAAGATGAAAATTTTTGAAAAATTTTTGAAATCGCTCGAAGGCTCCATGCACAAGCTCTCGATTCTATTCAAAATCATCAATTTATTTATTTACAAGAGGATCCGAAAGATCAAAATTTTTGAAAATTTTTTGAAATCGCTCGGAGGCTCCATGCACAAGCTCTTGATTCTACTCAAATCATCGATTTATTTATTTACAAGAGGATCCGAAAGATGAAAATTTTTGAAAATTTTTTGAAATCGCTCGGAGGCTCCATGCACAAGCTCTCGATTCTATTCAAAATCATCAATTTATTTATTTACAAGAGAATCCGAAAGATGAAAATTTTTGAAAAATTTTTGAAATCGCTCGGAGGCTCCATGCACAAGCTCTCGATTCTATTCAAAATCATCAATTTATTTATTTACAAGAGGATCCGAAAGATGAAAATTTTTGAAAATTTTCAGAAATCGATAAAAGGCTCCATGCACAATCTCACGATTCTATTCAAAATCATAAATTTATTTATTTACAAGAGGATCCGAAAGATGAAAATTTTTGAAAAAAATTTGAAATCGCTCAGAGGCTCCATGCACAAGCTCTCGATTCTATTCAAAATCATCAATTTATTTATTTACAAGAGGATCCGAAAGATGAAAATTTTTGAAAAGTTTTAGAAATCGCTCAGAGGCTCCATGCACAAGCTCTCGATTCTATTCAAAATCATCAATTTATTTATTTACAAGAGGATCCGAAAGATGAAAATTTTTGAAATCGCTCGGAAACTCCATGCACAAGCTTTCGATTCTATTCAAAATCATCAATTTATTTATTTACAAGAGGATCCGAAAGATGAAAATTTTTGAAAAATTTTTGAAATCGCTCGGAGGCTCCATGCACAAGCTCTCGATTCTATTCAAAATCATCAATTTATTTATTTACAAGAGGATCCGAAAGATGAAAATTTTTGAAAATTTTCAGAAATCGATAAAAGGCTCCATGCACAATTTCTCGATTCTATTCAAAATCATCAATTTATTTATTTACAAGAGGATCCGAAAGATGAAAATTTTTGAAAAAAATTTGAAATCGCTCAAAGGCTCCATGCACAAGCTCTCGATTCTATTCAAAATCATCAATTTATTTATTAACAAGAGGATCCGAAAGATGAAAATTTTTGAAAAATTTTCGAAATCGCTCGGAGGCTCCATGCACAAGCTCTCGATTCTATTCAAAATCATCAATTTATTTATTTACAAGAGGATCCGAAAGATGAAAATTTTTGAAAAGTTTTAGAAATCGCTCAGAGGCTCCATGCACAAGCTCTCGATTCTATTCAAAATCATCAATTTATTTATTTACAAGAGGATCCGAAAGATGAAAATTTTTGAAATCGCTCGGAAACTCCATGCACAAGCTTTCGATTCTATTCAAAATCATCAATTTATTTATTTACAAGAGGATCCGAAAGATGAAAATTTTTGAAAAATTTTTGAAATCGCTCGGAGGCTCCATGCACAAGCTCTCGATTCTATTCAAAATCATCAATTTATTTATTTACAAGAGGATCCGAAAGATGAAAATTTTTGAAAATTTTCAGAAATCGATAAAAGGCTCCATGCACAATCTCTCGATTCTATTCAAAATCATCAATTTATTTATTTACAAGAGGATCCGAAAGATGAAAATTTTTGAAAAAAATTTGAAATCGCTCAAAGGCTCCATGCACAAGCTCTCGATTCTATTCAAAATCATCAATTTATTTATTAACAAGAGGATCCGAAAGATGAAAATTTTTGAAAAATTTTCGAAATCGCTCGGAGGCTCCATGCACAAGCTCTCGATTCTATTCAAAATCATCAATTTATTTATTTACAAGAGGATCCGAAAGATGAAAATTTTTGGAAAATTTTTGAAATCGCTCGGAGGCTCCATGCACAAGCTCTCGATTCTATTCAAAATCATCAATTTATTCATTTACAAGAGGATCCGAAAGATGAAAATTTTTGAAAAATTTTTGAAATCGCTCGGAGGCTCCATGCACAAGCTCTCGATTCTATTCAAAATCATCAATTTATTTATTTACAAGAGGATCCGAAAGATGAAAATTTTTGAAAAATTTTTGAAATCGCTCGGAGGCTCCATGCACAAGCTCTCGATTCTATTCAAAATCATCAATTTATTTATTTACAAGAGGATCCGAAAGATGAAAATTTTTTAAAAATTTTTGAAATCGCTCGAAGGCTCCATGCACAAGCTCTCGATTCTATTCAAAATCATCAATTTATTTATTTACAAGAGGATCCGAAAGATCAAAATTTTTGAAAATTTTTTGAAATCGCTCGGAGGCTCCATGCACAAGCTCTTGATTCTACTCAAATCATCAATTTATTTATTTACAAGAGGATCCGAAAGATGAAAATTTTTGAAAATTTTTTGAAATCGCTCGGAGGCTCCATGCACAAGCTCTCGATTCTATTCAAAATCATCAATTTATTTATTTACAAGAGAATCCGAAAGATGAAAATTTTTGAAAAATTTTTGAAATCGCTCGGAGGCTCCATGCACAAGCTCTCGATTCTATTCAAAATCATCAATTTATTTATTTACAAGAGGATCCGAAAGATGAAAATTTTTGAAAATTTTCAGAAATCGATAAAAGGCTCCATGCACAATCTCACGATTCTATTCAAAATCATAAATTTATTTATTTACAAGAGGATCCGAAAGATGAAAATTTTTGAAAAAAATTTGAAATCGCTCAGAGGCTCCATGCACAAGCTCTCGATTCTATTCAAAATCATCAATTTATTTATTTACAAGAGGATCCGAAAGATGAAAATTTTTGAAAAGTTTTAGAAATCGCTCAGAGGCTCCATGCACAAGCTCTCGATTCTATTCAAAATCATCAATTTATTTATTTACAAGAGGATCCGAAAGATGAAAATTTTTGAAATCGCTCGGAAACTCCATGCACAAGCTTTCGATTCTATTCAAAATCATCAATTTATTTATTTACAAGAGGATCCGAAAGATGAAAATTTTTGAAAAATTTTTGAAATCGCTCGGAGGCTCCATGCACAAGCTCTCGATTCTATTCAAAATCATCAATTTATTTATTTACAAGAGGATCCGAAAGATGAAAATTTTTGAAAATTTTCAGAAATCGATAAAAGGCTCCATGCACAATCTCTCGATTCTATTCAAAATCATCAATTTATTTATTTACAAGAGGATCCGAAAGATGAAAATTTTTGAAAAAAATTTGAAATCGCTCAAAGGCTCCATGCACAAGCTCTCGATTCTATTCAAAATCATCAATTTATTTATTAACAAAAGGATCCGAAAGATGAAAATTTTTGAAAAATTTTCGAAATCGCTCGGAGGCTCCATGCACAAGCTCTCGATTCTATTCAAAATCATCAATTTATTTATTTACAAGAGGATCCGAAAGATGAAAATTTTTGGAAAATTTTTGAAATCGCTCGGAGGCTCCATGCACAAGCTCTCGATTCTATTCAAAATCATCAATTTATTCATT
Source organism: Oxycera nigricornis (assembly GCA_963942545.1). Taxonomy (NCBI): domain Eukaryota; kingdom Metazoa; phylum Arthropoda; class Insecta; order Diptera; family Stratiomyidae; genus Oxycera; species Oxycera nigricornis. Next base: position 13,404,593 of record OZ012664.1, on the reverse strand, counting down.
TACAAGAGGATCCGAAAGATGAAAATTTTTGAAAAATTTTTGAAATCGCTCGGAGGCTCCATGCACAAGCTCTCGATTCTATTCAAAATCATCAATTTATTTATTTACAAGAGGATCCGAAAGATGAAAATTTTTGAAAAATTTTTGAAATCGCTCGGAGGCTCCATGCACAAGCTCTCGATTCTATTCAAAATCATCAATTTATTTATTTACAAGAGGATCCGAAAGATGAAAATTTTTTAAAAATTTTTGAAATCGCTCGAAGGCTCCATGCACAAGCTCTCGATTCTATTCAAAATCATCAATTTATTTATTTACAAGAGGATCCGAAAGATCAAAATTTTTGAAAATTTTTTGAAATCGCTCGGAGGCTCCATGCACAAGCTCTTGATTCTATTCAAATCATCAATTTATTTATTTACAAGAGGATCCGAAAGATGAAAATTTTTGAAAATTTTTTGAAATCGCTCGGAGGCTCCATGCACAAGCTCTCGATTCTATTCAAAATCATCAATTTATTTATTTACAAGAGAATCCGAAAGATGAAAATTTTTGAAAAATTTTTGAAATCGCTCGGAGGCTCCATGCACAAGCTCTCGATTCTATTCAAAATCATCAATTTATTTATTTACAAGAGGATCCGAAAGATGAAAATTTTTGAAAATTTTTTGAAATCGCTCGGAGGCTCCATGCACAAGCTCTCGATTCTATTCAAAATCATCAATTTATTTATTTACAAGAGTATCCGAAAGATGAAAATTTTTGAAAAATTTTTGAACTCGCTCGGAGGCTCCATGCACAAGCTCTCGATTCTATTCAAAATCATCAATTTATTTATTTACAAGAAGATCCGAAAGATGAAAATTTTTGAAAATTTTCAGAAATCGATAAAAGGCTCCATGCACAATCTCTCGATTCTATTCAAAATCATCAATTTATTTATTTACAAGAGGATCCGAAAGATGAAAATTTTTGAAAAAAATTTGAAATCGCTCAGAGGCTCCATGCACAAGCTCTCGATTCTATTCAAAATCATCAATTTATTTATTTACAAGAAGATCCGAAAGATGAAAATTTTTGAAAATTTTCAGAAATCGATAAAAGGCTCCATGCACAATCTCTCGATTCTATTCAAAATCATCAATTTATTTATTTACAAGAGGATCCGAAAGATGAAAATTTTTGAAAAAAATTTGAAATTGCTCAGAGGCTCCATGCACAAGCTCTCGATTCTATTCAAAATCATCAATTTATTTATTTTTTTACAAGAGGATCCGAAAGATGAAAATTTTTGAAAAATTTTTGAAATCGCTCGGAGGCTCCATGCACAAGCTCTCGATTCGATTGAAAATCATCAATTTATTTATTTACAAGAGGATCCGAAAGATGAAAATTTTTGAAAAATTTTTGAAATCGCTCGGAGGCTCCATGCACAAGCTCTCGATTCTATTCAAAATCATCAATTTATTTATTTACAAGAGGATCCGAAAGATGAAAATTTTTGAAAAATTTTTGAAATCGCTCGGAGGCTCCATGCACAATCTCTCGATTCTATTCAAAATCATCAATTTATTTATTTACAAGAGGATCCGAAAGATGAAAATTTTTGAAAATTTTTTGAAATCGCTCGGAGGCTCCATGCACAAGCTCTCGATTCTATTCAAAATCATCAATTTATTTATTTACAAGAGGATCCGAAAGATGAAAATTTTTGAAAAATTTTTGAAATCGCTCGGAGGCTCCATGCACAAGCTCTCGATTCTATTCAAAATCATCAATTTATTTATTTACAAGAGGATCCGAAAGATGAAAATTTTTGAAAAATTTTTGAAATCGCTCGGAGGCTCCATGCACAAGCTCTCGATTCTATTCAAAATCATCAATTTATTTATTTACAAGAGGATCCGAAAGATGTAAATTTTTTAAAAATTTTTGAAATCGCTCGGAGGCTCCATGCACAAGCTCTCGATTCTATTCAAAATCATCAATTTATTTATTTACAAGAGGATCCGAAAGATGAAAATTTTTGAAAATTTTTTGAAATCGCTCGGAGGCTCCATGCACAAGCTCTCGATTCTATTCAAAATCATCAATTTATTTATTTACAAGAGGATCCGAAAGTTGAAAATTTTTGAAATATTTTTGAAATCGCTCGGAGGCTCCATGCACAAGCTCTCGATTCTATTCAAAATCATCAATTTATTTATTTACAAGAGGATCCGAAAGATGAAAATTTTTGAAAAATTTTTGAAATCGCTCGGAGGCTCCATGCACAAGCTCTCGATTCTATTCAAAATCATCAATTTATTTATTTACAAGAGGATCCGAAAGATGAAAATTTTTGAAAAATTTTTGAAATCGCTCGGAGGCTCCATGCACAAGCTCTCGATTCTATTCAAAATCATCAATTTATTTATTTACAAGAGGATCCGAAAGATGAAAATTTTTGAAAATTTTCAGAAATCGATAAAAGGCTCAATGCACAATCTCACGATTCTATTCAAAATCATAAATTTATTTATTTACAAGAGGATCCGAAAGATGAAAATTTTTGAAAAAAATTTGAAATCGCTCAGAGGCTCCATGCACAAGCTCTCGATTCTATTCAAAATCATCAATTTATTTATTTTTTTACAAGAGGATCCGAAAGATGAAAATTTTTGAAAAATTTTTGAAATCGCTCGGAGGCTCCATGCACAAGCTCTCGATTCGATTGAAAATCATCAATTTATTTATTTACAAGAGGATCCGAAAGATGAAAATTTTTGAAAAATTTTTGAAATCGCTCGGAGGCTCCATGCACAAGCTCTCGATTCTATTCAAAATCATCAATTTATTCATTTACAAGAGGATCCGAAAGGTGAAAATTTTTGAAAATTTTTTGTAATCGCTCAGAGGCTCCATGCACAAGCTCTCGATTCTATTCAAAATCATAAATTTATTTATTTACAAGAGGATCCGAAAGATGAAAATTTTTGAAAAATTTTTGAAATCGCTCGGAGGCTCCATGCACAAGCTCTCGATTCTATTCAAAATCATCAATTTATTTATTTACAAGAGGATCCGAAGATGAAAATTTTTGAAAAATTTTTGAAATCGCTCGGAGGCTTCATGCACAAGCTCTCGATTCTATTCAAAATCATTAATTTATTTATTTACAAGAGGATCCGAAAGATGAAAATTTTTGAAAAATTTTTGAAATCGCTCGGAGGCTCCATGCACAAGCTCTCGATTCTATTCAAAATCATCAATTTATTTATTTACAAGAGGATCCGAAAGATGAAAATTTTTGAAAAATTTTTGAAATCGCTCGGAGGCTCCATGCACAAGCTCTCGATTCTATTCAAAATCATCAATTTATTTATTTACAAGAGGATCCGAAAGATGAAAATTTTTCAAATTTTTTTGAAATCGCTCAGAGGCTCCATGCACAAGCTCTCGATTCTATTCAAAATCATCAATTTATTTATTTACAAGTGGATCCGAAAGATGAAAATTTTTGAAAAAATTTTGAAATCGCTCAGAGGCTCCATGCACAAGCTCTCGATTCTATTCAAAATCATCAATTTATTTAGTTACAAGAGGATCCGAAAGATGAAAATTTTTGAAATTTTTTTGAAATCGCTCAGAGGCTCCATGCACAAGCTCTCGATTCTATTCAAAATCATCAATTTATTTATTTACAAGAGGATCCGAAAGATGAAAATTTTTGAAAAAAATTTGAAATCGCTCAGAGGCTCCATGCACAAGCTCTCGATTCTATTCAAAATCATCAATTTATTTATTTACAAGAAGATCCGAAAGATGAAAATTTTTGAAAATTTTCAGAAATCGATAAAAGGCTCCATGCACAATCTCTCGATTCTATTCAAAATCATCAATTTATTTATTTACAAGAGGATCCGAAAGATGAAAATTTTTGAAAAAAATTTGAAATTGCTCAGAGGCTCCATGCACAAGCTCTCGATTCTATTCAAAATCATCAATTTATTTATTTTTTTACAAGAGGATCCGAAAGATGAAAATTTTTGAAAAATTTTTGAAATCGCTCGGAGGCTCCATGCACAAGCTCTCGATTCGATTGAAAATCATCAATTTATTTATTTACAAGAGGATCCGAAAGATGAAAATTTTTGAAAAATTTTTGAAATCGCTCGGAGGCTCCATGCACAAGCTCTCGATTCTATTCAAAATCATCAATTTATTTATTTACAAGAGGATCCGAAAGATGAAAATTTTTGAAAAATTTTTGAAATCGCTCGGAGGCTCCATGCACAATCTCTCGATTCTATTCAAAATCATCAATTTATTTATTTACAAGAGGATCCGAAAGATGAAAATTTTTGAAAATTTTTTGAAATCGCTCGGAGGCTCCATGCACAAGCTCTCGATTCTATTCAAAATCATCAATTTATTTATTTACAAGAGGATCCGAAAGATGAAAATTTTTGAAAAATTTTTGAAATCGCTCGGAGGCTCCATGCACAAGCTCTCGATTCTATTCAAAATCATCAATTTATTTATTTACAAGAGGATCCGAAAGATGAAAATTTTTGAAAAATTTTTGAAATCGCTCGGAGGCTCCATGCACAAGCTCTCGATTCTATTCAAAATCATCAATTTATTTATTTACAAGAGGATCCGAAAGATGTAAATTTTTTAAAAATTTTTGAAATCGCTCGGAGGCTCCATGCACAAGCTCTCGATTCTATTCAAAATCATCAATTTATTTATTTACAAGAGGATCCGAAAGATGAAAATTTTTGAAAATTTTTTGAAATCGCTCGGAGGCTCCATGCACAAGCTCTCGATTCTATTCAAAATCATCAATTTATTTATTTACAAGAGGATCCGAAAGTTGAAAATTTTTGAAATATTTTTGAAATCGCTCGGAGGCTCCATGCACAAGCTCTCGATTCTATTCAAAATCATCAATTTATTTATTTACAAGAGGATCCGAAAGATGAAAATTTTTGAAAAATTTTTGAAATCGCTCGGAGGCTCCATGCACAAGCTCTCGATTCTATTCAAAATCATCAATTTATTTATTTACAAGAGGATCCGAAAGATGAAAATTTTTGAAAAATTTTTGAAATCGCTCGGAGGCTCCATGCACAAGCTCTCGATTCTATTCAAAATCATCATTTTATTTATTTACAAAAGGATCCGAAAGATGAAATTTTTTGAAATTTTTTTGAAATCGCTCGGAGGCTCCATGCACAAGCTCTCGATTCTATTCAAGATCATCAATTTATTTATTTACAAGAGGATCCGAAAGATGAAAATTTTTGAAAAAATTTTGAAATCCCTGAATCTCCGTGCACAAGCTCTCGATTCTATTCAAAATCATCAATTTATTTATTTTCAAGAGGATCCGAAAGATGAAATTTTTTTAAAAATTTTAGAAATCGCTCGGAGGCTCCTTGCACAAGCTCTCGATTCTATTCAAAATCATCAATTTATTTATTTACAAGAGGATCCGAAAGATGAGAATTTTTGAAAAATTTTCGAAATCGCTCGGAGGCTCCATGCTGAAGCTCTCGATTCTATTCAAAATCATCAATTTATTTATTTACAAGAGGATCCGAAAGATGAAAATTTTTGAAATTTTTTTGAAATCACTCGGATCCTCCATGCACAAGCTCTCGATTCTATTCAAAATCATCAATTTATTTATTTACAAGAGGATCCGAAAGATGAAAATTTTTGAAAAATTTTTGAAATCGCTCGGAGGCTCCATGCACAAGCTCTCGATTCTATTCAAAATCATCAATTTATTTATTTACAAGAGGATCCGAAAGATGAAAATTTTTGGAAAATTTTTGAAATCGCTCGGAGGCTCCATGCACAAGCTCTCGATTCTATTCAAAATCATCAATTTATTCATTTACAAGAGGATCCGAAAGATGAAAATTTTTGAAAAATTTTTGAAATCGCTCGGAGGCTCCATGCACAAGCTCTCGATTCTATTCAAAATCATCAATTTATTTATTTACAAGAGGATCCGAAAGATGAAAATTTTTGAAAAATTTTTGAAATCGCTCGGAGGCTCCATGCACAAGCTCTCGATTCTATTCAAAATCATCAATTTATTTATTTACAAGAGGATCCGAAAGATGAAAATTTTTTAAAAATTTTTGAAATCGCTCGAAGGCTCCATGCACAAGCTCTCGATTCTATTCAAAATCATCAATTTATTTATTTACAAGAGGATCCGAAAGATCAAAATTTTTGAAAATTTTTTGAAATCGCTCGGAGGCTCCATGCACAAGCTCTTGATTCTATTCAAATCATCAATTTATTTATTTACAAGAGGATCCGAAAGATGAAAATTTTTGAAAATTTTTTGAAATCGCTCGGAGGCTCCATGCACAAGCTCTCGATTCTATTCAAAATCATCAATTTATTTATTTACAAGAGGATCCGAAAGATGAAAATTTTTGAAAAATTTTTGAAATCGCTCGGAGGCTCCATGCACAAGCTCTCGATTCTATTCAAAATCATCAATTTATTTATTTACAAGAGGATCCGAAAGATGAAAATTTTTGAAAATTTTCAGAAATCGATAAAAGGCTCAATGCACAATCTCACGATTCTATTCAAAATCATAAATTTATTTATTTACAAGAGGATCCGAAAGATGAAAATTTTTGAAAAAAATTTGAAATCGCTCAGAGGCTCCATGCACAAGCTCTCGATTCTATTCAAAATCATCAATTTATTTATTTACAAGAGGATCCGAAAGATGAAAATTTTTGAAAAATTTTTGAAATCGCTCGGAGGCTCCATGCACAAGCTCTCGATTCTATTCAAAATCATCAATTTATTCATTTACAAGAGGATCCGAAAGGTGAAAATTTTTGAAAATTTTTTGTAATCGCTCAGAGGCTCCATGCACAAGCTCTCGATTCTATTCAAAATCATAAATTTATTTATTTACAAGAGGATCCGAAAGATGAAAATTTTTGAAAAATTTTTGAAATCGCTCGGAGGCTCCATGCACAAGCTCTCGATTCTATTCAAAATCATCAATTTATTTATTTACAAGAGGATCCGAAGATGAAAATTTTTGAAAAATTTTTGAAATCGCTCGGAGGCTTCATGCACAAGCTCTCGATTCTATTCAAAATCATTAATTTATTTATTTACAAGAGGATCCGAAAGATGAAAATTTTTGAAAAATTTTTGAAATCGCTCGGAGGCTCCATGCACAAGCTCTCGATTCTATTCAAAATCATCAATTTATTTATTTACAAGAGGATCCGAAAGATGAAAATTTTTGAAAAATTTTTGAAATCGCTCGGAGGCTCCATGCACAAGCTCTCGATTCTATTCAAAATCATCAATTTATTTATTTACAAGAGGATCCGAAAGATGAAAATTTTTCAAATTTTTTTGAAATCGCTCAGAGGCTCCATGCACAAGCTCTCGATTCTATTCAAAATCATCAATTTATTTATTTACAAGTGGATCCGAAAGATGAAAATTTTTGAAAAAATTTTGAAATCGCTCAGAGGCTCCATGCACAAGCTCTCGATTCTATTCAAAATCATCAATTTATTTAGTTACAAGAGGATCCGAAAGATGAAAATTTTTGAAATTTTTTTGAAATCGCTCAGAGGCTCCATGCACAAGCTCTCGATTCTATTCAAAATCATCAATTTATTTATGCACAAGAGGATCCGAAAAATGACAATTTTTGAATTTTTTTTGAAATCGCTCAGAGGCTTCATGCACAAGTTCTCGATTCTATTCAAAATCATCAATTTATTTATGTACAAGAGGATCCGAAAGATGAAAATTTTTGAAATTTTTTTGAAATCACTCAGAGGCTCCATGCACAAGCTCTCGATTGTATTCAAAATCATCAATTTATTCATTTACAAGAGGATCCGAAAGATGAAAATTTTTGAAAATTTTTTGAAATCGCTCAGAGGCTTCATGCACAAGCTCTCGATTCTATTCAAAATCATCAATTTATTTATGCACAAGAGGATCCGAAAGATGAAAATTTTTGAATTTTTTTTTTGAAATCGCTCAGAGGCTCCATGCATAAGCTCTCGATTCTATTCAAAATCATCAATTTATTTATTTACAAGAGGATCCGAAAGATGAAAATTTTTGAAAAATTTTTGAAATCGCTCAGAGGCTCTATGCACAAGCTCTCGATTCTATTCAAAATCATCAATTTATTTATTTACAAGAGGATCCGAAAGATGAAAAGTTTTGAAAATTTTTTGAAGTCGCTCGGAGGCTCCATGCACAAGCTCTCGATTCTATTCAAAATCATCAATTTATTAATTTACAAGAGGATCCGAAAGATGAAAATTTTTGAAACATTTTTGAAATCGCTCAGAGGCTCCATTCACAAGCTCTCGATGCTATTCAAAATCATCAATTGTTTTATTTACAAGAGGTTCCGAAAGATGAAAATTTTTGAAAAATTTTTGAAATCGCTCGGAGGCTCCATGCACAAGCTCTCGATTCTATTCAAAATCATAAATTTATTTATTTACAAGAGGATCCGAATGATGAAAATTTTTGAACATTTTTTGAAATCGCTCAGAGGGTCCATGCACAAGCTCTCGATTCTATTCAAAATCATCAATTTATTTAGTTACAAGAGGATCCGAAAGATAAAAATTTTTGAAATTTTTTTGAAATCGCTCAGAGGCTCCATGCACAAGCTCTCGATTCTATTCAAAATCATCAATTTATTTGTTTACAAGAGGATCCGAAACATGAAAATTTTTGAACATTTTTTGAAATGGCTCTTAGGCTCCATGCACAAGCTCTCGATTCTATTCAAAATCATCAATTTATTTATTTACAAGAGGATCCGAAAGATGAAAATTTTTGAAAAATTTTTGAAATCGCTCAGAGGCTCCATGCACAAGCTCTCGATTCTATTCAAAATCATCAATTTATTTATTTACAAGAGGATCCGAGAGATGAAAATTTTTCAAATTTGTTTGAAATCGCTCAGAGGCTCCATGCACAAGCTCTCGATTCTATTCAAAATCATCAATTTATTTATTTACAAGTGGATCCGAAAGATGAAAATTTTTGAAAAAATTTTGAAATCGCTCAGAGGCTCCATGCACAAGCTCTCGATTCTATTCAAAATCATTAATTTATTTATTTACAAGAGGATCCGAAAGATGAACATTTTTGAAATTTTTTTAAAATCGCTCGGAGGCTCCATGCACAAGCTCTCGATTCTATTCCAAATCATCAATTTATTCATTTACAAGAGGATCCGAAAGATGAAAATGTTTGAAAATTTTTTGAAATCGCTCAGAGGCTCCATGCACAAGCTCTCGATTCTATTCAAAATCATCAATTTATTTATGCACAAGAGGATCCGAAAGATGAAAATTTTTGAAACTTTTTTTGAAATCGCTCAGAGGCTCCATGCACAAGTACTCGATTCTATTCAAAATCATCAATTTATTTATTTACAAGAGGATCCGAAAGATGAAAATTTTTGAAAAATTTTTGAAATCGCTCAGAGGCTCTATGCACAAGCTCTCGATTCTATTCAAAATCATCAATTTATTTATTTACAAGAGGATCCGAAAGATGAAAAGTTTTGAAAATTTTTTGAAGTCGCTCGGAGGCTCCATGCACAAGCTCTCGATTCTATTCAAAATCATCAATTTATTAATTTACAAGAGGATCCGAAAGATGAAAATTTTTGAAACATTTTTGAAATCGCTCAGAGGCTCCATTCACAAGCTCTCGATGCTATTCAAAATCATCAATTGTTTTATTTACAAGAGGTTCCGAAAGATGAAAATTTTTGAAATATTTTTGAAATCGCTCGGAGGCTCCATGCACAAGCTCTCGATTCTATTCAAAATCATAAATTTATTTATTTACAAGAGGATCCGAATGATGAAAATTTTTGAACATTTTTTGAAATCGCTCAGAGGGTCCATGCACAAGCTCTCGATTCTATTCAAAATCATCAATTTATTTAGTTACAAGAGGATCCGAAAGATAAAAATTTTTGAAATTTTTTTGAAATCGCTCAGAGGCTCCATGCACAAGCTCTCGATTCTATTCAAAATCATCAATTTATTTGTTTACAAGAGGATCCGAAACATGAAAATTTTTGAACATTTTTTGAAATGGCTCTTAGGCTCCATGCACAAGCTCTCGATTCTATTCAAAATCATCAATTTATTTATTTACAAGAGGATCCGAAAGATGAAAATTTTTGAAAAATTTTTGAAATCGCTCAGAGGCTCCATGCACAAGCTCTCGATTCTATTCAAAATCATCAATTTATTTATTTACAAGAGGATCCGAGAGATGAAAATTTTTCAAATTTGTTTGAAATCGCTCAGAGGCTCCATGCACAAGCTCTCGATTCTATTCAAAATCATCAATTTATTTATTTACAAGTGGATCCGAAAGATGAAAATTTTTGAAAAAATTTTGAAATCGCTCAGAGGCTCCATGCACAAGCTCTCGATTCTATTCAAAATCATTAATTAATTTATTTACAAGAGGATCCGAAAGATGAACATTTTTGAAATTTTTTTAAAATCGCTCGGAGGCTCCATGCACAAGCTCTCGATTCTATTCCAAATCATCAATTTATTCATTTACAAGAGGATCCGAAAGATGAAAATGTTTGAAAATTTTTTGAAATCGCTCAGAGGCTCCATGCACAAGCTCTCGATTCTATTCAAAATCATCAATTTATTTATGCACAAGAGGATCCGAAAGATGAAAATTTTTGAAACTTTTTTTGAAATCGCTCAGAGGCTCCATGCACAAGTACTCGATTCTATTCAAAATCATCAATTTATTTATTTACAAGAGGATCCGAAAGATGAAAATTTTTGAAAAATTTTTGAAATCGCTCGGAGGTTCCATGCACAAGCTCTCGATTCTATTCAAAATCATCAATTTATTTATTTACAAGAGGATCCGAAGATGAAAATTTTGGAAAAATTTTTGAAATCGCTCGGAGGCTTCATGCACAAGCTCTCGATTCTATTCAAAATCATCAATTTATTCATTTACAAGAGGATCCGAAAGATGAAAATTTTTGAAAATTTTTTGAAATCGCTCAGAGGTTCCATGCACAAGCTCTCGATTCTATTCAAAATCATCAATTTATTTATTTACAAGAGGATCCGAAAGATGAAAATTTTTGAAAAATTTTTGAAATCGCTCGGAGGCTCCATGCACAAGCTCTCGATTCTATTCAAAATCATCAATTTATTTATTTACAAGAGGATCCGAAGATGAAAATTTTTGAAAAATTTTTGAAATCGCTCGGAGGCTTCATGCACAAGCTCTCGATTCTATTCAAAATCATCAATTTATTTATTTACAAGAGGATCCGAAAGATGAAAATTTTTGAAAAATTTTTGAAATCGCTCGGAGGCTCCATGCACAAGCTCTCGATTCTATTCAAAATCATCAATTTATTTATTTACAAGAGGATCCGAAAGATGAAAATTTTTGAAATTTTTTTGAAATCGCTCAGAGGCTCCATGCACAAGCTCTCGATTCTATTCAAAATCATCAATTTATTTATGCACAAGAGGATCCGAAAAATGACAATTTTTGAATTTTTTTTGAAATCGCTCAGAGGCTCCATGCACAAGCTCTCGATTCTATTCAAAATCATCAATTTATTTATGCACAAGAGGATCCGAAAGATGGAAACTTTTGAAATTTTTTTTGAAGTCGCTCAGAGGCTCCATGCACAAGCTCTCGATTCTATTCAAAATCATCAATTTATTTATGCACAAGAGGATCCGAAAGATGACAATTTTTGAATTTTTTTTGAAATCGCTCAGAGGCTCCATGCACAAGCTCTCGATTCTATTCAAAATCATCAATTTATTTATGCACAAGAGGATCCGAAAGATGAAAATTTTTGAAAAATTTTTGAAATCACTCAGAGGCTCCATGCACAAGCTCTTGATTGTATTCAAAATCATCAATTTATTCATTTACAAGAGGATCCGAAAGATGAAACTTTTTGAAAAATTTTTGAAATCGCTCAGAGGCTCCATGCACAAACTCTCGATTCTATTCAAGATCATCAATTTATGTATTTACAAGAGGATCCGAAAGATGAAAATTTTTGAAAAATTTTTGAAATCGCTCGGAGGCTCCATGCACAAGCTCTCGATTCTATTCAAAATCATCAATTTATTTATGCACAAGAGGATCCGAAAGATGACAATTTTTGAATTTTTTTTGAAATCGCTCAGAGGCTCCATGCACAAGCTCTCGATTCTATTCAAAATCATCAATTTATTTATGCACAAGAGGATCCGAAAGATGAAAATTTTTGAAATTTTTTTGAAATCACTCAGAGGCTCCATGCACAAGCTCCCGATTGTATTCAAAATCATCAATTTATTCATTTACAAGAGGATCCGAAAGATGAAAATTTTTGAAAAATTTTTGAAATCGCTCAGAGGCTCTATGCACAAGCTCTCGATTCTATTCAAAATCATCAATTTATTTATTTACAAGAGGATCCGAAAGATGAAAAGTTTTGGAAATTTTTTGAAGTCGCTCGGAGGCTCCATGCACAAGCTCTCGATTCTATTCAAAATCATCAATTTATTTATTTACAAGTGGATCCGAAAGATGAAAATTTTTGAAAAATTTTTGAAATCGCTCAGAGGCTCCATGCACAAGCTCTCGATTCTATTCAAAATCATCAATTTATTTATGCACAAGAGGATCCGAAAAATGACAATTTTTGAATTTTTTTTGAAATCGCTCAGAGGCTCCATGCACAAGCTCTCGATTCTATTCAAAATCATCAATTTATTTATGCACAAGAGGATCCGAAAGATGGAAACTTTTGAAATTTTTTTTGAAGTCGCTCAGAGGCTCCATGCACAAGCTCTCGATTCTATTCAAAATCATCAATTTATTTATGCACAAGAGGATCCGAAAGATGACAATTTTTGAATTTTTTTTGAAATCGCTCAGAGGCTCCATGCACAAGCTCTCGATTCTATTCAAAATCATCAATTTATTTATGCACAAGAGGATCCGAAAGATGAAAATTTTTGAAAAATTTTTGAAATCACTCAGAGGCTCCATGCACAAGCTCTTGATTGTATTCAAAATCATCAATTTATTCATTTACAAGAGGATCCGAAAGATGAAACTTTTTGAAAAATTTTTGAAATCGCTCAGAGGCTCCATGCACAAACTCTCGATTCTATTCAAGATCATCAATTTATGTATTTACAAGAGGATCCGAAAGATGAAAATTTTTGAAAAATTTTTGAAATCGCTCGGAGGCTCCATGCACAAGCTCTCGATTCTATTCAAAATCATCAATTTATTTATGCACAAGAGGATCCGAAAGATGACAATTTTTGAATTTTTTTTGAAATCGCTCAGAGGCTCCATGCACAAGCTCTCGATTCTATTCAAAATCATCAATTTATTTATGCACAAGAGGATCCGAAAGATGAAAATTTTTGAAATTTTTTTGAAATCACTCAGAGGCTCCATGCACAAGCTCCCGATTGTATTCAAAATCATCAATTTATTCATTTACAAGAGGATCCGAAAGATGAAAATTTTTGAAAAATTTTTGAAATCGCTCAGAGGCTCTATGCACAAGCTCTCGATTCTATTCAAAATCATCAATTTATTTATTTACAAGAGGATCCGAAAGATGAAAAGTTTTGGAAATTTTTTGAAGTCGCTCGGAGGCTCCATGCACAAGCTCTCGATTCTATTCAAAATCATCAATTTATTTATTTACAAGAGGATCCGAAAGATGAAAATTTTTGAAAAATTTTTGAAATCGCTCAGAGGCTCCATTCACAAGCTCTCGATGCTATTCAAAATCATCAATTTATTTATTTACAAGAGGATCCGGAAGATGAAAATTTTTGAAAATTTTCTGAAATCGTTTGGAGGCTCCATGCACAAGCTCTCGATTCTATTCAAAATCATCAATTTATTTATTTACAAGAGGATCCGAAAGATGAAAAGTTTTGAAAATTTTTTGAAGTCGCTCGGAGGCTCCATGCACAAGCTCTCGATTCTATTCAAAATCATCAATTTATTTATTTACAAGAGGATCCGAAAGATGAAAATTTTTGAAAAATTTTTGAAATCGCTCAGAGGCTCCATTCACAAGCTCTCGATGCTATTCAAAATCATCAATTTATTTATTTACAAGAGGATCCGAAAGATGAAAATTTTTGAAAATTTTCTGAAATCGTTTGGAGGCTCCATGCACAAGCTCTCGATTCTATTCAAAATCATCAATTTGTTTATTTACAAAAGGATCCGAAAGGTGAAACGTTTTGAAAAATTTTTGAAATCGCTCGGAGGCTCCATGCACAAGCTCTCGATTCTATTCAAAATCATCAATTTATTCATTTACAAGAGGATCCGAAAGATGAAATTTTTGAATTTTTTTTTGAAATCGCTCAGAGGCTTCATGCACAAGCTCTCGATTCTATTCAAAATCATCAATTTATTTATTTACAAGAGGATCCGAAAGATGAAAATTTTTGAAAACTTTTTGAAATCGCTCGGAGGCTCCATGCACAAGCTCTCGATTCTATTCAAAATCATCAATTTATTTATGCACAAGAGGATCCGAAAGATGACAATTTTTGAATTTTTTTTGAAATCGCTCAGAGGCTCCATGCACAAGCTCTCGATTCTATTCAAAATCATCAATTTATTTATGCACAAGAGGATCCGAAAGATGAAAATTTTTGAAATTTTTTTGAAATCACTCAGAGGCTCCATGCACAAGCTCTCGATTGTATTCAAAATCATCAATTTATTCATTTACAAGAGGATCCGAAAGATGAAAATTTTTGAAAATTTTTTGAAATCGCTCAGAGGCTTCATGCACAAGCTCTCGATTCTATTCAAAATCATCAATTTATTTATGCACAAGAGGATCCGAAAGATGAAAATTTTTGAATTTTTTTTTTGAAATCGCTCAGAGGCTCCATGCATAAGCTCTCGATTCTATTCAAAATCATCAATTTATTTATTTACAAGAGGATCCGAAAGATGGAAATTTTTGAAAAATTTTTGAAATCGCTCAGAGGCTCTATGCACAAGCTCTCGATTCTATTCAAAATCATCAATTTATTTATTTACAAGAGGATCCGAAAGATGAAAAGTTTTGAAAATTTTTTGAAGTCGCTCGGAGGCTCCATGCACAAGCTCTCGATTCTATTCAAAATCATCAATTTATTAATTTACAAGAGGATCCGAAAGATGAAAATTTTTGAAACATTTTTGAAATCGCTCAGAGGCTCCATTCACAAGCTCTCGATGCTATTCAAAATCATCAATTTATTTATTTACAAGAGGTTCCGAAAGATGAAAATTTTTGAAAAATTTTTGAAATCGCTCGGAGGCTCCATGCACAAGCTCTCGATTCTATTCAAAATCATAAATTTATTTATTTACAAGAGGATCCGAATGATGAAAATTTTTGAACATTTTTTGAAATCGCTTAGAGGGTCCATGCACAAGCTCTCGATTCTATTCAAAATCATCAATTTATTTAGTTACAAGAGGATCCGAAAGATAAAAATTTTTGAAATTTTTTTGAAATCGCTCAGAGGCTCCATGCACAAGCTCTCGATTCTATTCAAAATCATCAATTTATTTGTTTACAAGAGGATCCGAAACATGAAAATTTTTGAACATTTTTTGAAATGGCTCTTAGGCTCCATGCACAAGCTCTCGATGCTATTCAAAATCATCAATTTATTTATTTACAAGAGGATCCGAAAGATAAAAATTTTTGAAATTTTTTTGAAATCGCTCAGAGGCTCCATGCACAAGCTCTCGATTCTATTCAAAATCATCAATTTATTTGTTCACAAGAGGATCCGAAACATGAAAATTTTTGAACATTTTTTGAAATGGCTCTTAGGCTCCATGCACAAGCTCTCGATTCTATTCAAAATCATCAATTTATTTATTTACAAGAGGATCCGAAAGATGAAAATTTTTGAAAATTTTTTGAAATCGCTCAGAGGCTCCATGCACAAGCTCTCGATTCTATTCAAAATCATCAATTTATTTATTTACAAGAGGATCCGAAAGATGAAAATTTTTCAAATTTTTTTGAAATCGCTCAGAGGCTCCATGCACAAGCTCTCGATTCTATTCAAAATCATCAATTTATTTGTTTACAAGAGGATCCGAAACATGAAAATTTTTGAACATTTTTTGAAATGGCTCTTAGGCTCCATGCACAAGCTCTCGATGCTATTCAAAATCATCAATTTATTTATTTACAAGAGGATCCGAAAGATAAAAATTTTTGAAATTTTTTTGAAATCGCTCAGAGGCTCCATGCACAAGCTCTCGATTCTATTCAAAATCATCAATTTATTTGTTCACAAGAGGATCCGAAACATGAAAATTTTTGAACATTTTTTGAAATGGCTCTTAGGCTCCATGCACAAGCTCTCGATTCTATTCAAAATCATCAATTTATTTATTTACAAGAGGATCCGAAAGATGAAAATTTTTGAAAATTTTTTGAAATCGCTCAGAGGCTCCATTCACAAGCTCTCGATGCTATTCAAAATCATCAATTTATTTATTTACAAGAGGATCCGAAAGATGAAAATTTTTGAAAATTTTCTGAAATCGTTTGGAGGCTCCATGCACAAGCTCTCGATTCTATTCAAAATCATCAATTTATTTATTTACAAGAGGATCCGAAGATGAAAATTTTTGAAAAATTTTTGAAATCGCTCAGAGGCTCCATGCACAAGCTCTCGATTCTATTCAAAATCATCAATTTATTTATTTACAAGAGGATCCGAAAGATGAAAATTTTTGAAAAATTTTTAAATCGCTCGGAGGCTCCAAGCACAAGCTCTCGATTCTATTCAAAATCATCAATTTATTTATTTACAAGAGGATCCGAAAGATGAAATTTTTGAATTTTTTTTTGAAATCGCTCAGAGGCTTCATGCACAAGCTCTCGATTCTATTCAAAATCATCAATTTATTTATTTACAAGAGGATCCGAAAGATGAAAATTTTTGAAAACTTTTTGAAATCGCTCGGAGGCTCCATGCACAAGCTCTCGATTCTATTCAAAATCATCAATTTATTTATGCACAAGAGGATCCGAAAGATGACAATTTTTGAATTTTTTTTGAAATCGCTCAGAGGCTCCATGCACAAGCTCTCGATTCTATTCAAAATCATCAATTTATTTATGCACAAGAGGATCCGAAAGATGAAAATTTTTGAAATTTTTTTGAAATCACTCAGAGGCTCCATGCACAAGCTCTCGATTGTATTCAAAATCATCAATTTATTTATTTACAAGAGGATCCGAAAGATGAAAATTTTTGAAAAATTTTTGAAATCGCTCAGAGGCTCTATGCACAAGCTCTCGATTCTATTCAAAATCATCAATTTATTAATTTACAAGAGGTTCCGAAAGATGAAATTTTTGAAACATTTTTGAAATCGCTCAGAGGCTCCATTCACAAGCTCTCGATGCTATTCAAAATCATCAATTTATTTATTTGCAAGAGGTTCCGAAAGATGAAAATTTTTGAAATTTTTTTGAAATCGCTCAGAGGCTCCATGCACAAGCTCTCGATTCTATTCAAAATCATCAATTTATTTGTTTACAAGAGGATCCGAATGATGAAAATTTTTGAACATTTTTTGAAATCGCTCAGAGGGTCCATGCACAAGCTCTCGATTCTATTCAAAATCATCAATTTATTTAGTTACAAGAGGATCCGAAAGATAAAAATTTTTGAAATTTTTTTGAAATCGCTCAGAGGCTCCATGCACAAGCTCTCGATTCTATTCAAAATCATCAATTTATTTGTTTACAAGAGGATCCGAAACATGAAAATTTTTGAACATTTTTTGAAATGGCTCTTAGGCTCCATGCACAAGCTCTCGATTCTATTCAAAATCATCAATTTATTTATTTACAAGAGGATCCGAAAGATGAAAAGTTTTGAAAATTTTTTGAAGTCGCTCGGAGGCTCCATGCACAAGCTCTCGATTCTATTCAAAATCATCAATTTATTAATTTACAAGAGGATCCGAAAGATGAAATTTTTGAAACATTTTTGAAATCGCTCAGAGGCTCCATTCACAAGCTCTCGATGCTATTCAAAATCATCAATTTATTTATTTACAAGAGGTTCCGAAAGATGAAAATTTTTGAAAAATTTTTGAAATCGCTCGGAGGCTCCATGCACAAGCTCTCGATTCTATTCAAAATCATAAATTTATTTATTTACAAGAGGATCCGAATGATGAAAATTTTTGAACATTTTTTGAAATCGCTCAGAGGGTCCATGCACAAGCTCTCGATTCTATTCAAAATCATCAATTTATTTAGTTACAAGAGGATCCGAAATATAAAAATTTTTGAAATTTTTTTGAAATCGCTCAGAGGCTCCATGCACAAGCTCTCGATTCTATTCAAAATCATCAATTTATTTGTTTACAAAAGGATCCGAAACATGAAAATTTTTGAACATTTTTTTAAATGGCTCTTAGGCTCCATGCACAAGCTCTCGATTCTATTCAAAATCATCAATTTATTAATTTACAAGAGGTTCCGAAAGATGAAATTTTTGAAACATTTTTGAAATCGCTCAGAGGCTCCATTCACAAGCTCTCGATGCTATTCAAAATCATCAATTTATTTATTTACAAGAGGTTCAGAAAGATGAAAATTTTTGAAATTTTTTTGAAATCGCTCAGAGGCTCCATGCACAAGCTCTCGATTCTATTCAAAATCATCAATTTATTTGTTTACAAGAGGATCCGAATGATGAAAATTTTTGAAAAAATTTTGAAATCGCTCAGAGGCTCCATGCACAAGCTCTCGATTCTATTCAAAATCATCAATTTATTTAGTTACAAGAGGATCCGAATGATGAAAATTTTTGAACATTTTTTGAAATCGCTCAGAGGCTCTATGCACAAGCTCTCGATTCTATTCAAAATCATCAATTTATTAATTTACAAGAGGTTCCGAAAGATGAAATTTTTGAAACATTTTTGAAATCGCTCTAAGGCTCCATTCACAAGCTCTCGATGCTATTCAAAATCATCAATTTATTTATTTACAAGAGGTTCCGAAAGATAAAAATTTTTGAAATTTTTTTGAAATCGCTCAGAGGCTCCATGCACAAGCTCTCGATTCTATTCAAAATCATCAATTTATTTGTTTACAAGAGGATCCGAATGATGAAAATTTTTGAACATTTTTTGAAATCGCTCAGAGGGTCCATGCACAAGCTCTCGATTCTATTCAAAATCATCAATTTATTTAGTTACAAGAGGATCCGAAAGATAAAAATTTTTGAAATTTTTTTGAAATCGCTCAGAGGCTCCATGCACAAGCTCTCGATTCTATTCAAAATCATCAATTTATTTATTTACAAGAGGATCCGAAAGATGAAAATTTTTGATTTTTTTTTGAAATCGCTCAGAGGCTCCATGCACAAGCTCTCGATTCTATTCAAAATCATCAATTTATTTATTTACAAGAGGATCCGAAAGATGAAAAGTTTTGAAAATTTTTTGAAGTCGCTCGGAGGCTCCATGCACAAGCTCTCGATTCTATTCAAAATCATCAATTTATTAATTTACAAGAGGATCCGAAAGATGAAATTTTTGAAACATTTTTGAAATCGCTCAGAGGCTCCATTCACAAGCTCTCGATGCTATTCAAAATCATCAATTTATTTATTTACAAGAGGTTCCGAAAGATGAAAATTTTTGAAAAATTTTTGAAATCGCTCGGAGGCTCCATGCACAAGCTCTCGATTCTATTCAAAATCATAAATTTATTTATTTACAAGAGGATCCGAATGATGAAAATTTTTGAACATTTTTTGAAATCGCTCAGAGGGTCCATGCACAAGCTCTCGATTCTATTCAAAATCATCAATTTATTTAGTTACAAGAGGATCCGAAAGATAAAAATTTTTGAAATTTTTTTGAAATCGCTCAGAGGCTCCATGCACAAGCTCTCGATTCTATTCAAAATCATCAATTTATTTGTTTACAAGAGGATCTGAAACATGAAAATTTTTGAACATTTTTTGAAATGGCTCTTAGGCTCCATGCACAAGCTCTCGATTCTATTCAAAATCATCAATTTATTTATTTACAAGAGGATCCGAAAGATGAAAATTTTTGAAAAATTTTTGAAATCGCTCAGAGGCTCCATGCGCAAGCTCTCGATTCTATTCAAAATCATCAATTTATTTATTTACAAGAGGATCCGAAAGATGAAAATTTTTCAAATTTTTTTGAAATCGCTCAGAGGCTCCATGCACAAGCTCTCGATTCTATTCAAAATCATCAATTTATTTATTTACAAGTGGATCCGAAAGATGAAAATTTTTGAAAAAATTTTGAAATCGCTCAGAGGCTCCATGCACAAGCTCTCGATTCTATTCAAATTCATCAATTTATTTAGTTACAAGAGGATCCGAATGATGAAAATTTTTGAACATTTTTTGAAATCGCTCAGAGGCTCTATGCACAAGCTCTCGATTCTATTCAAAATCATCAATTTATTAATTTACAAGAGGTTCCGAAAGATGAAATTTTTGAAACATTTTTGAAATCGCTCAGAGGCTCCATTCACAAGCTCTCGATGCTATTCAAAATCATCAATTTATTTATTTACAAGAGGTTCCGAAAGATAAAAATTTTTGAAATTTTTTTGAAATCGCTCAGAGGCTCCATGTACAAGCTCTCGATGCTATTCAAAATCATCAATTTATTTATTTACAAGAGGTTCCGAAAGATGAAAATTTTTGAAAAATTTTTGAAATCGCTCGGAGGCTCCATGCACAAGCTCTCGATTCTATTCAAAATCATAAATTTATTTATTTACAAGAGGATCCGAATGATGAAAATTTTTGAACATTTTTTTAAATCGCTCAGAGGGTCCATGCACAAGCTCTCGATTCTATTCAAAATCATCAATTTATTTAGTTACAAGAGGATCCGAAAGATAAAAATTTTTGAAATTTTTTTGAAATCGCTCAGAGGCTCCATGCACAAGCTCTCGATTCTATTCAAAATCATCAATTTATTTGTTTACAAAAGGATCCGAAACATGAAAATTTTTGAACATTTTTTGAAATGGCTCTTAGGCTCCATGCACAAGCTCTCGATTCTATTCAAAATCATCAATTTATTAATTTACAAGAGGTTCCGAAAGATGAAATTTTTGAAACATTTTTGAAATCGCTCAGAGGCTCCATTCACAAGCTCTCGATGCTATTCAAAATCATCAATTTATTTATTTACAAGAGGTTCCGAAAGATGAAAATTTTTGAAATTTTTTTGAAATCGCTCAGAGGCTCCATGCACAAGCTCTCGATTCTATTCAAAATCATCAATTTATTTGTTTACAAGAGGATCCGAATGATGAAAATTTTTGAAAAAATTTTGAAATCGCTCAGAGGCTCCATGCACAAGCTCTCGATTCTATTCAAATTCATCAATTTATTTAGTTACAAGAGGATCCGAATGATGAAAATTTTTGAACATTTTTTGAAATCGCTCAGAGGCTCTATGCACAAGCTCTCGATTCTATTCAAAATCATCAATTTATTAATTTACAAGAGGTTCCGAAAGATGAAATTTTTGAAACATTTTTGAAATCGCTCAGAGGCTCCATTCACAAGCTCTCGATGCTATTCAAAATCATCAATTTATTTATTTACAAGAGGTTCCGAAAGATAAAAATTTTTGAAATTTTTTTGAAATCGCTCAGAGGCTCCATGCACAAGCTCTCGATTCTATTCAAAATCATCAATTTAATTATGCACAAGAGGATCCGAAAGATGACAATTTTTGAATTTTTTTTGGAATCGCTCAGAGGCTCCATGCACAAGCTCTCGATTCTATTCAAAATCATCAATTTATTTATTTAAAAAAGGATCCGGAAATGAAATTTCCCGAAAAAATTTCAAATCGCTCAAAGGCTCCATGCAAATACTCTCGATTCAAACAAACATCAATTTATTTATTTGAAAAAAGATCCGAAAAATTAGAATTTTTGAAAAAATGTTCAAATCGCTCAAAGGCTCCATGCAAAAGCTCTTGATTTTATTCAAAATCATCACTTTATTTATTTATTAAGGGATCCAAAAATAAAAATTCCTGAATTTCAAAGGATTCGTGCAAAAGCGCTCGATTCTATTCGAAATCATCAATTTATTTATTTAAAACAGGATCCGAAAAATGAAAGCCACAACTGTGAACCGTCTTGTCGTACCGATCTGGTGACGATAAAGACCGTGGTTTAGCGGAAAAAAATATTGATCTGAATGTATTCTCATCAATTTTATATCTGGCTTGTATTGTTACCACTATCACCTAGGAATCGTGTGGACTTGCCTTGAGAGTATATTTTTTGCCAAGCCAGCACTGCCATCCGTCTTGTCGTTACAGTCTGGTGACGAAAAAGACCATAGTTTAGCTGAAAAAAAATATTGAGCTGAATGCTTCTCATCAATTATATATCCGGCTTGTTTTGGTACCACTATCACCTAGAAATCGTGCGTACTTGCCTTGAAAGTGTATTTTACGACAAGATAGCACTCTCAACCGTCTTGTCGTAGCAATCTGATGACGATAAAGACCGTAGTTTAGCTGAAAAATAATTTTGAGCTCAATGTATTCTCATCAATTATATATCCGGTTTGTTTTTGTACCACAATCACCTAGAAATCGTGTGGACTTGCCTTAAGATTATATTTTTCCCCAAGCCAACACCTTCAACCATCTTGTCGTACCAATCTTGGAATCGGGTGGACTTGCCTTAAACGTATATTTTTCGCCAAGCCAGTACTGTGAGCCGTCTTGTTCTACCAACTTCGTGACGATAAAGACTGCAGTTTAGCTGCAAAAAAAATATTAAGCTCAAAGTATTCTTAACAATTATATATCTGGCTTGCTTTTGTGCCACTATCACCTAAAATCCGTATGGCCTTGCCTTTAAAGTATATTTTATGCCAAGTCAGCACTGTCGACCGTTTTGTCGTAACGTTCTTAAGACAATAAAGACCGTAGTTTATCTGAAAAGAAAATATTGGGCTGAATGTATTCTCATCAATTTTATATCCGGCTTGTATTGGTACCACAATCACCTGTAAATCGGATATATTTATATATATATTTTTATGTATATGTATATTTTTTTGCCAAATCAGCACTGTTGACCGTCTTGTCGTACCGATCTGGTGACGATAAGGACTTTAGTTTAGCTGAAAAGAAAATATTGGGCTGAATGTATTCTCATAAATTTTATATCCGGCTTGTATTGGTACCACCATCACCTAAAATTGGGGGTGCTTGCCTTAAGGGTATTTTTTTCACCAATTCAGCGCTGTCAGCCGTCTTTTTGTTTCGTTTTGATGACAATAAAGACCGCAATTTGAATGCAAAAAAAATATTGAGCTGAATGTATTCTCGTCAATTATATATCCGGCTTGTTTTGGTACCACTCTCACCTAGAATTCGGATGGACTTGCCACAAGAGTATATTTTTCGCCAAGCCAGCACTGTCAACCGTCTTTTCGTACCAACTTGTGACGATGAAGACTTTATTTGAGCTGAAAAAAAAATATTGAGCTGCATGTATTCTCACCAATCATATATCCGGCTTGTTTTTGTGCCACTATCACCTAGAGTCCGTATGGCCTTGCCTTTAAAGTAACTTTTTAGCAAAGTAAGCACTGTCAACCGTCTTGTCGTACCATCCTTAAGACAATAAAGACCGTAGTTTAGCTGAAAAGAAAATATTGGGCTGAATGTATTGTAGTGTAATACAAGCCACAACAAACAAATCAATATTCATGCATTGCCATCTGATAGCCAGGCACGAGTCAAAACAATTGTGAGTCAGGCTTTGTTGCGTTTATCCCGAGTCCAATTACAAACAATGAAATTAGAGCGACTCAGCAAAACAATTGAAGACCAACAATGTGCACTGCGGACGGGTTCAGCATGGCATAACAATGAAAACAAATGTGGGTTGATGGCATTTTATTGCTTACATCTGCAGTAAGGTTCTTCAAGCCAATAAACCACACTTTATTGCTTGCAATTGCATTTTTTTACCATGGGAAAATATTGAAAATACATTTAGGTCAGGAATATTTAAATAATATTTGATTAGTTAGTAAGTTATACATAAGCAATATTTTAGTATAAAAGAAATGATAATCCACGAATAAATCAACATTCAAAGTAGAGAATTTGGACTGCCAACATCGGCACCCTTTTTCTTTTGATTGTTCTTTGTGGCGCTTGCGCTGTGGTAGAAATATAGGAAGCTCACGCTTGCCATCAGCTTTGGCCCTAGACGCCGATAATTAGGTGAGTTCCCCCTCCTCCTCTTAAAAATCATTATGGCCCCATTAAACCAAACTTATTTCAGTATTCTCATCAATTTTATATCCGGCTTGTATTGGTACCACTATCACCTAGAAATCGGGTGGACTCGCCTCAAGAGTAAATTTTTTGCCAAGTCAGCACTGTCAATCGTCTTGTCGTACCGATGTGGTGACGATAAAGACCGTGGATTAGCTGAAAAAATATTGGGCTGAATGTATTCTCATCAATTTTATATCCGGCTTGTATTGGTACCACTATCACATAAAAACCGGGTGAACCTGCCTTAAGAGTATTTTTTGCCAAGTAAGTACTATCAACCGTCTTGTCGTTTCAAATTGTAACGATAAAGACTTTATTTGAGCTGAAAAAAAAATATTGAGCTGTATGTATTCTCATCAATCATATATCCGGCTTGTTTTTGTGCCACTATCACCTAGTGACCGCATGGCCTTGCCTTTAAAGTATATCTTTTGCCAAGTCAGCACTGTCGACCGTCTTTTCGTACCATCCTAAAGACAATAAAGACCGTAGTTCAGCTGAAAATAAAATATTGCGCTGAATGTATTCTCATCAATTTTATATCCGGCTTGTATTGGTACCACTATCACCTAGAAGTCGGGTGGACTTGCCTCAAGAGTAAATCTTTCGGCAAGCCAGCACTGTCAACCGTTTTGTTGTTTCAATGTGGTGACGATAAAGACCGTGGATTAGCTGAAAAAATATTGGGCTGAATGTATTCTCATCAATTTTATATCTGGCTTGTATTGGTACCACTTGTAAGTAATTACACTTTGAGAGTCAAATGATAACTAAATTTATTCGAGTTCATCAGGCTAATTTATACAAATCAGAACCTGCATAGTAGGCTGGTCGATTTGATACAATTTACTGCTATATGAAATAACAGAGTGAACTAAGCATAGTGAACAATATAAAAAGTATCCAATTTGAGAGGTAAACAATCTAAAATCATAGAGCATAATCAGTATGTCAGAAAATTACGTTAGATTTATGCTTATTTAAAGTAGACAATTAATGATCAATTGTGTTAACTCGTAGCAAATCAATTAGACTTTTTCTTAACTTAGATCAATTCTTAACATTCTGGTCGCCAAGAACCATTGGTTCTTAACACGTTGAGTGCCAACGCACCCCGCCGGCGGGATCATTAAATTTGCCTAGTTGTGATGCGCCTATGTTGTTGTTATTGGTTCTGGTTTGCAAGTGCAATACGTCAGTTGCTGTCGTTATTCGCTCATTGGTAGGAAGTGGACATATTTCAGTGACTGCACGGTCAGTTTCCTTGTCTTTGGTTTTTAGTGTTACGGCTCGAACCAAATCATCTCTTCCTGGATGCACAGCAGTAATTCTTCCTAGTGGCCACTTTGTTGGCTTGAAGTTATCTAATTTGATTAGAACCAGATCACCAACCTGTATGTTAGGGCGCTCACTGAACCATTTTGCTCTCTCTTGTAGCTTAGTTAGGTATTCTAAGCTCCATCTTTGCCAGAATTGCCGTTTAAGCCTTTGCACTAGCTGCCACTTTCGGGTGACATTACTTTCACTTTCATCGTTGGGTAGCTCAAAAAGGTTATTCCCGGTTAGAAAGTGGCCAGGTGTTAAGGCGCTAAGATCATTGGGGTCGTCACTGATTGGTGTTAAGGGTCTGGAATTCAGACAAGCTTCGACTTGAGCCAAAAGTGTGTACATTTCTTCTACATTCAAAAGATGTTCGCCAATGACCTTAATAAGATGACGTTTTGTAGATTAAACAGCTGCCTCCCAGATGCCTCCGAAATGAGGTGATCTTGGGGGAATAAATTTCCAATTGACGTTGTTTACAGCTAATGTTCCTTGCGCTTCCAAAATCATCCTTTTTGCAGCATTCTGCAGAATTTTGTTAGAGCCCACAAAGTTTGTTCCGTTGTCACTCATGATAGTAGAGCACATGCCTCTTCTAGCTATGAACCTCCGTATAGCAGCTATGCATGTTTTTGCGGATAGGTCACTGGCAAGCTCAAGATGAATGGCTTTTGTAGATAGACATACGAAGACTGCAATATAAGCTTTCGTCGTTTTAGTACCCCTTCCGCTACTCCATTTAATAGTTATTGGCCCTGCATAGTCCAGGCCTGTCTCAGCAAACGGTTTTCCTGGCTGAACTCTTTCCTTGGGCAGCATACCCATCAGTTGATGACCAGGCCTGGCGTTAACTCTGAAACACGTGAGACCTTTTCTTATATGTGTCTTTACTGCTGTTGGGCAGTTGATAATCCAATAGGTTTCGCGTATTGTAGCGAGAACTAATTGATGACCTCCATGCAGAGTAAGATGGTGATAATGTTTTATCACCAAATTTGCAAGATGTCCTCTGGATAAGATGATTGGATGCTTCGTGGCTTGACATACTTGGCTGTTTTGTATTCTCCCACCAACCTTGAGCAGCCCGTCGTCATCAATAAATGGAGTCAATCTTATTAAAGAGCTTGTTTTTGGCAAACCTTTGCCGTCTTTGAGTTGTTTGAATTCGTTGGGAAAAGACAACTGTTGAGCTTGAAACACACACCTGTTCTGAGCTTCTCGTAGTTCTTCAGTGGTCAGAAACGAGCTTCTTGATTTGGTTTTCCACCGCCTACAGTAGGCGATGACTCTTATCAATCTTGTAAATGATGAGAAATTTTCGGATAAGTCCAACTTGGTTTCCCTGACATGCGTTAGCAAGCATGGTTTGCTAGTTCGTAACTCCAGATGTGCCATTGCTGTGTTAACGCAGAACGATGTCTTTGGCCAATTTCTTAACTCTTCACTTAGCCAGTTTGGTCCATTCCACCACATGTGACTACTGTATAAGGCTTGTGGCATAACTCCTCGTGATGCTATGTCAGCAGGATTGTTTGCAGTCCCCACATGACCCCACATACTAATTTTCGAGGTTGCTTGGATTTGACTAACACGATTGGCGACGAAAGGCTTCCACCTGGCAGGTGGACTCTGTAGCCAATGGAGGACAATAGTAGAGTCAGTCCAATAAAAGCATGGGACATCTACCCATCCGTGAGTCAGCATTGTGGATTTCATTAAATTGCTTAGCAATACGGCTCCACATAACTCCAATCTGGGAATGGACTCTATTTTTAACGGAGCAATTTTAGATTTGGAGGTTGCTAATGTAGTTGATGTTCCGCCATCAGCATGTTGAATGCGAAAATAAATAGTTGCTGCCTATGCTACCGTTGATGCGTCGCAGAATCCGTGTATCTGTACCACATCCCCCTTCTCATAGCGTATCCATCGGGGTATAGAAATATTTTGTATTATGGGTAATTGGGCGCGAAACTGTTGCCATTGAATCCATAAATCATCTGGTATAGGTTCATCCTACCCTGTCTTTTAAAGCCATAGTTGTTGAATTATTGCCTTGCCTAGGACGATACAAGGTTGCAACCATCCAATAGGGTCAAATAGCTTTGATATGTCAGATAGCAGCTGCCGTTTTGTGATAGGAACGTTAGGAAGAGCATCCAACGTCACTTTAAATGAAAATGCATCTTTTGCAGGATGCCACCGTAATCCCAATGTTTTGACGTCGTTAGTCACGTTTATGCTTAACGGTGAGTGCGTTTCTCGACTTTCAGGTGGGATTGAATCAAGTAATATTTCATGATTTGCAGACCACTTCCGCAAGTTGAAGCCTCCTTTCTCGAGTACCATTATTAGTTCTTTCTGTATCTGTTCGACTTCCTTGATTGTCCTTCCTCCAGTTAATACATCGTCTACATAAAAATCGTCCATTATAGTTTGACATGCTCTTGGAAAATTGATGTTTTCATCATGTGCAAGTTGATGAAGCGTTCTTATAGCCAGATAAGGTGCACAAGCCATTCCATACGTTACTGTTGTAAGTTGGTAGTGTTTAAGTGACTGGGAGGGATGTTTTCGCCACAGTATACGTTGGTAGTGTTGGTCTTGGTCACTTATGATCACCTGCCGATACATTTTTTCGATATCAGCGACCACTACGTACTTATGCACTCGCCACTTCATCAATATGTCTACAATATTGTTTTGGACAGAAGGCCCAGGGAGGAGCATGTCATTCAGAGATTTACCTGTCGTAACTTGCTGAGAAGCGTTGAAGACTACCCTGAGCTTGGTAGTTGTGCTATCCCTTTTAATAACCGCATGATGTGGGATATAATAACCAGCCACAGCATTTATATTTTTTGGGCAAACTTCTACCATGTGTTTTTCCAGCAAATAATCGTCCATGAAAGCACAGTACTCTTCTCGTAATTTGTCATTTCGTGCTAGCCTTTTCTCCAATTGTGAGAACTGAAGATGTGTTATTTGTTTGGAATTTGCCAGTTCCTTTCCAGGACGAGTGCCTTCTCGGAATGGGAGTCGAACAATGTACCTTCCCGATTTATCACGTCTAGTGGTTTTTTGATACCATTCATTTACAGCCTCTTCGTCTGCTGTGAGAGGTGGTTTGGAAGGTATTTCCTCAATCTCCCAAAATTTCTTCAGACTCTCGTCGGTTTTGTCGTCTGTTGCCACTAATGTTGTTAGTGACGATTGCCTGTTTGTGTTAGATGTGGGTCCTAGTAACACCCATCCGAGTTTAGTGTTGATTCCACATGGTGAACCACTAATCGATCCTTCTAGCATTAAAGTGCCGTAAATATCTGCTCCAAGCAGAATATCGATGCGCCCAGGTGCTCCATAAGATGGATCTGCTAAATCTTTGATATGCAACGCTCGCGGAAGATTTCCCTTGATTTCAACTGGAGGACAATTGTTTGTTATGTTTGGTATTACAAAGACTGTCACACCAATAAAGGTTCCATCTTTAATTTTTATCGATAATGATATTGAACCTCTAGTTTGCACCGCAGCATTTGCTTCAATACCGCATATATTCAATTTCGCAAATTGTCTCTTGAGACTCAAAAGTTGCGCTGCCGCCTCAGTTATGAAACTTCTCTGTGACCCAGAATCTATTAATGCACGAAGTTTTATCAATCTTCCAGTTGCATCTTCCACGTTAATTTGCGCCGTAGCTAACAAAATCACTTGAGCTGAAGTGTTTCCTTTAGCTAGCAATGTGCTAGTTGGTTTCGTGAAGGGCTCTGCAGCTGCGGATAACCATCCTTGTTTTTGGGTTGTGTGCAACAATGTGTGATGGCCTTTGTTGCACGATTGGCATCGTGATTTTGATGAGCACTTGTTAACTGTGTGCCCCTTGCGAAGGCAGTTGAAGCACATATTCCCTTTCCGCACAAAGTCCTTTCGCTGTTGAATGTCAAATCTCTTGAATTTGTCACATTGGAAAATTAAATGGTTCTGATTGCAGCAACTGCACGCAACTCGCTCATTTGCAATGAATGCTTCGACCTTGTGTTGCTCCTGGGAACAGATAAAGCTTCCAGAGTTCTAAAACGACTGGTTAAGAATTCCATGGATGTTGCCAAGGTAGGAATCTCAACTGACGATCCTAAGGATGTCTCCCATAGTCGTCTAGATTCCTGGTCTAATTTTTGAGTTAAGGTATATTTAACCAATATATCACGCTGATTGACCTCACATCCAATGCTTTCTATGTTGGCGAGAAATTCTGAGGTGGTGTCAATCAATCTTTTGATAGAAGTGTCACGTTCTTCTTTTGATGCTGGAAGACTGTAGAACTTATTTAAATAAGTCCAAGCTATAGCACGCTTGTTTTCGAAGCGATTCTGGAGCAATTTTTTGGCAGCCCTGTAGTTGGTTTGGTTAATTTCCAGATGTTGTATGACTCTGGCTGTTTCTCCAACCAGATGCGTCTTTAGGTACTGCATGCGCTCCACTGGGGTAAGAGATTCATTCTTGTCAACCATGGAGTTGAACAAATCAATGAATGCCCGCCAATTATCATAACTTCCATCGAACTTAGGAAGAGTTATTCTTTTGAGTCGGACTTGACTCGCTTGTCTAAAGTCAGCCTGACTCTTCTCATCTTTAGGCTTCGAAACTTCAAATGAGCTGAGTTTCGTTTTGAACTCAGTCATTAGATCCAGATACGTCTGCTCAGCTTCCTCGAACTCAATCATGTACTTCTTTCGTGCATCAGCTGTTTGCTGCAGGTCTTCCACCATCTCGAGGTGTAGCTCGGTACACGATGCCCAAATCTCGTCCAGCCTCTGTATTCTGGTTTGAAAATATGCATAACAGTATCGCTCCTTACTGTCCTTGTAGTAATTTCGCTTTGCTCGAGAGATGCCTTCAAAATTGTCCTTCTGCTTGATACTTGTAGCCATCGTCTCACGTGGTGATTGTTTCGACAGCTGATAACCAAGCAGGTACTCCAATAAATGTAATCCAAAAGTGCTCCAACAATGTCTTCTGAATTCGTTAGGATATGTTTTCCTTTATATCGTTGGAACTTGGAGTTTTTGCTGCACCAAAAATGCAATTAAAGCACTTTATACTGGTGGAGCTTATAAAAATTCACAAATTACAACAAAGAAAAACAATCCGGCTCGACGGACCAAAAATGTAAGTAATTACACTTTGAGAGTCAAATGATATTAATGATCAATTGGGTTAACTCTTAGCAAATCAATTAGACTATTTCTTAACTTAGATCAATTCTTAACACCACTATCAACTAAAAATCGGGTGGACTTGCCTTAAGAGTGTTTTTGCCAAGTAAGTACTGTCAACCGTCTTGTCGTTTCAAATTGTAATGATAAAGACTTTATTTGAGCTGAAAAAAAAATATTGAGCTGTATGTATTCTCACCAATCATATATCCGGCTTGTTTTTGTGCCACTATCACCTAGAGACCGCATGGCCTTGCCTTTCAAGTATATCTTTTGCCAAGTCAGCACTGTCAACCGTCTTGTCGTACCAATCTGTAAACGAAAAATATCATAGTTTAGCTGGGAAAAAAATATTGGGCTGCATGTATTCTCATCAATCATATATCCTGCTTGGTTTGGTGCCACTATCACCTAAAAATCGTATGGCTTTGCCGTTAACGTATATTTTTTGCCAAGTCAGCACTGCCGAACGTCTTGTCGTACCGTTCTGGTGAAAATAAAGACCGTGGTTTAGCTGGAAAAATTTTTTGAGCTCAATGTATTCTCATCAGTTATTTATCCGGCTTGTTTTTGTACCACAATCACCTAGAAGTCGTGTGGACTTGCCTCAAGAGTCTATTTTTCGAGAAGCAAACATTGTCAGCCGTCTTGCTGTACCGATCTGGTGACGATAAAGACCGTGATTTAGCTGAAAAAATTTTTGGGCTTAACGTTTTCTCATCAATTTTATATCCGGCTTGTATTGGTACCACTATCACCTAGAAATCGAGTGGACTTGCCTTAAGAGTATTTTTTTGCCAAGAAAGCACTGTCAACTTACTTGTCGTAGCAAGTTGTCACGATGAAAACCATAATTTAGCTTGAAAAAATTTTGAGCTCAAAGTATTCTCATCAGTTATATTTCCGGCTTGTTTTTGTACCACAATCACCTAGGAATCGTGTGGACTTGCCTCAACAGTCTATTTTCGCCAAGTCAGCATTTTCAGCCGTCTTGTTGTACCAATCTGGTGACGATAAAGACCGTGATTTAGCTGAAAAAATTATTGGGCTTAATGTTTTCTCATGTAATTTATATCCGGCTTGTATTGGTACCACTATCACCTAGAAATCGGGTGGAATTGCCTTAAGGGCATTATTTCCACAAATTCAGCACTGTCAACCGTCTTTTTGTATCGTTTTGATGACAATAAAGACCGCAGTTTAGCTGCAAAAAAAGTATTGAGCTGAATGTATGCTCGCCAATTATATATCCGGCTTGTTTTGGTACAACTCTCACCTAGAAATCGAGTGGACTTGCCTTAAGGGTATTTTTTTCACCAATTCAGCACTGTCAACCGTCTTTTCGTATCGTTTTGGTGACAATAAAGACCGCAGTTTAGCTGCAAAAAAATATTGAGCTGAATGTTTTCTCGTCAATTATATATCCGGCTTGTTTTGCTACCACTTTCACCTTGAAATCGGGTGGACTTGCCGTTAGGGTATATTTTTCGCCAAGCCAGCACTGTCAACCGTCTTGTCGTACCAATCTGGAAATCGGGTGGTCTTGCCTTAACAGTATATTTTTCACTAAGCCAGCACTGTAAGCCGTCTTGTCCTACCAATCTCGTGACGATAAAGACTGTAGTTTAGCTGCAGAAAAAATTATTGAGCACAATGTATTTTCATCAATTATGTATCCGGCTTATTTTGGTTCCACTATCAACTAGAATTTGGGATGACTTGCGTCACGAGTATACTTTTCGCCAAGCCAGCACTGTCAACCGTCTTGTCGTACCGATGTGGTGACGATAAAGACCGTAGTTTAGCTGAAAAAAAAATATTGGGCTGAATGTATTCTCATCAATTTTATAACCGGCTTGTATTGGTACCACTATCACCTAGAAATCGGTTCGACTTGCGATAAGAATATACTTTCGCCAAGCGAGCACTTTCAGCCGTCTTGTCATACCAACCTGTAACGATAAAGACTATAATTTAGCTGAAAAAAAATGGGCTGCATGTATTCTCACCAATCATATATCCGGCTTGTTTTTGTGCCACTATCACCTAGAATCCGTATGGCCTTGCCTTTAAAGTATATTTTTTGGCCAAATCATCACCGTCGACCGTCTTGTCGTACCGATCTGGTGACGATAAGGACTTTAGTTTAGCTGAAAAGAAAATATTGGGCTGAATGTATTCTCATCAATTTTATATCCGGCTTGTACTGGTACCACTATCACCTAGAAATCGGGTGGAATTGACTTAAAGGCATTATTTTCACAAATTCAGCACTGTCAACCGTCTTTCTGTATCGTTTTGGTGACAATAAAGAGCGCAGTTTAGCTGCAAAAAAAATAAAGAGCTGAATATATTCTCGCCAATTATATATTCGGCTTGTTTTTGTACCACTCTCACATAGAAATCGAGTGGACTTGCCTTAAGGGTACTTTTTTCACCAATTCAGCACTGTCAACCGTCTTTTTGTATCGTTTTGGTGACAATAAAGACCGCAGTTTAGCTGCAAAAAAATATTGAGCTTAATGTATTCTCGTCAATTATATATCCGGCTTGTTTTGGTACCACTTTCACCTTGAAATCGGGTGGACTTGCCGTTAGAGTATTTTTTTCGCCAAGCCTACATTGTCGACCGTCTTGTGGTTTCAGTGTGGTGTTGACAAAGGCCGTGATTTAGCTGCATAAAAAATATTGAGCTCAATGTATTCTCATCAATTATATATCCCGCTTGTTTTTGTACCACTATCACCTAGAAATCGGGTGGGCTTGCCTTTAAAATATATTTTATACCAAATCAGCACTGCAAGTCGTGTTTTCCTACTAATCTCGTGACGATAAAGACTGTAGTTTAGCTGCAAAAAAAATATTAAGCTCAATGTTTTCCCAACAATTATATATCCGGCTTGTTTAGGTACCACTATCACCTAGAATTCGGGTGGACTTGCCTCAAAAGTATATTTTTCGCCACGCCAGTACTGTCAACCGTCTTGCCGTAACGATCTGATGACGACAAAGACCGTCGATTAGCTGAAAAAAATATTGGGCTGAATGTATTCGCATCAATTTTATATCCAGCTTGTATTGGTACCACTCTCACCTAGAAATCGGGTCGACTTGCCTTAGGAGTATTTTTTTGCCAAGCCAGCGCTATCATTTGTTTTATTTTACCAATCTGGTGACCATAAAGACGGTGCTTTAGCTGGAAAAAAATACTAAGCGGAATGTATTCTCGTCAATTATATATCCGGCTTGTGTTGGTACCACTTTCACCTAGTAATCGTGTGGACTTGCCTTAAGATTATATTTTTTGCGAAGCCTACACTGTCAAACGTCTGGTCGTTTCAGTCTGGTGACGATAAAGACCGTAATTTAGCTGCAAAAACAATTATTGAGCTCAATGTATTCTCATCAATTATATATCCCGGTTGTTTTTATACCACTATCACATAGAAATCGGGTGGACTTGCCTTTAAAGTAAATTTTTCGGCAATTCAGCATTGTCAGACGTCTTGTTGTTTCATTCTGGTGACGATAAAGACTGTAGTGTAGCTGCAGAAAAAATTATTGAGATCAGTGTATTTTAATCAATTATATATCCGGCTTGTTTTGGTACCACTATCACCTAGAATTCGGGTGAACTTGCCTTTACAGTAAATTTTTTACTAAGTCAGCATTTCAATTTGTCTTGTCCTAACGATCTGGTGACGCTTAATACCGTAGTTTAGCTGCAAAAAAATTGGAGCTGATTGTATTCTCATCAATTATATATCCGGCTTGTTTAGGTACCACTATCACCTATAAATCGGTCGGACTTGCCTTAAAAGTATATTTTTTGCTCAGCCAGCACTGTCATCCGTCTTGTCGTACCGTTCTGGTGACGATGACGATGACGACCGCAGTTCATTTGAGAAAAAATATTGAGCTGAATGTATTGTCATCAATCATATATCCGGCTTAATTTGGTACCACTATCACCTAGAAATCGGGTGGATTTCCCTTAAGGGTCAATTTTTGCGAAACCACAACTGTCGACCGTCTTGTCGTTTTGTTCTGGTGACAATAAAGACCGTAGTTTAGCTGCAAAAGAAAATTACAATCAAAAATAAAACACTTCGTTGTTTAATAGATTCTGGTTGCAATACTTCACTTTCAAATAAAAATATATTTCCCAAATCGCATACACTCGACAACCCTATAAGGCTGAGTAGCCTGCATTCATTGGAAATAATAAAAAAAGGTAGTTTTACCAATTTCCCGAAAGAATTTAACCTTGCTTCTTCAAACATTGAATGAAAATTGACAAGATTACCAAACCCCAAATTCGACGCTATTCTAGGACAAAATGTGTTCGTCCCTACTTAATCAGTAATTAATAATAACGACGGTTCTTGTTACAATTAATGGTAACAAAGTTCCTTTTATAACCGAAGACCAAGACCCAAAAATGGTATCGAAAAGTCTTTGTCTTTCCGTTGATCAAATTTCCCCCACAATTGGAGGCTCAAATACACTCCAAAACATCAAAACCTCTCATTTAAATGATGAAGAAAAATGTAATTTATACCAATTGCCTCATCAATTTAAAATTTATCCAACCACGAAAGGGGGTATATTAACCTCGACAAATGTTGTAACGCACAACATTAAACCTACCTCAGATAAACCTGTATTTACTAAAATATATGGGTTACCTCAAATCCACCAAAAAGAAGTGGAGAGGTGAATAGCCAAAGTGTTGAAAAATAATATAATCCAACCATCGAACTCTCCCTATAATGCACCATTGTGGATTGTACCTAAAAAGGTAGACAATTCCGGGCAAACAAAGTGGAGACTCGTTACAGATTATCGTAAACATAATGATATGACAATTAATGATAAATTTCCTATACCTAATAAAGAATATTTATTTGATAAACTGGGAAAATCTAATTATTTTTCCACAATCGATCTAGCGAAAGGATTCCACCAAATTCTAGTTAAACCAAGTGATCGAGCAAAGACAGCTTTCTCGACACATAACGGACACTACGAATATTTGCGAATGCCTTTCAGTCTTAAAAATGCCCCGCGACATTCCAAAGAATGATAAACTCAGTTCTGAAGGAATACATAAATAAAATTTGCGTAGTCTACCTTGACGATGTATTGATTTTCAGCACTTCATTAGAAGAGCATATGGACTCACTTCGTAAAATTTTCAGAAAGCTCAGAGAGTTTAATCTAAAAATTCAACCGGATAAATGTAACTTTCTCACTCACCAAACAGAGTTTTTGGGTCATATTTTAACACAGGACGGAATCAAGCCGAATCCTGATAAACTTATTAAATTACAGAATATTTTTATTCCCAAAACTGTTAAACATCTTCGTTCTTTAATGGGTTTGATAGGGTATCACAGAAAGTTTATCCGAGACTATTCTGCACTAACAGTCCCCGTGACAAAATTTTTGAAAAAAGGCGGTAAAATTAATGTAAATAATTTCGAATACATTGAAGCTTTCGCTAAATTAAAACTTCTGCTTACTACTCCACCCGTCTTAAGTTACCCAGATTTCTCAAAGGAATTGACGTTGACAACGGATGCTTCGCAATATGCGTTAGGTGCAGTGCTTTCTCAAAATAACCATCCTTCAGCTTAGGCTTCGCGAACGTTAAATTCGCACGAAATCAATTACTCGAAAAAGAACTACTCGCAATAGTTTGGGCTACAAAAAGCTTCAGATCTTATCTATACGGTCGTCATTTTAATCTGGAAACAGATCATCGCCCTCTCGTTTGGCTTAATTCTTTGAACGAACCAAACCAAAAGCTAATCCGCTGGAAATTGCAACTTAACGAGTTTGATTTCAATATCAAATACATCAAGGGTAAAAATAATGGAGTTGCCGACTTCTTGTCCCGTATGAACAAAAATTTCATGGAAGATAAGGATGTACATGTAAACGAAGAGTCTCATTTACAGGAAAATCCAATATGCCGGAGCATAACCCGAAATATACCTGACCAAACTTTACAGGAAATTTTAGACATTTACATCGAGCAAAATACTGAGCTCCCCGAAGTAATCAACATTTCAAGAACTTCCCAAACCACGCAAGTGCAAAGAAACTCTACTTGTCACCCCTCGGAAGCAAACGGTACAGGTACTATCCATTCAGAATCGCAAAACCAAAATACCCCGATTCCAATGAAGGATGATTACATCAATAAATTCAAATTTCAAATTATACTCTCCGATCGAAATTTTCCACCACCTATTAACAAAACACGCATCCAAATTCGCGAAGAAGAATTACTTCTTCACGAATATGTACAAAATTTAATGGATAAATTGCCTCCTAATAAAAGCATAGCCATTTATTCCGATCTGAACGATCATTATTTTAACAAACTTCAGCTAAAGCTCCACAAAGCCTTCGATATCTGCTATAAATTGATAAAAGTGTCCCGTATTCTGAAAGACCTCCAGTCAGAGGAGAAAGCGATTTACCAAATCCACATGTATCATACAAAAGAAATAGGACACGGCGGAATAGACAAAACATTTAAAGGAATTTCACAACATATTTACTATCCTGATTTAAAAACTTTGGTAACACGCTACGTCAATAATTGTGAGCCATGCAATACAGAAAAACACTCGACTTCTTCAATAAAACCAAAATTCAAAATTACGGAATCGCCCGAAGATATAAACCAAATTTTTAATATAGACGTTTTTATCATCGATCGCCCAAAAGTGGCTACATGTATCGATAAATTTTCTAAATATGCAGCTTGCCTTATTTTAACAGATCAATCTAAACCTTCATTAAAAGAAGCAGTATTATTTTTTCTATCAAATCTAGGTAAACCAAATTTGATCGTTGTCGACGACGAATTTAATAACTTTTTCATAAAAGAACTGTGTAAAGACCATGGCACAGTGGCGGCTCGTCAGATGAGGCAACTTAGGCGGCGCCTCACCTTATATTTTTTGCTAATACTATAAATAATTCAATATTTTACTAAGCCGCCAAGCTACTGTGCGCTCCCAACTTATCATTAAATAATAAATTTGCACACCCACATGTACTTATATAGCAGTGTAACATACACACTAGTGTTCTAACTTTCCATATGTATCATTCGCTACTTCTTGCCGATACACAAAATTGATCATGAGGCGAAACCATCGGAGCCTCAGTTTCGCAGCTTTAATGGTATTATTGGCTGCCCTACGATCCATTCATTTCTATGGCTAGAACTGAGGCGACGAAATGTTCGCCTCTGCTCGAAACAATGCTCTCAGTTTGCAACTTTTATGCTTGCTAGAAATGAAAAGTTGTTGATCGATTTCCAAAATTCAACACTGACAGCACTGATTGTTATTTGGAAAGAAAATATAGTAGGTGAAAAGAAAACGCAAAAATCGGTTTCACAGTGCGATCGATGTTCGTGTGTGATAATCGTATTTTTTAAAGTGATTAGTGTTGGGATTAAAATTTAGAGCATGAATCCATTGCATGATATCGTGTTATCATTGATAGAATTGCCTTTTTCAAGGCAAGTAAGGATTGATGACG
This sequence comes from Oxycera nigricornis, assembly GCA_963942545.1. Classification (NCBI taxonomy): domain Eukaryota; kingdom Metazoa; phylum Arthropoda; class Insecta; order Diptera; family Stratiomyidae; genus Oxycera; species Oxycera nigricornis. The sequence goes on along the minus strand of OZ012664.1, from coordinate 13,366,032 downwards.
TTTACAAACTGAAGTTTATATCACTATTTAATACCTCCAAGTATAGAGAGTTTTCAAAACAATTTCCTACTAATTTAATGAGTTCGCTACAAAAACCTTCCCAAACATGTTTGACATGGATCGTCTGAAAAACGAGTTAAGTACCATTTATCTAGATGCACAATTTCATGAAATTAGTTTGTCTGAAATGCTTAAGCTTTTAAACGATTTCGGGCTGGTATGAATATTTTCCGAAGTGCATAGACTCGTCACATTGATTTTAACTATCCCAGTCACAACTGTGCAGGCTGAAAGAAATTTTTCACGCTTGAAGCGAGTTAAAACTCATTTGCGAAATACCATATCTCAAGAGCGGCTTTCCGCTTTGTCAATTATGTCAATTGAAAAAGAACTTTTAGTAGAACAAACTGAAATGAATAGCCAATTTTATGATTTAATAATTGAAAAGTATGCTGCCTTAAAAGATAGGCGAATTAATTTAATACATAAGAAGTAGTATACGTTTAAGTAAAAAAAAAATTACATAATCCTTTATAAAATTGTTTGAATTGTTTTTTTAATCGATAATGATCGAAAAGGATACAGATGTTGTCAATTTATTTCTCATTTTTTTTGCTTGATGTTGAACGTTGACCATACTTGCAAAGATTTTTGCATCTCAACGTTGAGAAAAAGTAAGTATAAAATTTTTAATGCATGTTATGAATTTGAAAGTTGGAAGGAATTTATTGTGAATTGCATCAACATTTATAACACTTCCATAATGTTACTAGTATTAAGAAAAATTAAAACCTTGTTCAAATCTTAGCCCCACTTAGGGAATATATTGCACATGAACCGTGCAACCCAAGAGTGATGGATGACTGGTTGGAGAAGACGGAGGTGGTTTTAGTCGGTAAAAATCCGACATGCCGATAAGCAGGAGCAAATCGGTATCTTTTGAAGATTTCCACCTCCCAACGACGAAAAAAAAATAATGATAACTATGGATATAACTCTAAACAAACATATCGTTTTCAGATAACTTTAAAAATAAAATCATATCAAAATAAAATAGTAACCTCCGTTACAGCATAATTTTGAATGGTACCTTGAGCCAGCCGCAAGCTTGATTTTTTTAAGATTTTCGGTTTGTATCGAAAATCGTCTTACCTTATTTTTCGCCTCAGGTACATATTGTGCCACGAGCCGCCACTGCCATGGCATACAAATACACTTTACCAAACCCAATTCACACACAGGTAACAGTGATGTCGAGCGTCCCCATCAAACAATTGCTACGAAATATCGTACAACTTCTTCCAGAGATTCGCCTAAATCACGTCTTCATACTTCCCTGTACTTCTATAATCGCCAAATAGACTCAGCTATTGATACAGAACCTTTTAAAGCACATCATGGCCTTACAGATAAATCTAAAATTCTAAACATAATGAAATTGAATAAGGAGAGATCGATTAACACGAAAAATAAAACACGTGAAAATTACGAATAAAACCGGGCTACCGGTCACGTTAAAACCTCTAATCGCGCACCAGAGGATTTTATTCCTAATATCACTGTTAGTTTCGAGCGACATCCAAGTTAAAAATTCAGAATCAGAAAATGGAATTCTTCTAATTAACAAACATCAAATATGTTACATCTTATCGCAGATCATTATCATATTTTTCATAAAATTAATTTGACAGATTATCAACACACTTTGGTTAAATAACGTTAACGCACAAGGTTAAATATAAAAACATATTGAGAGATTTTACATTTGAAATAGACAAAGTAATAGATGACATAAATACCGCACGTTTTGGCATAATGTCTCGTTCTACACTTGTTCGAATCGGAATCGAGCAAAATTCTATAGGCTTTTACGAATTGCAGGAACTGTCAATTTCACTAGTTGCTAGAAACTACTATTACATATTGTATATTATATAAAATATTCCTAGATTTTACGATAAGCCTGTATAAACCTACTATTTACGTACAATAGCTCTGAAGAAATATACTAAAATTGACTTACCTAATCAGGTAGTTGTTAACTTCAATGATAAATATTTTCCCGAAAGTAAATATATCAAGCATTTAAAGAATCCAATAAATTGTGATACCTCATGTAAATTTTTGATAACAAATAATAATACACTCACAGTGGTAATTGAATCCGGATGGATAATCGCCAATAATTTTAACGACAAAATAGATATAACTGTAACGAAAAACACTTCAAAATTTTTGAGAATTTTGTTATAAATTTTAATAATTGTACAGTTAAATTGCTCGATAAAGTGTACACAAATAAGGTAGAAGGATTTTCACATAAACATATATTGTCACCTCTTATCGCTTTAAATTTAACATAGTACGAAGTCACATTCGGGGATATTAAATTCGAACATGACGAAAAGCTGACAGAAATTAAACTTTAATTTAATTTAAGCACAAACAGAACACAATCATTTCCCCTATTTCAACTATTGTAATATGTATTGTAATAATATTTTGTAGTTATATATACCTTAAATGCAGACGTAAAATAATAAATATTAACGTAAATCCACCTGCTAGGAAGCTCGCGAATAAATTCGATAAATTAGAAGAGAAAAGAGTTAAATAGGAGAAACAGAAAAACGAGATTATTATTGAATCTGGAGCTTCAATCTAACGTAGAGGGAGTTACGGCAGCAGCCTTACATTTCCGTAACAAAACGTACTTACGTTAGACTTATTTCAACATTTCACCTTCTAAATTACTAGAACAACGCTTTGCCCTATCGTAAATACAGCGTGACTTTGTCACAACACATTTCCCTATTGATGCTGCTAAAGCATCACAATTCAGATATTGCATCATTTGTCGTGCACATGTTTATGTTTTCGCGACCCGCTGCGAGCATTTTTGTTTATCCTTATGTGTGGCGATCCCTCGCCTAAATTTGAGTATGTAGACCACACACAACAATGTATTGAAATTGTACATGTGGAAAAGATTCAAACATGGTATCGTTTGTCACTTAGTCCAGTCAATTGGGAGTTTGACCGTGCATTTTGGGTAGGCAGAATTTCTTCAATGCAATGCGTGGGCAATGGTATAGATAGCTTAAGTTCAAGTTTCTGGGGTCGCAGCTCCTGTCCTTTGGGCTCCATCTTCAAAACAAAAGAAATTGGGGCGCCCTCATATTTCCGAAGCCATGGCTCCCAGAAAAAAGTTGTATATGGCGAACTTGCGTAGAATAAAATCTTTAGCAAGTCGTTCATACATCACTTTTACGTTGGGTCAATAATAAAAAAAAATTCAAGCCAAAAACCACACACAAAAAGGGGGGAACATCTTTCGGGCGCCACAACTTTTTTTAATTTCTCGTTAAACGCGAAACACATTCAGATACTATTCCAAGATAATTTTGTCACAAATCGTTTGTGGTATTGATTGTTGCAATCACTGCACATTAACGGGAGTTATTCCATCCCAAAGGGGAGAAAATCGCGTGAAAAACCCGATTTTAGACCAAATAATCGGCTTTTGATGGCAAACCCCCGTTGCGAAACTCGCGGAGCATTTTGGTAGGCAAGCAGATTTTTTTAGCAATGTGTGGTATGCCTTACTGGCAGCTTAAATTCAAGTTTCTGGGGTCGCAGCCCTAATCCTCTGGGCTCCATCTTGAAAACAAACAAAAAATGGGGCACCCCTATATCTCCGGAACCATGAACCCCACAAGAAAAATGTGTAGCGCAAATTTGCGTAGAATTGAATTTTTAGCAAGTCGTGCATACATCAATTTCACGTGGCATCAATAATTAAAAAGTTATAGGCCAAAAACGACATCCAAAAAGGGAAGACATATTTCGAGCGCCACAAATCCATTATTTTCACTTTAACCCCAAAACACATATGGAATAACTTTAAGGCAACTTTGTCGCAAGTCGTTTGCGGTATTGATCGTTTCGATTTCTGTACACTGTCGGGAGCTATTGCATCCCAAAGGGAGGGGAACTCACGTGAAAAACGCATTTTTAAGCCAAATACTGGGATTCCGATGGCAAACCCCCATCGCAAAACTCACGGAGCAATTTAGTGGGCAGAACTTTTTTAATTGCAATGTGTAGTATGCTTTTATGTGAGCTTAAATTTAAGTTTCTGGGGTCGCAGCTCCAATCCCTTTGGCGCCATCTTGAGAACAAAAAAAGTGGGACGGCCCCATATCTTGAAAAACACCGCACCCACAAAAAAGTTTAATATGACAAACTTGTGTAAAATTCAATTTGCAGTAAGTTCTGGATACATTATTTTCACGTGCTGTCAATATTAAAAGAGTTACACGCCAAAAACAACGTTGAAAAGGGGGGATCACTTTTAGCGCGCCAAAACTTCTTGGTTTTCCCTATTACCGCGAAATTCGTTCGAAATTAACTTTTAGTCAGTTATATCACCAAACGTTTGCGGTTTTGCTTGTTTCGATCACTGTGCTACTTCGGGAGTTATTGTGTCCCAAAGGGGGCAAGTCATAGGTAAAAACCATTCGAACACCTGTTTATCTGGTCCTAAGACAGAAATCCGAAGTGGACGTTCGAGGCAACGAAATAAATCGATATACGATTTTATTATTTTTCGTTTTATCATTTTTATATTCGTTTTCCCCGTTCTATTTAAAGTTGGCTTGTCCGCGAAATACGCGGAAAAGACCACAACTGGCTTGGAGTATTTATACGTTTGGTATGCTGCATCAGCATTTGTAATTCGATCTTCTGTTTTCAATAGATCGTGAACTTTGATAATTGATTTTGGGCTGACCATGCAATTAAATGTGAGAATGTTTATTTAGAGTTGGGCTGAGTATTTGGATAGAAATGGGCTGTTATGATTGATTATGTCGGGATGTTTATATTATTTGGTGGGTTACCCCGGGTGTTTATGTTATTGAAATTAGTTGTACGTGGCTGATTGGATATTCGTTGTTTTAGGGTTAGGAGGAGTATGTATGATAGAGGATATGTCGGGTGTAGTATGGGATGTATGTGTAACTTCTCCCTTCTTAAGATCTTTGTTGTCCTCAACAAATTTGACTATTGGTAAGTTGTTATCTTCTTTTTTGTCATTATTTATATTTACAGTATGTAAAATCCGTATTCGTACCCCAATAATATTTTATGAAAAACCTCTTTATTCTGAAACGAGTTGCTGCCAATTGAAAATATATGCAATGAAATCATTGGTAATATGTATATTAAACGAAACGAAACAAAATAAAAAGTGTACATATCACAAGTTTGGCAAAAGTAACAAAATTTCGGTTATAACTAAACAAAATTCGTATTCGTACGCTTGGAGTACCTAAATATAAAACGCTTATTCCTAAATTTTAATATTTGGTTGGATAACCCTTTTGTTTTATTTTAAGCCTTGTTGGCATCGATTCTACGAGTTTTGTAGTTAAATCGCTTCGAATATTGTCCCATTCTGTCCGTAAAGTAAGTTTCAACCCTTGAATGTTCCGAAGGTCGTGTTTGCGCAAATTCCTCTTAACAATCGACCACAAATTTTCGATGGGATTGATGTCGGGGCTTTGGGGTGGAGTTTTTAAATATTTGCGGCAGTTATATAACATCCACAGACGAGTATTGAAAGCTGTGTGTTTGGGATCGTTGTCATGTTGGAAGATGTAGTTCCGTTCACAACCTAATTTTCTTGCGCTTTGGACCAAATTTCCCTTTAAAATGTCAATATACATGTTCGAGTTCATAATACCGTCGATAAAATGCAAATTCCCAACACCTTTAGCACCGAAACAGCTCCAAACCATTACCGAACCGCCTCCGTGTTTGAATGTCGGCAAGAGGTTGCACTTCGCGAGTCTTGTATTTCGCTCACGCCAAATTCGTACGCATCCGTCGGACACTTTGACGTTAAATTTACATTCGTCAGAAAAGATTACACGTTTCCAGAACGAAAAGTCCTTATTAAGGTATTGTTTTGCGAAAATTACGCATTTTTTTCTATTTACTTCACTTACAAACGGTTTCCTTACTGAAACTCTGCTTCGAAATCCAAGTTTCTTAATGTGATTTCTAACCGTTTGTGGAGTGACTTTGATGTCATGGTATTTCTCGAGCAATCCTGTAAGTTTTATACCGCTTACTCCGGGATCCTGCCTAATCAGTCGTCGTAAGAATGATAGATGCCTTCTTGTGAGGACTGACCGGTTTTGGTTTCGGCATTTTCGAGTGATTTGGCCACACTTCTTGTAGTTATTTACGATGTATTGCACAGTTGACTTACTTCTTAACACAATTTCACCGATTTGCTTCAATGATTTGCCTTTTTTATGCAAATCTACTATTAATTTTCTTAAATCGTTTGGCACTTCACTTGTCTTTCGTCCCATTTTAAATTTGATTCCTTTACGACTCGACACGGCGTATGAAACAAAATCTAAACTACCGCCATAAGACTAAGCTGTCAATTCTAACGGTTCGCATAACAACAGCACGTGCATTATAGTCGCGATGATGAAATTATCAAGGTATTACATGGGTACGAATACGGATTTTGCTTCTTTTTGTAAATTATTTCTTCTTCTTCATGGAATGGCAAGAAGATTAAAGTTAATTCTGCATGGTTTGCTTAAATTTAAGTATTTTGAAGCAAGATAAACAATCCTGAATGGTCATTTTTATTGTTTTAAGGATACAATGCCAGGGTACCCATAAAAAATGGACCGTACGAATACGAACTTTACATACTGTACATTAAAATTGGAAGATTTATTTTTGCAGTGAAGGTACAAAATAATGAAGTTGCAAGTATTAAAATAAATATAAACGTTACTGATGCAATCGTAATGCTGTTACTGGTATTTAAGTATTTTATTTCCTCTATTCTATCTAAGTTTTTTTTCGTTATGCAATTTTAGGTTTTTAAAATTAATTTCTCTAATATATCCAGTAGTGGTTGTGATAGGATTTAATATTAATATTTGTTGCAATTCTTTTATATCATTGTAATACACCTTGCCGAGTAATTCCAATTTACAATTGCTGAATCTTAATATATAATGTCCATTTAACATATATGTTTTTTCATTACAGTTTAGTTTTATTCATTTATTCATATTGATAGCTATAACCAATCCTCTTTCTTTTTCTTTCACATAAGAAATATTACTTGCATTAATAATACAATCCCTTTTATTGCATTTTATCTCATGTGGAAGAGATTTTTACATGTTTTTCGCTTTTGTTGTAAGTTCCTTGGAACAATATTGCTTCTTTAGTATAAACTTCCCAGTATATGGGAAGTTCTTGTAATCGACTCGAAAATCGAAATTGAAATTTTCAACATATCTTTACGTTTTGAGGTCTTACGAGTATATTTTAAGTGTTTTTGGAAAAAATTATGTATGTGTGTGTGTGTGTGTATGTACGTACGTACGTCCGTACGAACGTGTGTGCGTTCGTGGACAGTTTTTTCAAAGAGCGTAAATCACGTAAACAAAGTCGTATCGACTTCGTTAAGGTGTCAATCGAAGCGTCTTTGCAATCTTAAGAGCTGGTTAGTTTTTGGGAAACTTCGGTCGGGAAGATTTGCTGTTTTGCCCGTTTGAAGGTCATTTCTGTCATGCGTAATATCTCGCGAACCAAACATACGATTTCCTTGATCAAGGTGTCAATAGACGCGTATTACCATTTATGTGATTCTATCAAGTTTTAAAAAAATTCGTTGAAGGTGTTTTTTAATTTTTAAAAAAAAAGTGCAAAAAATTGTGTTTTTTTCCAAAAACAATAAATTTTTAACCTTATTGTCAAGTCCAAGTAATCAAAGTTTATATAATTTACATACTCCAATTTGTTTTTAAAACTTTCATCAAATTTTTTACTCATGATTACAAAAAAAGTCAAATAAAAAATATAAAATCATTAACAGTCATCATGCTCTTCAACGTCATTTCTGTCATGCGTTATATCTCGCGAATCAAACATAGGATTTGCATCGTTTAGGTGTCATTGTTCGCGTATTAATATTTTTGTACATCTGTAGCATTTTTGAAAAAATCTTTGGAGCGTTTTCTTTAATTTAACAAAAAAAACTGCAAAAAATTAGGTTTTTTTCATAAACAAAAAATTTTTAAGCTGATTTGCGAAAAATAGTAATCAATCTTTGTAAAATTTATATATTGCTAACAATGTTTGTAAAACCATCATCAAAACTTTTCCCCATTATTACGTGAAAAATTAAATTAAAAATAAAAAATCATTAAAACTCATCAAGATTTTCAGGGTCATTTTTATCATTCACTATATCTCACGAACCAGATATAATATTTGGATCATTAAGGTGTCAGTTGACGTGTATTAACATCTTTGTGAAGTTTTCAACAATATAAAAATTCGTTTCAGCCGTTTTTTTAATTTAATAGAAGAAAATGCGAAAAATTATGGTTTTTTTTTATAAAAAATATTTTTTAACCTGATTTGCACCACACAGTGATACCAGCTTATAAAATTTATACATTCTCATTAGTTTTTGAAGAGACACCGACAAAATTTTCTTCCATGATTATGAAAAAAACTAAATTAAAAAAAAATCATTCAAAGCTACCATGTAAAGAGGGTTCATACGAATGCTATTACTTCATATCCTTTATTCTAAAAAAGTGTTGTAAATTCAATCAAAGTTTTAAAATATTTGCATAATTGAGCAGATTTTTAATAGTTTTTATAGTCTTTTAATTAAAAAAAAAACTGCTTAAATTTTGAAAACCAACAAAAATTTTCAAGATCAAAAAGGCCCCTACCAATTGATCCGCGTGAATATTCATCGACCAAAACCTTACGTAATCAATGGACCCTCCCGTAGACGATATGATTCATATTAACTCATTCCTGTTACTGCTATGAATACCTCTCATTGTTGTAATGTTGTTGATGTTTATGTAGATATTACAGGGAAGTTGACCGTGTGGACCTCAAGGGTCGCACCTCGCGGCTTGTTTATGTTTAATGTTTGATGGCTTTATTTGGAACTTGTTGAACATAATAAGATAATAGTGATTGTGTTAAATCTGGGATATTTATAGCGAAGATGATAATACTATTTTTGATAAAAACGTAAAATGTATGTCTCTTAGTTCGTCTTTTATTAGATCAAGATTATGTACTAATTGCATGTTTAATAAAATTTCGTTTATTTGCTTTGTTGCGTTATTTGTGTCTGTTGCTAATTGATTGAAGAGTTTGTTGGTATTATTTATATTTTGGACAATTTTGTCGAAGTTGCTCTGGAAAGCGTTATTTATCTTTACTTGTTGTTTCATTGATTTAATTATTTCGTGGCTATTGGAGTGGATTATATTTAGGTGACTCATGATTTCTTCATAGTCGTTGTTATCCATGACTCCGAAGAGTAATTTATAAAGGGTTCCTATTGGGTTAATAATTCCTCGTTTTGGTTTTTCTGTGGCCAATCTTCAATGGAATTGTAGGTTTTTTGGAATAATTACTATTGATCTTATTTGGGAAGATGAAGCCTTTATTAAAATGGAGTAATTTGAGTCCGCTTCGTATTGTTTTAATGGTGTAGGTTATATAATGATTAGGTTTAATTTCTGTTGTTATATGATTAAGAGCTTCTTCGTATTGGTTTAAATTAAGTTTATGGTGAATATGTTTATAGTATTTTATGAGTCTAACAGGATCCTTTTTGATGAGAATAATTCCTGATTCGGATTCTGCTTGTTCGATTGTAATCTCTGTTTTACAGCTTGGTATGGTAGTTGACATTAGAAGAATAATTACGAACAATTTAGGCATGTTGATCTGAAAATGTGGTGTTTATGAAATTAATTTTCCTTCTACTATTTCTAAAATCATTTTTTGTCTGATTTGAGGAATTTGGCTTTGGGTGAAATCTATAGGTTTATTGTCTGAGAGGTATTTTGCGATTGTGCATACGAATACGCCGCCATCATTATTATTTTCTGGTAATGGGGTGTTTATTTCGTTTGATAAGGATAATGTTGCTGTATTGAATGGTTTGTTAAGTTTATCTAAGAATTCTTTCTCTAGGTAGTCCTTTAATGGTTTTAATAATTCTTTGTTTGTATTGCCAAGTGAACCAAAGTATTTTATGGTATGATTTGTTAATGATATTGCTGCTAGTGTCCACTGATTGTTGTTTACATGTACGGCGATCCAGATTAAGTCAAAAGAAAATAGATCTATTTTTCGGGTCCAGTGTTTAACTGAATTCTATCCTAATCTTTGGAGTGCAGGGATGAAGAATGTATTAAATGAATAAACTTTGGCGGATTTTTCTGATTTTTTGCTAGGTTCAGATATAAGATTTAAGTAAAAGTTAATTATTTGATCGTTCAACCATGAAGTGTTATTTAGTGTGCTTATGTCTTTTCTAGTGATATTCATTCCGAATTTTGTTATAAGTACTTCGTTTTTGGATGCTTGATTAAGAGCGTTATTGATTATTTCTACTTCTTGATCTTTGAATTTGTTATCTTGTGGGGTAGGTTCAATTATCTCTGGTGTTTCTTCGTAATATTTTTTTATTCTTTTTATGCGAGTAGGGTGGATTTTGTTCCATGATTTATATTTTCGATTTATTATTATTTCGTTATTATCATTTTTAGTTATGTTTTCTTTTCGATACTTGGGCTTTTTTTTGCGTCTTTCATTATTGTAGTTTTTTATATAAACATGTTTGAACGGAATTCCTGGTTGTTTTTCTCTGTTTTTGTTATGATATGATAGCCATTTACGTTTCCTTTCTTCGAGTGTTTGAAATATTTTGTCTTTACTGCATAATCCGTATTGTATGTACTTCGGACGTTGGTGAGTGCTCGAATGAATTGAACTGTTGTAGTACTCTGTAGCTTTTAATATACCATCTGTAGTATTTAATTCGGGATTCGTAATTCATAAAATTCTTATGTGTTCTAGAAGGGTATTGTGGCATCAGTTCATATCTGAATTACCTGTATGTGCTTTAGGTGATGAGAAGTGATTTTCGATGTTTTCTTTTCGTAAGTAATCTTTCACATTAACTACGTTAAATTCGTTGTCGGATATAATTTTATCTGGTTTTCCTAAGATTGCATTTCGTTCTCGAATAAGATTAATGAATGTAATAGCATTTTTGTCTGTTGTTTCTTTTGTGCATAAATGTTTAGAAAATTTATCGATCGCTGTGAAATATTGTCGTTTTCCAATAAAGAATATATCTATATGTATTATTTGGTTGATATCTGATGGAATTTCTGTCGATTTAATTTCGGGTTTCACGGGATTTCCATCGTATTTAGCTATTGTTTATATATTTTGTTATTAATTTTATTAAATTTTTGTAGTAGTATTTAAGTTTCAATTCGCCGTAGTTTTCTATTATTCCTCTACGGTTTGTTTTTTCGTGTTTTTTTTTAATTGTTCGAAGCCTTGTTCTTCGTTGAGCAAATCGGTGGCATGATGACTACATTTAATAAATTTTATATTTTGGTTATTAGAGAATAGATGGATGAATAGCTAGTTGGACTTTATTCATTCGTGGTCAGTTAATTCACAATGGATTCCGATTCTTCCTTTTTCTGGTATGTAACGTCGTAAGATATCTTTGATTATGCTTTCGCTTTCTATGTCATTTTCATCAATAAATATTTTCCTGTTCTTGTTTACGGCTTTTATTTCCTTTTGTTTCTTTTTGACGATGATGATTTGTGTTTTGTATAAGTTTACAATTCCTTCTCTAATGGGTATAAAGTCATGTTGATCTGCAACCCCTAAATGAATTGTTGCCATATTACTAGTTATTTCGTCATTCAGATTTATCTCATTGTTATCAGGATTAGTTCTACTAAGAAAGTCTGCTACTTTCTTGTCTTTTCCTTTGACATACTCTATTTTATAGTTATACTCGTTACGTTTTATTTACCATCGTTGAAGTTTGCTATTAGGTTCTTTAAAATTACTTAACCACACGAGTGGTCTGTGGTCGGTTTTGATATTGAATTGAACTCCGTATAAATATGGTCTGAAATACTGTGTTGCCCAGATTATTGACAGTAATTATTTTTCTATGGTGAAATAATTACGTTCATGATCGTTCAGGGTTCTACTTGCATATGAAAGTTGATGTCCGTTTTGGAATAGGACTGCGCCTATTGCTTTATATGAAGCATCGGTTGTAAGTTTAAATCTTTGTTTAAAGTCAGGGTATCTAAGAATAGGATAATTAGTTATTAGGTCTTTAAGTTTTTCAATTTTATTTTGTTTTTTTAGAGCGTCTGTTAATGGAGATGCTATCTTAGCATAGTTATTTATGAACTTTCGGTAATATCCGCTTATTCCGAGAAAAGGTTTAATTTTTTTTGTTGTGTCTGGAATGTGAAGATTTTTTATTACGTTGATTTTTTCTGGGTTTGGTTTAATGCTATCAACTGATAAGATATGACCTAAATAATTAGTTTCTTTTGAAAGGAGTTTGCATGTATCGATTTGTATTTTTAATTTATATTTTTTTAAAGATTCGAATATTACTTTTATATTAGTCTCCATTTCCTGGAGGGATGTTGCGAATATTAGAATATCATCGAGATATACAACACATATATATGTAAAAGCTCTAGCGGAGATGGACAAAAAGTTCTTACAGCAAAACTCTGATTTATTAAATTCTGCTGTAGCCCAATTTAATAGTGCTATAGACAACTTCGAGAGCAGATTTACTGCTGTATGTGATAAAAATTATAATAATATTAGTAAAAACAGTCACATACCCGTTAATTCTGAGTTGTCGTTACACAATGAACTGGTGCTTGGCGAGATTAAAAGTGCGATCATCAACTTGAATCAAAGTTCTCTCAGCCGTACAAAGGATATGGCCACATCTCCAATAAAAAAGTTTTTAAAAAAATCGAATATACAAATGTCTGCATCTTCACCGAAAAATCATGCTACTTGTACAAGGAAAGTCTTCCGATTCGGAACCTACTGGCCAGAAGAGGAATGGGTTAGGCGAATTGATAAAATTAGAAGTTTTAACTCTAATTCAAAACAACATTCCTCTACCACACATCAAAAAGACTCTCATATGCAAGAGTTTTTTGTCAAGGGAGCTCCGAGGACTGCTGATGTAAAATGGATGCATCAGTACTTAGTGACCAAGTTTTTCCTGGATGTCTGCATCGTCGAATCATTAAAACATCGATGCAGCAATAAGAAGAGTTCCGGCAACATCTTCAAAGTTTCCGTTCCATCACGATACGCGTGGTTATTAACTAACTCGAATGGATCAAAATCGAACCAAACGTGGAATGGTATGACGTTTAGGAAATGGAGAAGTACAACCAAATCATGTAAAAATAAGAACATAAATAATAATATTACTAGTCTAAGTAGTAAATGTAATTCGACTATATTGACTGAGGTTGATATACAGACAAACAAAGACAGTTCTTCAAACAGACCTCCACAAACCAAACCTACTACCCTACTCAACAACGACACATCCAAGACTCCTGTTCCTATTCATTACCCGAATTCCTCTTTAAAACTGCCCTTAATTCAGACAAATCTTACTCCTTACAATAACTTTGTCCGTGGTGATGACCTGGTTCCAGTTACGGAGGGGTCAATAATTCTTCCTAACACTTCAACGTCTAGTAAGCCGGCCAATGCTGATCCAGGCTTCCTTGATCCACTCATTCCCCCTGTAGTCAAAGCAACTGTTAACTCCTGCGATGATATTGAAGGAAGATATACCCTCTCAAGACTTTGGGATCACAGAATTTACGAAAATGTCCGTTTGTTCCTAGCATATATGCACAATGCTTCAGACTCGACTTGTTTTGAGGGTAAAACTAAAACTAGTCTCAAAGTTCTTATCCACCAAGAGGGCCTTCCAGTTGACTTGGAAGCGTTAAACCTGCTGTTCATAAAATATCATGAGCAAATGGGAGTCTCTGCAAGTCAAGTTAAACAAGAACTAAATACCTACAGTTCTTATGTTAGGTCTAAACAAATTTCTGTGCTTCAAAAGTCGAGAACCGAGCTCAAAAAATACTATTCCTAACAACTCATCCTCGCGAGTCAGCCTCAAGCTATTCTACCATAATTGTGGTGGAATGAGAGGCAAAGTAAATAAACTCTTTCTTGACGCGAAATTTTTCCGGTTTAATATCCTAGCGTTCACTGAGACTTGGTTGAGTGATTCTTATAAAAACGAGGAAATTCTCGACGACCGTGATTATCGCATTACTACGCAAAGTCGAGGGGGAGGCGTTTTAATTGCAGTTAATTCCAGTATGTCGAGTGAAATTGTCCACAATATTCCTCATAAGAGTTTCCAGCATATGATTATCAGGGTTCCTTTCGAAAGAAACTACCTATACATCGGCATTTTCTACATTCCCCCCAGATCTGACGAAGCCGCTTACAACGACCTTTTCTTGATAATCTCTTCTTTATCCGCATCTTTAAATGAAGATGACAAAATAATATTGTTAGGTGATTTCAACCGCCCCAATCTATCGTTTATGACGGACGGAGATGATAACAGTCTTCTCCCAACAAATGTTCTCGACTCTTGTGATATGAATCTGGTAAGTGCTTTTTATGGCAATGACTTACAGAAAATCGCTCCCAATCCCAATCAAAACGGTCATTGGTTGGATTTAATATTCACCAACACTTATGACGATGTAGCGGTCAGTCCTACTAATGCTGAGGAGCATCTCTTCACTAACAGCCCTCACCACACAGCATTCACAGTTGAACTCTCCACTACTGAAGCTCAAACTCCCTTATCATACAATTGTAATATTGTATATGATTTTCGTAATGCTGACTACGAAAGCATTAAACTTTACCTTGACAATGTTGAATGGTTAAGCATTCTTTCAACGTTAGACCTGGACGAGGCTGTATCCTCATTTTACCTAATAATTCTTGACGCCGTTGAAAGGTACGTACCTAAAATTTAGAAGAAGAAGAAAAAGTTATCTGAGCCCTGGCTAGACAGCAATCTGCGCGCATTAAGGAATGAGAGAAACAAAGTATATAAATTACTAAAGCTTAACAACAATGCAAGCAAGAATTTAAAAAATAGATATTTTGATTTGTCAGAAGATTACAAAATCAAATATCGCGAGGCCTATGAACACTACGTGAATTTAACTGGTGAAAAATAATCAGAGACCCTAAGAAGTTCTTTGATTTTGTTAATCTCAAGAGGAAATCATCGAGCTATCCAGCGTCAATGACCAAAAATAATACCGTTTCTTCATCTCCGAAAGTAATCTGTGATCTTTTCGCTGACTATTTTCAAGAAGTTTTTTTCACCGCCAAAGATTTCGGTAGACACGGAGTCCTCTAAAGTTAATCCAGTGGTACTGCTTATGGACATGTATCTCTCAAGGGAAGATGTTGCTCAAGCTATTAACAACCTTGACGTTAATAAGAGTCCTGGCCCAGAATAACTTTCTTCATTTTTTGTGGTACAGTGTATGGACCAGCTTGTAGTACCTCTTCACTTTCTTTTTAATAAATCTTTGACAAATGGGAGTTTCCCAACTTATTGGAAATCTTTCCATATAATTCCTATCTTTAAGAGTGGTGACAAGCGTTCTGTCCTGAACTATAGAGGTATTGCCATTCTATCTATAATTCCTAAACTATTTGAACAAATCGTTTGCCATAAACTATCAGCTATTATTGAGCCTCTTCTAAATGAACAACAACATGGTTTCCGCAAGGGCCGATCAACTACAACCAATCTCATGGTTTAAGTTTCTGATGTCCTATGTAAAATGGAGATGGGTTACCAAATTAACGCAATCTACACAGATTTTAGTAAAGCATTTGACCGGGTTGATCACTCCATACTTATTTCCAAATTTCAGAAAATAGGAATCACCGGCTCTATACTCAATTGGCTCAGTTCCTACTTGAGAGACCGAAGTCAATTAGTTAAATTTCAGGGATATTTGTCCAAGCCGATTCTCGTACACTCTGGTGTACCTCAAGGCAGTCACCTCGGCCCTCTTCTTTTTAATGTTTTTATATCAGATTTATCTGAAAAACTCTCGGACGTATCACATCTTCTTTATGCTGACGATCTGAAGATATATCACACCATTAAGTCTCAATCTGATACTGTTTTCCTCCAATCAAAACTAACTTCCCTCCAACAATGGTGTGATGTTAACAAACTACATCTAAACGTTGGGAAATGTTTTGTAATGACTTTTTCCCGTAAAACCACAATATTGAACAATGCATACGTTCTCAACAATACGGTATTGGATATGAAAGAAAACATTCTTGACCTGGGAGTTGTCCTAGACAAGAAACTATGCTTCAATTCGCACTACGATACTATTCTCTCCAAAGCTCATAAACAGCTTGGCTTTATTAAAAGACGAGCCAAAGAGTTTAAAAATCTGTGGGTAACTAAATCATTATTTACCTCACTTGTTCGCCCAATACTTGAATATGCCTGCAATGTACGGAACCCACATTTCGGAGTTCATGATACGAGAATAGAATCTGTCCAAAAACAATTCTTGTTGTTTGCTCTGAGAGACCTTTATAGCCCTGATGACTATCAAATCTTGCCTCCTTATGAAGTTAGATTGGAGCTTCTGAATTTGTCTACTCTTAAAACCAGAAGAACAATGTTGTCCTCTTGTTTCGCCTTTGACGTGATTAGGGGCTACATTAAAGTGGAGTATTTGACGAATAAAATAAAGCTTATTGTGCCTGTAAGAAGTACGCGTAATACACGTTTACTAACTGAATATCAGCATCTTACAAGGTATGCAGATAACGAACCAGTTAATAGATGCTGTAAAATATTTAACACTTTGAGCAAACACTACTCCCCTACCATCTCCAAGTTCAATTTTAAATCCAGCATTTCTAAAGCCCTTCCATCATCCATCCCTAAATTGTGACGAGCATACAACAGTATAAATTAACATTGAATGTAGCACGTATTTTAGGGTTAAGTATATTGTTGTAATGTATATTTTATATATTTAAATTTTTATATGTTGACTGTGATTGCCTTGCTTTGGCGAAATAAATAAATAAATAAATATTTCATTAATAATTCCCCGAGAACTTCATTCATCATACGCTGGAATGTTGCGGGCGCGTTTTTTAATCCGAAGGGCATTCAAATGAACTCGTAGTGTCCTTGGGGAGTTGAAAAAGCGGTTTTGTGGCGATCGGCTTTGTTCACTTCAATTTGATGAAAGCCTTTAGCGAGGTCAAGGGTTATAAAGTATTGGGCTATTCCCAATTTATCAAAAATTGACTCTATGTTTGGAATTGGGAATTTATCTTCCGTAGTTTCCTCGTTCAGTTTTCGATAATCTATTATAACTCTCCAGTTAGTTTTCCCTGAATTGTCAATTTTTTTGGTACAATCCAAATGGGTGCGTTGTATGGAGATGACGATGGTTGGATAATACCTTGTTCTAGCATTTCATTAATTTGAGTGGTAACTTCGTTCTCGTGTACCTGAGGGAATCTGTATATCTTTGAGTATAGTGGTTTGTTGGATTTTGTGACTATATCATGTTTGGTTTGGCTGGTACAGGAAAGAATATCTCCTTCTTTATAAAATAAGTCACTATTATTTTTGAGGAGGTTTTAAGACTTTTTATCTCTCCATTGTTCAGATCTTTAAAAAAAATATCAGTGGATTCTTTTGATTGTTTGGAAGTGTAATTATTATTTTTTCCTTAGAAGATTACTTCTTGTGGTACGGCATATGTGAGATGTAATATTTTGTTATTAATTTCAAGAGTTCCTTCTCTTGAAGTTATTACTGCATTTATAGGGAAAAGAATATTTTGTCCAATGGCTGCCTTAAAGGTTTTGTTATGGTTGTCCATTACGTTCCATAGAATTTTTTGAGAATGGGGTAAATCGAATTCTTTGGGCATTCCTGTCTTTATTTTAGCTGTGACGTAAGTGTCTCCTCCTAATCCCAATACTGTTACATGGTTTGTTAATTTTATTCTATTATGGTTTTTTAGGCAATTTTTATGTAAACTTGAGGTTGATGCGCCGGTATCTATTAATGTCGGTATTATTTCGTCAATGTTTAAATATACTATAGGTAGAGGGTTTCCAAGGCAGGTATTAGAAAATTTGTATCCATTTTTTTCTGTTTAGACATATTGGAATTGTCGAATTGCATTGGTTCTGGTTTATAATTTCTACATTCGTGTCTATTAGTTCGGAATTGATTTTTGTTAAAACGGTTATTATTTTCAAATCTACAATAGTTATTCTGGTTATTGTAATTGTTAAATCTGTTATAATTATTTTTATGGTTTGGTTGAGGAAATTTGTTAGGGTTATTATTATTTCGAAAATTATTTGGTCGATAAGTATTGTTAAAATTGTTTCGGTTATAATTATTGCTGTAAAAGTTGTTTAGGTGTGAATTATTTTTATTTACACGAATTTTGTTCAATATTTATGTCGAATGTATTAAATTGTAGCTCGTTAAGTAAGTCATAAGCTTGATCTAGGGTTTGGACATTTCGACTTTCTAAGAGAAATATTTTATATTCTGGTAGAAGACTTTTAAATATGTTCAACACTAAATTTTCGTTTCGTACAGGGTTGAATTCTAAATGTTGATTTTGATTCGGACTTTGTTTATATTTTATACTTAATCTGTTCAAAATATCGTCTAACTTATGGTATATAATATCTATATTATTATTGAGTATTAATCGGAAAATATATGATGTTTGATTAACAGGTGGTGTTAATGAAAGTATCGTATTGGCTGCTGTGATCCAGGAGTTTAGGGCGAATCCTTCATTATTACCATTGTATATTGGTAATCTTCTGGCTTCCTTCAACAGTTCTCCCGTCTTCAGACGGACGACTGCGCCAGTTACGTTTTTGGTTAATCGTTGTGTCAAAAAAAGAATCGGTCAATTTCCTCGACGCGGAATTACGAATCGTGGATGAATAAAAACACTGATTTTATTATTCAAAAAAAGGTTGACTTTATTTTCTAAAAATCCAAGTTTAAATTCTTCACAATTCTTAATTTGAACTGAGTTCAGCTTATGGTTCGACTTAATTAACTAAGAGAACTGCAGAACTATATCTTAGTGGGTGGAGGACTATTGTACTGTGACTGAGTCTCTTATTATAGGGCTTGGCGTATTTATACGTTTGGTATGCTGCATCAGCATTTGTATTTCGATCTTCTGTTTACAATAGATCGTAGACTTTGATAATTGATTTTGGGCTGACCATGCAATTAAATGTGAGAATGTTTATTAAGAGTTGGGCTGAGTATTTGGAAAGAAATGGGTTGTTATGATTGATTCTGTCGGGATGTTTATATTATTTGGTGGGTTACCCCGGGTGTTTATGTTATTGAAATTAGTTGTACGTGGCTGATTGGATATTCGTGGTTTCGGGTTTGGAGTATGTATGATAGGGGGTATGTCGGGTGTAGTATGGGGTGTATGTGCAGTGTGGCCAGTCCAGATTTTCAAATTATTAAATCAGTAAAATATATGCCAGAAATATGCTAAATTTAGCAACTTCATGCTAATAATTATGCTAAACATAATAATACTCCCCTGTCTAATTAATGTTTTATTTATTTTCCAACAAGTACATATGTATAACTAATTGGCATTAACATTCTTACAATCTAAAATGCAACTAATAATATAATATTGAAGCAAAAATATAATATTTACATTAGTATCATACATTCAATGAACTTTTTAGACTTGCTGCTTAAAACTAGTAATTATTAACCTACAAATCATATAATTTCATGATTTCATTTGAATCTATTTCAGTATCCGATTCTGGGCAGTGTTCTAAATTCTTGTAGATGCTCTCGAATCGTTTCAGCAACGATGGAGGTAGTTTGTAGTTGTGACAACATAAACCTCAAGATCTTAAATAAGTCCGGGTCAAAATTACAGAATTCAGCATTTAATTTTTAAATCTGTTCCTCTGCTTATTTTTAATTAAGTTCACACTGCTAAACACTCTTTCTACTTCTGCGTTAGATAATGGCAAAATTAAGTATGAAAATACTTGTTCAACCAGTTCTGTAGAAGGATGTTCATTTACAGAATTACGAAACTCTTTCACCTCACACCAAAAATCAACTGTGCTGTGTTTATTTTGCCATGTCATCAAATGCAGATTATTCCACTGAGATTCTTATTGTGTAATCTGCTCAAAAGAAATACTTAAAGCATTACCTCGAAGAACGGATACGATTGACTCTTTTATTGTCTTCAATGAGTTCTCTACAGAAAAGAAGTCAATTTTTTCCAAGTGTTTGATATTTGTAGGCAGCCCAAGCCGCAATTCCTCGATAAGTTTAATCAGAAAATTTTTGCAATCATCTCTTAGGATCATCACTTCATTCGCATTAAGTGTTTCTTCTTTTATCTGGCATTCAACATATTCTTCAAATTTATAAAAAAAGTAGGGTTTGGATAGTAAAAATGGTTGTAAATCAGAGGCAAAAAAATCAAAATTGTCTGTTGGTTTTATTATTTTTTGACAGAAAGACTTTACTAAAAAAGTCAAGTCTAAAAGAAATTTAGTTGGGTCAGCTTGATCACTTTGAAACATTTTATTTAAATGCTGGACTTCTTTAAGAGCTGATTTTAAAAAAAAGAAAATATGCATACTTTCTGGGTGATTTGTACATATCCGACAGTATTTTTGCCACGTGACATTTTTCGTTTGTAACCGAAATTTCGAAATGAGTTTTTAGCTCCAACCATTGTTCATTGTCATTGTTTACTTTTACAAATTTCCACATGTGAGAAAACGGACCATGCATATCTTTGCAATAGCAAAGACAATAGTCTTGTATATTCTCACATTCTAAGATTGTTTATAACTGCCCACATGTTCGAGTACAGTCGAAATGCAGTGTACAAGAGTAAAGTGGCGACGACGTAACACGCATTATGCATTAGATTTTTGTATGCAATTACAGCATACATATCTGGCAATGATAAAATTCCAGATGACACATGTACCATTTCTTAGAAATAAATCTCATATTTGAATGTTGGTTTTCTTACCGTATTTCTGATTCAACCGGACAATATGCGAGTACATAGCTTTGCAGCTGGTGGAAATAAAAATTATGCTAAAATATACCAAATAAAGAAGAAGAAAAATGCTAAATTATGATATATGCTAATCTCAAATGTTTATGCTAGCTGAGTAAAAATTATGTCAAATCTAGCATAAAATATGCCAAAATGGCCACACTGACTCGCGCATGAATGGATGTCCTTATATACTCAGTTGCATTCAGTACGTCGTCGTGCACGCATGTAATTTTTTGCTTTCTTCAAAATTTGTTGAATTCAGATTCAAAATTCGTTTTTGGCGTTCCTCGAGTTCACGTAAGGATTACGGTTCGGTAGGTTAAGGAATCTGCTAATTTTCGAAAGAAAATTGGCAATTTCACGCGCTGAATTCGACAAATTCGAAGAACATTGATCGGAATCAAGCGGAAAGACTACAAAAGTGATTGTAGCGGACATCAAATTGGATACCAGTGGCACCTGAGTCATATAAAGGATATGTGTTGATCCTGCTTACCGGAAGTGTTGAAATTTTTGAATAATTGTTGAAAAATTTGGAAAGATTGAAAAGTGCCCGTAACTACGCGCCCTATTTTAGGAGTGTGTCTCCCTTTTTTTGACTTTGCTGTATTTTTCTCAAGGCGCTAAGGCCTAGGCTTATCGTAAGTGAAGATTTCGTCAAAATCGGTCAACCTACGCTTTAGATGTTTTGAAAAGAACGCGAAAAAACGTGCGATTAAATTGAATTAGTGAAGTTTTGCAGGCGTGGTTGATTACGGGTCCCGATTTTAATAGTCGGTCGTTGTTTTTCTGGCTCCTAAGTATTTTTATCAAGTAGAGCAAAGTTTTGAGCTAGTGCTCACGTAGGTTCGTTGCATTCGGTTTGTTAGAAGTGGCGGAATTCGTTTTGAAAGTTGACGGTGTCTAGCCAATTCCGGCATTTGGCCGTTACACATTCCAGAGTTCGTGGAATGTTCTTAAAAGTGATAATACTTTGAAAAATATTTTCTGAAGTCGTAGGGAAAATTTTTGCGGAACTTTTGAAAAAGCTGAAGGTAAAAATTTAAAAGTTTTAAAAAGTTTTCGAGGGGAGATTTAAAAAAAATTTTGGGTAAAAATTTAAAAGTTTTAGCAAGTTTTCGGAAGAGTTTTGGGACATATTTGGGACCATTTGTGGAATGTGCTTGAATCGATCTGGTGAGTAAATTTTTACGTTCTGAGTGTTTTTGGTTGAATTCTTTTGAGTATGAGTGACAGTAGTCTGAGGACTACTAAGAAATTAGGAATGAAGACGGGTTCGAAGGAGACTTCTCCTGGTGCCCGAAAGAAGAGGATTAAAGTCAACACTTGTGTTGGACTTACTTCCTCGGATAGTGACTCTGCTGGGGAGGGGGAATCTCGCAGAGTAAACTTGAAGAAAAGAATGCGTCAGAGTGCTGTCGAAATTCATGAGGAAATGATGTCGAACAGCGATGAATGTGTGGAGGTGAGTGAGGTTAGTTGTGTGGAAAATCAGGTGAATTGGCCATGTTCGGACTGTGACCGAGTATTCGGGTCAAAAATTGGTCTTGGCGTCCATCGAAGGCGGATGCACGTTGAGCAAGTTAACGATGAAGTCGAAATTGAAAGGACAAAAAAAACTTGGTCCAATGAAGAGTTGCGGTTGATGGCTAGGATGGAGGCGGTCGCAATGGTCTCAGGAGAGGGATTCATTAATCAATATCTCCTTGAGCACGGTCCTGGTGGCACAAGATCACTTGATGCCATCAAAGGTGCGCGCCGCAAAGCGAACTACAAAACCATGGTCGAGGCTGCTATTACAGATATCAGGACGAACGAGGCCAATCTGGTGGCACAGTCCAGTGATAGTGATAGTGGTCCGGCCAGTTCTCCATCCTTCCACTCCGCTAGCGAAACATATATGTCACCAGAACAAGAGAGACTTTCTTTATCCACTTCGAGCTCGAGATGGAGCTCCATGTACGATAACATCAGGTTCGCGATAGAGCAGTTGTTGCAGAGGATGAGAAGCCAACAAGAACGCGACAATGATTTAGTCCAAATTGGTACTAAACTTTTGGAAGGGAACGATGTTTCCCAGGATATTGTGAACTGGGTGGAAAAGATATTTCCCCCACCATCTTCTACACGTCCAAGGCAGCGAAGGGACGCTCCAAATGCACCTGCGGTAATGAATATAAAATTTCGACGGTGTTTAAGACGCCGTGAATACGCCAAGACGCAAAACAATTTAAGGAAAAATATGAACAGAACAGCCAAAAACATACTAGACGGCAAAACAGGAATCGCTCAAGTACCGGATATGAAAACCATGTATCAATTTTGGAAGCCGATATTATCGTACGACTCAAAGCCCTATAACCGAACAACAACGCCAGCGAAGCAATCCCTTGCGTATATATGGCAGGCGGTATCGTGTGAAGAGTGCGCTGCGATTAAGGTGCCACAGTCATCGGATTCAGGAATCGACGGAATAACGGTCAGGCAATGGAATGCTATATCTCCGGACCGCAAGGCCCTTTTATTTAATATCGTGTTGTTAACTGGGGCTTTCCCAAAAAAAATTCTAATAAGCAGAACGGTTTTTACCCCGAAAAAAGAAGGCAGTCTGAATCCAGGTGATTTCAGACCAATAAGTGTATCGTCAGTAATGGTAAGACACTTACACAAAATCTTGTCTAATAGATTAAAGGAAGCCAGATTGGTAGATCAGAGACAAAGATGTTTCAAGGTTGGTTGTGCGGAAAACACGTTAACGCTCGCTGCCATAATGGATGAGGCACGAGAGAAGTTCAAACAAATACATCTATGTTCATTGGACTTTGCAAAAGCATATGATAGTGTAAGTAGGCATGCCGTTACAGGTGCGCTGCACGAAGCTGGCCTGCCCTCAGGATTTGTCGATTATATCAATAAAACTTACAATAATAGCACAACGTTTCTGGAAATACACGGAATCAGGTCTGAGAGAATTGAGGTAAAGAGGGGAGTCCACCAAGGTGACCCTCTCTCCTCGATTCTCCTTTGCCTGACACTTGACAAAATAATAAACCAAATGTGCCCTGTAGTAGGCGTCGAGCTGCAAGGGCAGCTAACTAACACGATAGCGTATGCAGATGATATTATTCTTCTCTCAGAGACCATCGAGGGAATGAAATTAAACTTAAAAATATGCGAGGAGACGGCCTCGGAAATAGGGTTAGAACTGAACAGTTCTAAATTCCTGGCACTATCTGTCGTTCCCGCAGGAAAACAGAAGAAAATAAAAATTTTAACGACACCGCAATTCTTTCTGGGAAATGGATCAAGTATTAAACAATTAGGCTCAATGGACGAATGGACATACCTGGGTATTGATTTTAGATATTTGAGTACAGCAGCATTACGCGCTGGTTGTGTAATGAACTCTCTTCTTGAACGTCTGTCAAAAGCCCCTTTAAAACCACAGCAGCGCATTAAAATAGTAAACAAGTTTCTTATCCCTAGACTTTACTTTAAGTTAGTATTAGCCGGAACAACCCTTGGTAAACTTAGAGCACTTGACAAACAGATTAGGATGGCCACTAGGAAGTGGCTTAGACTTCCCCATGATGTACCGAAGGCGTACTTTCACGCCGAAGTTAAGGATGGAGGACTTGGTCTACCGGCGTTTGAAACCTCCATACCGCAGCTCACGTATTATCGTATTAAGTCCCTTGAATTGTCAACAAATGATGTTGTTAGTGCAGCTTTTAATTCAGGTTTTCTTCAGAGGCAGCTCCAATGGGCAGAAAAGGCGTGCATTAGGGGGGGTTTGGAACTGCGGTCACTGGAAGGAGTCAAGCGCTGGTGGGCCAAGTCACTCCACCAATCCATTGACGGATTTGAGCTACGCGAGAGTAGCAAAGTTAAAAGTTCCAGCGCGTGGGTGGACCAGTCGTTCAACTCGATTCCAGGAAGGGACTACATTCAGTTTCACCATGTGCGGATAAACAGCCTCCCGACGAGGATTCGCACTTCGAGAGGTTTACAAAGGTTACATAGGGATATTCGCTGTAGAGCAGGGTGCTGTGTCACAGAAACCGGTGCCCACATCATTCAGCAATGTCATCGCACACATGGCGGTCGAGTCAAGAGGCACGACGCTGTTACGAAGGCCTTGAGCTTGGCCTTAAAAAAAAAAGGCTTTACCATCAACGGACAAACCAGGTTCTCCACTAGTGTTGGAGTTAGGAAACCGGATCTTTTTGCGAGAAAGGAAGATAAACTGTTTGTCATCGACACACAGATTGTCAGTGGTGCCAAGCCATTGAATGAGGCCCATGACAAGAAAGTGAATAAATACAAGGACATCGCCGATCTCACACCGAAGATTGCGGAGAAATTCAGCGTGGATCCGACAAATATTTCGTACACGTCATGCACCTTATCCTGGAGAGGGATTTGGGCACAGAAATCAGCGCATGACTTGAGGCAACTGGGTATTACATCGCGTGTGCTGACATCTTTGACAACGCGGGTACTTCAAGGCAGCCATACGAATTGGAGCCGATGGAATAAAATGACCGGCACTCTGACCCGTAGAGCGTCCTCGCGTTGTCTTCAAATAGTCCAATGATGAGGTTTGTTAAGTCCTTAGGGATGATAATGTATGCTGCTTCCTCGTGGATATTGATCGTCTTTAGTTTTCTTTTAATGTTGTGGATTCTCATGGTCCGGTCTAGCACTTGGGGGATGAAGTTGTTTTTTATGGGATGTATTAGCGGATGATTGGCTGCTATTCCCATGTTAAGTTCATATATTATGTCTTTGACATAGGAAGTGTTAGAAATAAGGTGTGCAAATTCGCACAAGTTGTTTAGTTCTATGCTGCGTTGAGTAAAACAGGTTTCCCTGTAGTAAATCACCGTGCAGGCTTCCTTTATTGGGTTTTGGCTAGTTTGGATGTCTATCTCGATTTTTAGGAAGGAGTATTTTGGTATTTTGGTCCTGGAATGTGTATGGTTGGATTTTAATGGGGTTAGTGGAAAACAAAGGGATTCTGTGGTTGGTGACGTAGTGGGTTAGGAATTTTTTGACCGTGGTCAATATCCTTTTGGTTGTGGGATCCGTGATATTTTTTTGGACGGTGTTGTGCAGAGGAGTGATATTAAGGGTTCTTGTTAGTGAGGGGGTGTAATTGAGAGGATAAGGGTGGCTAGCTCGTTGGTTTTTGTCCTTGCCGGTTTCACCACTTGAGTGTAGATCTTACCAAAAATCCTATTGGCTTCCTTTACTGTTTTGTTTACTATTTTAATATGATGTCTGCCCAGTAGCGTGTTTGGATTTTCTTTCGTTCTTCATGTCAGTGTGGTTTTTTGGAATGGAGCTCTTTACCCTGCTCCTTGTTTTGGTGGACTCTCCTGGGATATGAGGTTCTTGCAGATTTAGCTGGACAGCCTTAATCTTCTGTTCACGTCTTTTTATATATTCTTGAATTTCTTTCTTCCCCTTTTGTTGGGCGTTCTTGTTGATGATGTATTTGATTTGCGCTCTTGGCGCATTTTTTGGTAGCTGTTTTCTATATACTATCCATACTGCTAATTCGAGGGAGATTTATTTTCTGTAACTGTGCTGATTTTTTCTTTACTAATTACTGTTTAAACCTTTCTTTACTTGTAACTTATCGCGAGAATTTTTTACTTGTATCTTATCGTGAGAGTCTTCTTCGTTGTTCGGTTAACGTATTATATTTTGATTTAACATTTTTATTGTACTACTTGCATATCATTGGGTATTTCGAGTTTGTCATAAAAGATCCTCTCTTTTCGGCATCTTGTGTGTCCCTTAATCTGGCTGCTAATCCCTTTAATTGTTTTATGGCTCGTCCACGTGCAGTATGTTTTGGGTTTCCTGGTTTGCGTTCTTTCTTATGTGTTATTATTGATGTATATATGGGTTGTCTTGCTTATGATCCGGACTAGGTTTTTTAACTTGCCAGTATATGGGAAGTTCTTGTAATCGACTCGAAAATCGAAATTGAAATTTTCAACATATCTATACGTTTTGAGGTCTTACGAGTATATTTTAAGTGTTTTTGGAAAGAATTATGTATGTGTGTGTGTGTGTGTATGTATGTACGTACGTACGTCCGTACGAACGTGTGTGCGTTCGTGGACAGTTTTTTCAAAGAGCGTAACTCATGTAAACAAAGTTGTATCGACTTCGTTAAGGTGTCAATCGAAGCGTCTTTGCAATCTTAAGAGCTGTTTAGTTTTTGGGAAACTTCGGTCGGGAAGATTTGCTGTTTTGCCCGTTTGAAGGTCATTTCTGTCATGCGTTATATCTCGCGAACCAAACATACGATTTCCTTGATCAAGGTGTCAATAGACGCGTATTAACATTTATGTGATTCTATCAAGTTTTAAAAAAAAATCGTTGGAGGCGTTTAATTTTTTAAAAAAAAGTGCAAAAAATTGTGTTTTTTTCCAAAAACAATAAAGTTTTAACCTTATTGTCAAGTCCAAGTAATCAAAGTTTATATAATTTACATACTCCAATTAGTTTTTAAAACTGTCATCAAATTTTTTACTCATGATTACAAAAAAAATCAAATAAAAAATATAAAATCATTAACAGTCATCATGCTTTTCAACGTCATTTCTGTCATGCGTTATATCTCGCGAATCAAACATAGGATTTGCATCGTTTAGGTGTCATTGTTTGCGTATTAATATTTTTGTACATCTGTAGCATTTTTAAAAAAATCTTTGGAGCCGTTTTTTTAATTTAACAAAAAAAAACTGCAAAAAATTAGGTTTTTTTCATAAACAATAAATTTTTAAGCTGATTTGCGAAAAATAGTAATCAATCTTTGTAAAATTTATATATTGCTAACAATCTTTGTAAAACCATCATCAAAACTTTTCCCCATGATTACGTGAAAAATTAAATTAAAAATAAAAAATCATTAAAACTCATCAAGATTTTCAGGGTCATTTTTATCATTCACTATATCTCACGAACCAGATATAATATTTGGATCATTAAGGTGTCAGTTGACGTGTATTAACATCTTTGTGAAGTTTTCAACAATTTAAAAATTCGTTTCAGCCGTTTTTTTAATTTAATAGAAGAAAATGCGAAAAATTATGTTTTTTTTTATAAAAAATATTTTTTAACCTGATTTGCACCGCACAGTGATACCAGTTTATAAAATTTATACATTCTCATTAGTTTTTGAAGAGACACTGGCAAAATTTTCTTCCATGATTATGAAAAAAACTAAATTAAAAAAAAATCATTCAAAGTTACCATGTAAAGAGGGTTCATACGAATGCTATTACTTTATATCCTTTATTCTAAAAAAATTTTGTAAATTCAATCAAAGTTTTAAAATATTTGCATAATTGAGCAGATTTTTAATAGTTTTCATAGTCTTTTAATTAAAAAAAAACTGCTTAAATTTTGAAAACCAACAAAAATTTTCAAGATCAAAAAGGCCCCCACCAATTGATCCGCGTGAATATTCATCGACCAAAACCTTACGTAATCAATGGACCCTCCCGTAGACGATATGATTCATATTAACTCATTCCTGTTACTGCTATGAATACCTCTCATTGTTGTAATGTTGTTGATGTTTATGTAGATATTACTGGGAAGTTGACCGTGTGGACCTCAAGGGTCGCACCTCGCGGCTTGTTTGTTTTTTGTTCAGATAGGGGTTTTTCGGGAGTTGCCATTTGATGGCATGTTCTTGTATTGCGCGAATTTTATTGAGGTTTGTTTAAGGTTTGGTTAGCTGCATGTTCTTAATGCGATGGATATTTTGTGTGGCATATGTATTATTCATGTTGTTATTACTCCTGATAGAAATTTTGCTGGGTAGTTTTCAGTTTTTTGTTGTGTTGTTTATAGGATTTTTTGGATGTTGGATGTAGGTGACTATATATAGGAGATGTGTTAACTTTTATTTTAGGAATTTTTTAGTGAAAACCTGAGAAACATGAGGTGCATGATGTTTATGATTGTTTTTGGTTGTCTTGTTGTGTTTTTGCTGTATGCTTGTTTCTCTGTTTATTTTTCACATATGGTTTAAAGGAGTTAAGGGAGTTTTTAGTGTTGTCCTGGGCTATTTTTAGAGTTTCTTTATGTATGGGCTGGTGAGTTGTGTTTCAATTGGTTTGGATTATTTAATTGTTGTAGGATTGGCGCAGTATGTTGTGTAGTGAGGAGAATTTTTTTGGGTTTTTTAAAGAATGCGCATTATTGATGTCCTCTTGTGTTGTACAATTTTGTTAAGTTTATTGGATTTTATAAGGATTTTCGTACTGGGGAACATGTTTCCTGTACGCTTATGTGGGAATCTTTTGGGCTGCCTATTCTTTTAAAAAAAAATTCAAATGGCTCAAAGCCTCCATGCAAAAGCTCTCGATTCTATTCCAAATCATCAATTTATTTATTTAAAATAGGATAAAAAAAAAATTGAAATTTTTGAAAAAATTTTCACATCGCTGAAAGGCTCCATGCAAAAGCCCTCGATTCTATTCAAAATCATCGACTTATTTAGTTGAAAAAGTATGCAGCGAAACAAAAATTCCTGAGAAAGTTTTCAAATCGCTCAAAAGCTCCATGCAAAAGCTCTCGATTCTATTCAAAATCATCAATTTTTTTATTTAAAAAAGATCCAAAAAATTCTTGAATTTTTCAATCGCTGAAAGGCTCCATTCAAAAGCTTGCGATTTTTTTCAAAATAATCAATTTATTTATTTGAAAAGCATCAAAAAAATTTCTTGACAAAATTTTTCAAACTGCTCAAAAGCTCCATGCAAAAGCTCTCGATTCTATTCAAAATCATCCCTCTTTTTCCTAAAAATAAAAAAAATTGAAATTTTTTTCACATCGCTCAAAGGCTCCATGCAAAAGCTCTCGAATTTATTCAAAATTATCAATTTATTTATTTACGAGGATGGTTCAAATATAAACCGGAATTTAGCTATAAAAATTTTTATTATTAAGTTACAGAGCTGAAATTTTTCACAGTTTTTTTTAGATAGTCTCCGTCACACTCTACACACTTTTTCAACCTATCCGGAAGCTTTTGGATGCCTTTTGCGTAAAAATCTCTCGACTTGTCACGTAACCATTCGCGCACGAAGGATTGTACCTCCGCATTGCTTTCGAATCGCAGTCCGCCAAGTGCCTCTTTCAATGGACCAAATAAATAATAGTCGCATGGCGATTAATCGCGACTATAAGGAGGGTGTTCCAGTGTTTTCCAAACCAATTAGTTCAATGTTTACATAGTAAGCCGACCTGTATGTGTGAATTTCTGCTCAAAATTCAGAAGTCACTGAAATTCTCATCGGTAGCACTTGTTTTAGGGCGCCGCGCATGCGTCATGTTTGCCACCACTTCTCGGCCTTTTCGGAAAGCAGAACACAATTCATACACTTGAGTCTTAGAAAAGCACCCATCCCCGAACTGCTCGAGTAATTTTCGATAAATTTCCGCGGATTTTACATCATCTTTGACCAAAAAACGAATAATGATGCGCTGCGCAGCAAACACTGGTACATCCTTCTCGCTCATGGCTATAACTACACTACAAAGCGAGGTTACGCGGTTCCGGCTGTTCCCTACGCTTTGTAACAGACCAGTCTAAAATCCATACGGCAACTTTTACGACACTTAATTTTTTGGCGCGTTTAAAAATTCCGGTTCATATTTGAACCACTCTCGTAAAAAAGGATCCAAAAAAAATTCTTGGAATTTTTTTTCTGTCGCTGAAAGGCTCCATGCAAAAGCTCTCGATTCTACTCAAACTCATCAATTTAAATATATAAAAGAGGATTCAAAATATATAAATTCTTGAAAGAATTTTCGAACCGCTCAAAGGCTCCTTGCAAAAGTTTCCGATCCTATTCAAAATCATCAATCATATTTAGTAAAAAAGGACGAAAAAATTAAATTCTTGAAAATTTTTTCTATCCGCTAAAAGGGTCCGCGCAAAACCTCTCGATTCTATTCAAAATCATCACTTTATTTATTTAAAAAAGAGGTAAAAAAATTCTTGAAAAAAAATTTCAATCGCTGAAAGGCTCCATGCAAAAGCTGTCGAATCTATTCAAACTCATCAATTTCAATATATAGAAAAGGATCCAAAAAGATAAAAATTCTTGCCAACATTTTCAAATCGCTCAAAGGTTCCATGCTAAAGCTCTCGATTCTATTCAAAATCATCAATTTATTTTTTTAAAAGAGGATCCAAAGAAATAACTTATGCTGAATTTTTTTTTAAAACCGCTCAAAGTCTCCATTAGCTCTCGACTCTATTTAAAATCATATATTTATTTATTTGAAAAGGATCCAAAAAAATAAAAAAAAATTCAAAATAGTTCAAACCGCTCAAAGGCTCCATGCTAAAGCTCTCGATTCTATTCGAAATCATCAATAAAAATATTTTAAAAGGATCCAAAGATATAACAAATGCTGAATTTTTTTTCAAAACCGCTCGAAGGCTCCATGAGCTCTCGACTCTATTTAAAATCATCAATTTATTTATTCTAAAAACGCTCTAAAAAAATAAAATATTCCTGAAAATTATTTCAAACCGCTCCAAGACTCCATGCAAAAGCTCTCGATTCTATTCAAAACCATCAATTTAATCATTTCAAAAAGGATCCAAAAAATCAAAATTCTTGAAAATATTTTCACATCGCTGAAAGTCTACATGCAAAAGCTCTCGATCATATTCAAAATCACCAATTTATTTATTTAAAAAAGTATCCAAATAAATGAAAATTCTTAAAAATCTTTCCACAACGCTGAAAGGTTCCATTCTATTGAAAATCCTCAATTTATTCATTTAAAAAAGGATCAAAAAAAATTCTTCACAAAATTTTCAAACCGCTCATAGGCTACATGCAAAGCTGTCGAATTCATTCAAAATCATAAATTTATTTATTTAAAAAATTATCAAGGATGACAAAATTTTCAAATTGCTCCATGCTAAACCTCTCGATTCTATTCAAAATCATCAATTTATTTATTTAAAAAAGGATCCAAAGAAATAACAAATGCTGAGTTTTTTTTCAAAACCGCTCAAAGGCTCCATGAGCTCTCGATTCTATTTATAATCATCAATTTTTTTATTTGAAAATGGATCCAAAAATATAAAAACTTCTTCAAAAAAATTTCAAACCGCTCAAAGGCTCCATGCAAAAGCTCTCGATTTTATTAAAAATCATCAATTTATTTATTTAAAAAAGGATCCCAAAAAATTAAAATTCTTGAAAAAAATTTCACATTGCTCAAAGCTCCATGCAAAAGCTCTCGAGTCTATTAAAAATCATTAATTTATTTATTTAAAATAGAAACAAAATATGAGAAATTTTGACAAAATTTTCAAACCGCTCAAAGGCTCCATGAGAAAGCTCTCGATTCTTTTCAGAATCATCAATTTATTTATTTAAAATAGGATCCACAAAATAAAAATGTTTGAGAAAATTTTCAAATTGCTGAGAAGCTCCATGCAAAAGCCCTCGATTGTATTCAAAATCGTCAATTTATTTATTAAAAAAAGATCCAAAAAAAATTCATGACGAAATTTTCAAACCGCTCAAAGGCTAGATGCAAAAGCTCTGGATTTTATTCAAAATCATCAATTTATTGATTTAAAAAAGGATCCGAAAAATGAAAATTCTTGAATTTTTTTTAAATCGCTCAAACGCACTGGATTCTATTCAAAAACTTCAATTTATTTATTTGAATAAGGATCCGAAAAATGAAAATTTTTGAAAAATTTTCAAATCGCTCAAAGGCTCCATGCAAAAGCTCTCTATTCTATTCAAAATCATCAATTTATTAATTTAAAAAAGGATCCGGAAAATGAAAATTCTTGAAAAACTTACAAATCGCTCAAAGTCACCATGCAAAAGCTCTCGATACTTTTCAATTCAAAGGCTCCATGCAAAAGTTCTCTATTCTATTCAAAATCATGAATTTATTAATTTAAAAAAGGATCCGAAAAATGCAAATTCTTGAAAAACTTACAAATCGCTCAAAGTCTCTATGCAAAAGCTCTCGATACTTTTCAAAATCATCAATTTATAAATTTAAAAATGAATCCGAAAAATGAAAATTTTTGAAAACAATTTCCAATCGCTCAAAGCTTCTATGCAAAGCTCTCGATTCTATTCAAAATCATCAATTAATTTATTTAAAAAAGGATCCGAGAAATATAAATTCTTGAAAAAATTTTCAAATCGCTCAAAGGCTCCATGCAAATGCTCTCGATTCTATTCAAAAACATCAATTTATTTGTTTAAAAAAAGATCCGAGAAATATAAATTTTTGAAAAAAATTTCAAATCGCTCAAAGGCTCCATGCAAAAGCTCTCTATTCTATTCAAAATCATCAATTTATAAATTTAAAAAAAATCCGGAAAATGAAAATTCTTGAAAAACTTACAAATCGCTCAAAATCACCATGCAAGAGCTCTCGATAATTTTCATAATCTTCAATTTATATATTTAAAAATGGATCCGAAAATGAAAATTTTTGAAAAAAATTTTCAACCGCTCAAAGCCTCTATGAAAAAGGTCTCGATTCTATTCGAAATCATCAATTAATTTATTTAAAAAAGGATCCGAGAAATATAAATTCTTGAAAAAATTTGCGAATCGCTCAAAGGCTCCATGCATATGCTCTCGATTCTATTCAAAAACATCAATTTATTTGTTTAAAAAAAGATCCGAAAAATTAAAATTCTGTAAAAAATTTTCAAATCGCTCAAAGGCTTCATGCAAAAGCTCTGGATTTTATTCAAAAACCTCAATTTAATTATTTATAAAAGGATCTGAAAAATGGAAATTCTTGAAAAACAACTCAATCGCTCAAAAGCTCCATGCAAAACCTCTCGCTTTTATTCACTAACATCAATTTATATATTTAAAAAAGGATTCAAAAATAAAAATTCCTGAAAAAATTTCAATTCGCTCAAAGGGTCTGGATTCTATTCAAAAACTTAAATTTATTTAATTAAAAAAGGATCCGAAAAATAAATGTTCTTGAAAAATTTCAAATCTCTCAAAGGCTCCATGCAAAAGCTCTCGATTCCATTCAAAATCATCAATTTATTTAAAAAAGGATCCGAAAATGAAAATTCTTGAAAAATTTTCAAATTGCTCAAAGGCTCCATGCAAAAGCTCTCGATTCTATTCATAAACTTCAATTTATCTATTTTAAAAAGGATCCAAAAAATAAAAATTTCTGAAAAAATTTCAAATCGCTCAACGCCTCCATGCAAAAGCTCTGGATTCTATTCAAAAACATAAATTTATTTGTTTAAAAAAAGATCCGAAAAATTAAAATTCTTGAAAAAATGTTCAAATCGCTCAATGGCTTCATGCAAAAGCTCTGGATTTTATTCAAAAACATCAATTTGTTTATTTATAAAAGGATCCGAAAAATGGAAATTCTTAAAAAAAAACTCAATCGCTCAAAAGCTCCATGCAAAGCCTCTCGCTTTTATTCACTATCGTCAATTTATTTTTTAAAAGAGGATCCGAAAAATAAAAATTCTTGAAAAATTTTCAAATCACTCAAATGCTCTGGATTCTATTCAAAAACTTCAATTTATTTATCTGAAAAAGGATCCGAAAAATTAAAATTCTTGAAAAACTTACAAATCGCTCAAAGTCTCCATGCAAAAGCTCTCGATACTTTTCAAAATCATCAATTTATATATTTAAAAATGGATCCGAAAATAAAAATTTTTGAAAAAAATTTCCAATCGCTCAAAGCCTCTATGCAAAAGGTCTCGATTCTATTCGAAATCATCAATTAATTTATTTAAAAAAGGATCCGAGAAATATAAATTCTTGAAAAATTAGCAAATCGCTCAAATTCATTCTATTCAAAAACATCAATTTATTTGTTTAAAAAAAGATCCGAAAAACTAAAATTCTTGAAAAAATGTTCAAATCTCTCAAAGGCTTCATGCAAAAGCTCTGGATTTTATTCAAAAACATCACCTTATTTATTTAAAAAAAAGGATCCGAAAAATGAAAATTCTTGAAAAAAAACTCAATCGCTCAAAAGCTCCATGCAAAACCTCTCGCTTTTATTCAATATCATCAATTTATTTATTTAAAATAGGATCAAAAATAAAAATTCCTGAAAAAATTTCAATTCGCTCAAAGGCTCTGGATTCTATTCAAAAACTTCAGTTTATTTAATTAAAAAAGGATCCGAAAAATGAATGTTCTTGAAAAATTTCAAATCGCTCAAAGGCTCCATGCAAAAGCTCTCGATTCCATTCAAAATCATCAATTTATTTAAAAAAGGATCCAAAAATGAAAATTCTTGAAAAATTTTCAAATCGTTAAAAGGCTCCATGCAAAAGCTCTCGATTTCATTCAAAATCATCAATTTATTAATTAAAAAAGGGATCCGAAAAATGAAATATTTTGAAAAATTTTCAAATCACTCAAATGCTCTGGATTCTGTTCAAAAACTTCAATTTATTTATCTGAAAAAGGATGCGAAATATGAAATTTTTTGAAAAACTTACAAATCGCTCAAAGTCTCTATGCAAAAGCTCTCGATACTTTTCAAAATCATCAATTTATAAATTTAAAAATGGATCCGAAAATGAAAATTTTTAAAAAAAATTTCCAATCGCTCACAGCTTCTATGCAAAGCTCTCGATTCTGTTCAAGACCATCAATTAATTTATTAAAAAAAAAATCCGAAAAATAAAAATTCTTGAAAAAATTTTCAAATCGCTCAAAGGCTCCATGTAAAAGTTCTCGATTCTATTCAAAAACTTCAATTTATTTGGTTAAAAAAGGATCCAAAAAATAAAAATTCCTGGAAAAATATCAAATCGCTCAAAGCCTCCATGCAAAAGCTCTGGATTTTATTCAAAAACATCAATTTGTTTATTTATGAAAGGATCCGAAAAATGGAAATTCTTAAAAAAAACTCAATCGCTCAAAAGCTCCATGCAAAACCTCTCGCTTTTATTCACTATCATCAATTTATATATTTAAAAAAGGATTCAAAAATAAAGATTCCTGAAAAAATTTCAAATCGCTCAAAGGCTCTGGATTCTATTCAAAAACTTCAATTTTTTTAATTAAAAAAGGATCCAAAAAATGAATGTTCTTCAAAAATTTCAAATCTCTCAAAGGCTCCATGCAAAAGCTCTCGAATCCATTCAAAATCATCAATTTATTTAAAAAAGTATCCGAAAATGAAAATTCTTGAAAAATTTTCAAATCGCTCAAAGGCTCCATGCAAAAGCTCTCGATTCCATTCAAAATCATCAATTTATTTATTTAAAAAAAGGATCAGAAAAATGAAAATGTTTGAAAAATTTTCAAATCACTCAAATGCTCTGGATTCTATTCAAAAACTTCAATTTATTTATCTGAAAAAGGATGCGAAAAATGAAAATTCTTGAAAAACTTACAAATCGCTCAAAGTCTCTATGCAAAAGCTCTCGATACTTTTCAAAATCATCAATTTATAAATTTAAAAATGGATCCGAAAAATGAAAATTTTTGAAAAAAATTTCCAATCGCTCAAAGCTTTTATGCAAAGCTCTCGAGTCTATTCAAAATCATCAATTAATTTATTAAAAAAAATATCCGAAAAATAAAAATTCTTGAAAAATTTTCAAATCGCTCAAAGGCTCCATGCAAAAATTCTCGATTCTATTCAAAAACTTCAATTTATTTATTTAAAAATGGATCCGAAAATGAAAATTTTTGAAAAAAATTTCCAATCGTTCAAAGCCTCTATGCAAAAGGTCTCGATTCTATTCGAAATCATCAATTAATTTATTTAAAAAAGGATCCGAGAAATATAAATTCTTGAAAAAATTTGCAAATCGCTCAAATTCATTCTATTCAAAAACATCAATTTATTTGTTTAAAAAAAAGATCCGAAAAATTAAAATTCTTGAAAAAATGTTCAAATCGCTCAAAGGCTTCATGCAAAAGCTCTGGATTTTATTCAAAAACATCAATTTATTTATTTAAAAAAAGGATCCGAAAAATGGAAATTCTTGAAAAAAAAACTCAATCGCTCAAAAGCTCCATGCAAAACCTCTCGCTTTTATTCACTATCATCAATTTATTTATTTAAAAAAGGATCAAAAATAAAAATTCCTGAAAAAATTTCAATTCGCTCAAAGGCTCTGGATTCTATTCAAAAACTTCAATTTATTTAATTAAAAAAGGATCCGAAAAATGAATGTTCTTGAAAAATTTCAAATCGCTCAAAGGCTCCATGCAAAAGCTCTCGATTCCATTCAAAATCATCAATTTATTTAAAAAAGGATCCGAAAATGAAAATTCTTGAAAAATTTTCAAATCGCTCAAAGGCTCCATGCAAAAGCTCTCGATTCCATTCAAAATCATCAATTTATTTATTTAAAAAAGGGATCCGAGAAATGAAAATTTTGGAAAAATTTTCAAATCACTCAAATGCTCTGGATTCTATTCAAAAACTTCAATTTATTTATCTGAAAAAGGATCCGAAAAATGAAAATTCTTGAAAAACTTGCAAATCGCTCAAAGTCTCCATGCAAAAGCTCTCGATACTTTTCAAAATCATCAATTTATAAATTTAAAAATGGATCCGAAAAATAAGAATTCTTGAAAAAAATTTCAAATTGCTCAAAGCCTCCATGCGAAAGCTCTCAATTTTATTTAAAATCATAAATTTATTGATTTAAAAAAGGATCCGAAAAATGAAAATTCTTAAATTTTTTTTAAATCGCTCAAACGCTCTGAATTCTATTCAAAAACTTCAATTTATTTATTTAAAAATGGATCCGAAAATGAAAATTTTTGAAAAAAATTTCCAATCGCTCAAAGCCGCAATGAAAAGGTCTCGATTCTATTCGAAATCATCAATTAATTTATTTAAAAAAGGATCCGAGAAATATAAATTCTTGAAAAAATTTGCAAATCGCTCAAATTCATTCTATTCAAAAACATCAATTTATTTGTTTAAAAAAGATCCGAAAAATTAAAATTCTTGAAAAAATGTTCAAATCGCTCAAAGGCTTCATGCAAAAGCTCTGGATTTAATTCAAAAACATCAATTTATTTATTTAAAAAAAGGATCCGAAAAATGGAAATTCTTGAAAAAAAAACTCAATCGCTCAAAAGCTCCATGCAAAACCTCTCGCTTTTATTCACTATCATCAATTTATTTATTTAAAAAAGGATCAAAAATAAAAATTCCTGAAAAAATTTCAATTCGCTCAAAGGCTCTGGATTCTATTCAAAAACTTCAATTTATTTAATTAAAAAAGGATCCGAAAAATGAATGTTCTTGAAAAATTTCAAATCGCTCAAAGGCTCCATGCAAAAGCTCTCGATTCCATTCAAAATCATCAATTTATTTAAAAAAGGATCCGAAAATGAAAATTCTTGAAACATTTTCAAATCGCTCAAAGGTCCCATGCAAAAGCTCTCGATTCCATTCAAAATCATCAATTTATTTATTTAAAAAAGGGATCCGAAAAATGAAAATTTTTGAAAAATTTTCAAATCACTCAAATGCTCTGGATTCTGTTCAAAAACTTCAAATTATTTATCGAAAAAAGGATGCGAAAAATGAAATTTTT
The DNA here is from genome assembly GCA_963942545.1 of Oxycera nigricornis. NCBI lineage: Eukaryota > Metazoa > Arthropoda > Insecta > Diptera > Stratiomyidae > Oxycera > Oxycera nigricornis. The sequence continues at coordinate 13,327,284 of OZ012664.1, read as the reverse complement.
TGAAAAACTTACAAATCGCTCAAAGTCTCCATGCAAAAGCTCTCGATACTTTTCAAAATCATCAATTTATAAATTCAAAAATGGATCCGAAAAATGAAAATTTTTGAAAAAAATTTCCAATCGCTCAAAGCTTCTATGCAAAGCTCTCGATTCTGTTCAAGATCATCAATTAATTTATTAAAAAAAAGATCCGAAAAATAAAAATTCTTGAAAAAAATTTCAAATCGCTCAAAGGCTCCATGCAAAAGTTCTCGATTCTATTCGAAAACTTCAATTTATTTATTTAAAAAAGGATCCAAAAAATAAAAATTCCTGGAAAAATTTCAAATCGCTCAAAGTCTCCATGCAAAAGCTCTGGATTTTATTCAAAAACATCAATTTGTTTATTTATGAAAGGATCCGAAAAATGGAAATTCTTATAAAAACTCAATCGCTCAAAAGCTCCATGCAAAACCTCTCGCTTTTATTCACTATCATCAATTTATTTATCTGAAAAAGGATCCGAAAAATGAAAAGTCTTGAAAAACTTACAAATTGCTCAAAGTCTCCATGCAAAAGCTCTCGATACTTTTCAAAATCATCAATTTATATATTTAAAAATGGATTTGAAAAATGAAAACTTTTGAAAAAAATTTCCAATCGCTCAAAGCCTCTATGCAAAAGGCCTCGATTTTATTCAAAACCATCAATTAATTTATTTAAAAAAATATCCGAAAAATAAAAATTCTTGAAAAAAATTTCAAATCGCTCAAAGGCTCCATGTAAAAGTTCTCGATTCTATTCAAAAACTTCAATTTATTTATTTAAAAATGGATCCAAAAAATAAAAATTCCTGGAAAAATTTCAAATCGCTCAAAGCCTCCATGCAAAAGCTCTGGATTCTATTCAAAATCATCAATGTATTTATTGAAAGAAAGATCCGAAAAATTAAAATTCTTGAAAAAATGTTCAAATCGCTCAAAGGCTTCATGCAAAATCACTGGATTTTATTCAAAAACATCAATTTATTTATTTATAAAAGAATCCGAAAACTGGAAATTCTTCAAAAAAAATTCAATCGCTCCAAGGCTCCATGCAAAACCTCTCGCTTGTATTCACTATCATCAATTTATTTATTTTAAAAAGGATCCGAAAAATAAAAATTCTTGAAAAATTTTCAAATTGGTCAAATGCTCTGGATTCTATTCAAAAACTTCAATTTATTTATCTGAAAAAGGATCCGAAAAATGAAAAGTCTTGAAAAACTTACAAATCGCTCGAAGTCTCCATGCAAAAGCTCTCGATACTTTTCAAAATCAATGGATCCGAAAAATGAAAATTTTGGAGAAAAATTTCCAATCGCTCATAGCTTCTATGCAAAAGCTCTCAATTCTATTCGAAATCATCAATTAATTTATTTAAAAAAGGATCCGAAAAATATAAATTCTTGAGAAAATGTTCAAATCGCTCAAAGGCTCCATGCAAAAGTACTCGACTCTATTCAAAAAATTCAATTTATTTAATTGAAAAAGGATCTAATAATGGAAATTCTGGAAAAAAAAACTTCGAATCGCTCAAAGGCTCAATGCAAAAGCTCTCGACTTTATTCAAAATCATCAATTTATTGATTTAAAAAAGGATCCGAAAAACGAAAATTCTTGAAAAACTTACAAATCGCTCAAAGTCACCATGCAAAAGCACCGATACTTTTCAAAATCATCAATTTATATATTTAAAAATGGATTTGAAAAATGAAAACTTTTGAAAAAAATTTCCAATCGCTCAAAGCCTCTATGCAAAAGGCCTCGATTCTATTGGAAATCATCAATTAATTTATTTAAAAAAGGATCCGAAAAATATAAATTCTTGAAAAATTTTTCAAATCGCTCAAAGGCTCGATGCAAAAGTACTCGATTCTATTCAAAAACTTCAATTTATTTGTTTAAAAAAGGATCCGAAAAATAAAAATTCTTGAAAAATTTGCAAATCGCTCAAAGGCGCCATTCAAATGCTCTCGATTCTATTCAAAATCATCAATTTATTTATTTAAAGAACGATCCAAAAATGAAATTTCCTGAAAAAATATCCAATCGCTCAAAGGCTTCTTGCAAAAGCTATCGATTCTATTCAAAAACATCAATTTATTTATTTGAAGAAGGATCCAAAAATGAAAATTCCTGAAAAATTTACAAATCGCTCAAAGCCTCTATGCAAAGCTCCCGATTCTATTCAAAATCATCAATTAATTTATTTAAAAAAGGTCCGAAAATAAAAATTCTTGAAATAAATTTCAAATCGCCCGAAGGCTCCACGCAAAAGTTCTCGATTCTATTCAAAAACTTCAATTTATTTATTTAAAAAAGGATCCGAAAAAAGAAAATTCTTGAAAAATTTTCAAATCTCTCAAATGCTCTGGATTCTATTCAAAAACTTCAATTTATTTATCTGAAAAAGGATCCGAAAAATGAAAAGTCTTGAAAAACTTACAAATCGCTCAAAGTCTCCATGCAAAAGCTCTCGATACTTTTCAAAATCATCAATTTATATATTTAAAAACGGATCCGAAAAATGAAAGTTCTTGAAAAATTTTCGAATCGCTCAAAGGCTCCATGCAAAAGCTCTCGATTCCATTCAAAATCATCAATTTATTTATTTAAAAAAGGATCCAAAAATAAAAATTCCTGAAAAAATTTCAAATCGCTCAAAGGCTCTGGATTCAATTCAAAAACTTCAATTTATTTATTTAAAAAAGGATCCGAAAAATTAGAATTCTTGAGAAAATGTTCAAATCGCTCAAAGGCTCCATGCAAAAGCTCTCGATTCTATTCAAAAACTTCAATTTATTCATTTAAAAAAGGATCCAAAAAATAAAAATTCCTGAAAAAATTTCAAATCGCTCAAAGCCTCCATGCAAAAGCTCTGGATTCTACTCAAAATCATCAATTTATTTATTTAAAAAGAGATCCGAAAAATTAAAATTCTTAAAAAAATGTTCAAATCGCCCAAAGGCTTCATGCAGAAGCTCTGGATTTTATTCAAAAACATCAATCTATTTATTTATAAAAGGATCCGAAAATGGTCATTCTTGAAAAATAATTCAATCGCTCAAAAGCTCCATGCAAAACCTCTCGCTTTTATTCACTATCATCAATTTATGTATTTAAAAAAGGATCCGAAAAATACAAATTCTTGAAAAATTTTCAAATCACTCAAATGCTCTGGATTCTATTCAAAAACTTCAATTTATTTATCTGAAAAAGGATCTGAAAAATGAAAAGTCTTGAAAAACTTACAAATCGCTCAAAGTCTCCATGCAAAAGCTCTCGATACTTTTCAAAATCATCAATTTATATATTTAACAATGGATCCGGAAAATGAAAATTTTGGAAAAAAATTTCCAATCGCTCAAAGCTTCTATGCAAAAGCTCTCAATTTTATTCGATATCATCAATTAATTTATTTAAAAAAGGATCCGAAAAAATAGAATTCTTGAAAAAATTTCAAATCGCTCAAAGGCTCCATGCAAAAGCTCTCGATTCTATTCAAAATCATCATTTTATTTATTTGAAGAAGGATCCAAAAATAAAAATTCCTGAAAAATTTACAAATCGCTCAAAGCCTCTATGCAAAGCTCCCGATTCTATTCAAAATCATCAATTAATTTATTTAAAAAAGGTCCGAAAATAAAAATTCTTGAAAAAAATTTCAAATCGCTCGAAGGCTCCCTGCAAAAGTTCTCGATTCTATTCAAAAACTTCAATTTATTTATTTAAAAAGGATCCGAAAAATGAAAGTTCTTGAAAAATTGTCAAATCGCTCAAAGGCTCCATGCAAAAGCTCTCGATTCCATTCAAAATCATCAATTTATTTATTTAAAAAAGGATCCGAAAAATGAAAATTCTTGAAAAAATTTCAAATCGCTCAAATGCTCTGGATTCTATTCAAAAACTTCAATTTATTCATCTGAAAAAGGATCCGAAAAATGAAAAGTCTTGAAAAACTTACAAGTCGCTCAAAGTCTCCATGCAAAAGCTCTCGATACTTTTCAAAATCATCAATTTATATATTTAAAAACGGATCCGAAGAATGAAAGCTCTTGAAAAATTTTCAAATCGCTCAAAGGCTCCATGCAAAAGCTCTCGATTCCATTCAAAATCATCAATTCAATTATTTAAAAAAGGATCCGAAAAATGAAAATTCTTGAAAAATTTTCAAATCGCTCAAATGCTCTGGATTCTATTCAAAAACTTCAATTTATTCATCTGAAAAAGGATCCGAAAAATGAAAAGTCTTGAAAAACTTACAAATCGCTCAAAGTCTCCATGCAAAAGCTCTCGATACTTTTCAAAATCATCAATTTATATATTTAAAAACGGATCCAAAGAATGGAAGTTCTTGAAAAATTTTCAAATCGCTCAAAGGCTCCATGCAAAAGCTCTCGATTCCATTCAAAATCATCAATTTAATTATTTAAAAAAGGATCCGAAAAATGAAAATTCTTGAAAAATTTTCAAATCGCTCAAATGCTGTGGATTCTATTCAAAAACTTCAATTTATTTATTTAAAAAAGGATCCAAAAAATAAAAGTTCTTGAAAATTTTTCAAATCACTGAAAGGTTCCATGCAAAAGCTCTCGGTTCTATTCAAAATCATCAATTTATTTATTTAAAGAAGGATCCAAAAATAAGATTTCCTGAAAACATTTCAAATCGCTCAAAGGCTCCATGCAAAAGCTCTCGGTTCTATTCAAAATCATCAATTTATTTATTTAAAGAAGGATCCAAAAATAAGATTTCCTGAAAACATTTCAAATCGCTCAAAGCCTCCATGCAAAAGTTTTGGATTCTACTCAAAATCATCAATTTATTTATTTAAAAAAAGATCCGAAAAATTAAAATTCTTAAAAAAATGTTCAAATCGCTCAAAGGCTTCATGCAGAAGCTCTGGATTTCATTCAAAAACATCAATCTATTTATTTATAAAAGGATCCGAAAATGGAAATTCTTGAAAAAAAATTCAATCGCTCAAAAACTCCATGCAAAACCTCTCGCTTTTATTCACTATCATCAATTTATTTATTTAAAAATGGATCCGAAAAATACAAATTCTTGAAAAATTTTCAAATCGCTCAAATGCTCTGCATTCTATTCAAAAACTTCAATTTATTTATCTGAAAAAGGATCCGAAAAATGAAAATTCTTGAAAATCTTACAAATCGCTCGAAGTCTCCATGCAAAAATTCTCGATACTTTCCAAAATCATCAATTAATTTATTTAAAGAAGGATCCAAAAATGAAATTTCCTGAAAAAATTTCCAATCGCTCAAAGGCTTCTTGCAAAAGCTCTCGATTCCATTCAAAAACATCAATTTATTTATTTAAAGAAGGATCCATAAATAAGAATTCCCGAAAAAATTTCAAATCGCTCAAAGGCTCCATGCAAATACTATCGATTCTATTCAAAATCATCAATTTATTTTTTCAAAAAAGGATTTGAAAATCGAAAATTCTTGAAAATATATCCAATCGCTCAAAGGCTTCTTGCGAAAGCTGTCAATTCTATTCGAAATCAGAAAATTTCTTTATATAAAAAAGGATCCAAAAAATAAAAATTCCTGAAAAAATTTCAAATCCTTCAAAGCCTCCATGCAAAAGCTCTGGATTCTATTCAAAATCATCAATTAATTTATTTAAAAAAAAAAGATCCGAAAAATAAAAATTCTTGAAAAAATTTTCAACTCGTTCAAAGGCTCCATGCAAAAGTTCTCGATTCTATTCAAAAACTTCAATTTTCTTATTTAAAAAAGGATCCGAAAAATGAAAGTTCTTGAAAAATTTTCGAATCGCTCAAAGGCTCCATGCAAAAGCTCTCGATTCCATTCAAAATCATCAATTTATTTATTTAAAAAAGGATCCGAAAAATGAAAATTCTTGAAAAAATTTCAAATCGCTCAAAGGCTTCCTGCAAAAGCTGTCGATTCTATTCAAAAACATCAATTTATTTATTTAAAAAAGGTCCGAAAAATAAAAATTCTTGAAAAAAATTTCAAATCGCTCGAAGGCTCCATGCAAAAGTTCTCGATTCTATTCAAAAACTTCAATTTATTTATTTAAAAAATGATCCGAAAAATAACAAGCCGCGAGGTGCGACCCTTGAGGTCCACACGGTCAACTTCCCAGTAATATCTACATAAACATCAACAACATTACAACAATGAGAGGTAATAGTAACAGGAATGAGTTAATATGAATCATATCGTCTACGGGAGGGTCCATTGATTACGTAAGGTTTTGGTCGATGCGGACAGATTGAATATTCACGCGGATCAATCGGGGGGGCCTTTTTGGTGTTGAAAATTTTTGTTGGTTTTAAAAATTTAAGCATTTTTTTTTAATTAAAAGACTATAAAAACTATTAAAAATCTGCTCAAATTATAATAATATCTTAAAACTTTGATTGAATTTACAACAATTTTTTTAGAATAAAAGATATAAAGTAATAGCACTCGTATGAACCCTCTTTACATGGTAACTTTGAATGATTTTTCATTTTTAATTTAGCTTTTTCATAATTATGGAAGAACATTTTGCGGGTGTCTCTTCAAAAACTAATGAGAATGTATAAATTTTATAAACTGGATCACTGTGCTGTGCAAATCAGGTTAAAAAATATTTTCTATGAAAAAAACCATAATTTTTCGCATTTTCTTCTATTAAATTAAAAAAACGGCTAAACCGAATTTTTATAATGTTGAAAACTTCACAAAGATGTTAATACACGTCAACTGACACCTTAATGATGCAAATATTATATCTGGTTCGTGAGATATAGTGAATGATAAAAATGACCTTGAAAATCATGATGACTTTTAATGATTTTTAATTTTTAATTGATTTTTTTACGTAATCATGAGAAAAAGTTTTGATGATTTTTTTGCGAACATTGTTTGGAGTAGATAAATTTTATAAACATTGATTACTAAGACTTGACAATAAGGTTAAAAATTTATTGTTTTTGAAAAAAAACCTAATTTTTTGCACTTTTTTCTAAAAATTTTGAAAACCGCTCAAAGGCTTTTTTTAAAAATTTGATTGAATAACACAAACATTAATACGCGTCGATTGACACCTTGTTTAAAAAAATCGTATGTTTGGTTCGCGAGATATAGCGCCTGACAGAAATGACCTTCAAACGGGCAAAACAGCAAACCCCCCCCCGACCGAAGTATCCCAAAAACTAATCAGCTCTTAAAATTGCAAAGACGCTTCGATTGACACCTTAACGAAGTCAATCGGACTTTGTTTACGTGAGTTATGCTCGTAGAAAAAAGTGTCCACGAACGTACGTACGTACGTACGTACACACACACACACACACACATACATCTCCCTTTCTAAAAACACTTTATATATACTCTATAGACCTCAAAACGTAAAGAAAAGTTGAAAATTTCAATTTCGATTTTCGAGGCGATTACAAGAACTTCCCATATACTGGGAAGTTAAAAATTCCTGAAAAAAATTTCAAATCGCTCAAAGCCTCCATGCAAAAGCTCTGGATTCTATTCAAAATCATCAGTTTATTTATTTAAAAAAAGATCCGAAAAAATAAAATTCTTAAAAAAATGTTCAAATCGCTCAAAGGCTTCATGCAAAAACTCTGGATTTTATTCAAAAACATCAATCTATTTATTTATAAAAGGATCCGAAAATGGAAATTCTTGAAAAATAATTCAATCGCTCAAAAACTCCAGGCAAAATCTCTCGCTTTTATTCACTATCATCAATTTATTTATTTAAAAAAGGATCCGAAAAATAGAAATTCTTGAAAAATTTCAAATCGCTCAAATGCTCTGGATTCTATTCAAAAACTTCAATTTATTTATCTGAAAAAGGATCCGAAAAATGAAAATTCTTGAAAATCATACAAATCGCTCAAAGTCTCCATGCAAAAGCTCTCGATACTTTCCAAAATCATCAATTTATATATTGAAAAATGGATCCGAAAAATGACAATTTTTGAAAAAAAATTCCAATCGCTCAAAGCCTCTATGCAAAAGGCCTAGATTCTATTCGAAATCATCAATTAATTTATTTAAAAAAGGATCCGAAAAATGAAAATTCCTAAAAAATTTCAAATCGCTCAAAGGCTCGATGCAAAAGCTCTCGACTCTATTCAAAATCATCAATTTATTTATTTAAAGAGGGATCCAAAAATGAAATTACCTGAAAAAATTTCCAATCGCTCAAAGGCTTCTTGCAAAAGCTGTCGATTCCATTAAAAATCAACAATTTATTTATTTAAAGAAGGATCCAAAAATAAGCAATCCTGAAAAAATTTCAAATCGCTCAAAGGCTCCATGCAAATACTATCGATTCTATTCAAAATCATCAATTTATTTATTTAAAGAAGGCTCCAAAAATAAGAATTCTTGAAAAAATATCCAATCGCTCAAAGGCTTCTTGCGAAAGTTCTCGATTCTATTCAAAAACTTCAATTTATTTATTTAAAAAAGGATCCGAAAAACGAAAGTTCTTGAAAAATTTTCAAATCGCTCAAAGGCTCCATGCAAAAGCTCTCGATTCCATTCAAAATCATAAATTTATTTATTTAAAAAAGGATCCGAAAAATGAAAATTCTTGAAAAAATTTCAAATCGCTCAAATGCTCTGGATTCTATTCAAAAACTTCATTTTATTTATCTGAAAAAGGATCCGACAAATGAAAAGTTTTGAAAAACTTACAAACCGCTCAAAGTCTCCATGCAAAAGCTCTCGATACTTTTCAAAATCATCAATTTATATATTTAAAAACGGATCCGAAAAATGAAAGTTCTTGAAAAATTTTCAAATCGCTCAAAGGCTCCATGCAAAAGCTCTCGATTCCATTCAAAATCATCAAATAATTTGTTTTAAAAAGGATCCGAAAAATATAAATTCTTGAAAAATTTTCAAATCGCTCAAATGCTCTGGATTCTATTCAAAAACTTCCATTTATTCATTTAAAAAAGGATCCAAAAAATAAAAGTTCTAGAAAAATTTTCAAAGCACTACAAGATTCCATGCAAAAGCTCTCGATTCTATTCAAAATCATCAATTTATTTGTTTAAAAAAGGGATCCAAAAATAAGATTTCCTGAAAATATTTTATATCGCTCAAAGGCTCCATGCAAAAGCTCTCGATTCTATTCAAAATCATCATTTTATTTATTTGAAGAAGGATCCAAAAATGAAAATTCCTGAGAAATTTACAAATCGCTCAAAGCCTCTATGCAAAGCTCCTGATTCTATTCAAAATCATCAATTAATTTATTTAAAAAAGGTCCGAAAATGAAAATCTTTGAAAAAAATTTCCAAACGCTCAAAGCTTCTATGCAGAAGCTTTCGATTCTATTCGAAATCATCAATTAATTTATTTAAAAAATTATCCGAAAAATATAAATTCTTGAAAAAAATTTCAAATCGCTCAACGGCTCCATGCAAAAGTACTCGATTCTATTCAAAAACTTCAAATTATTTATTTAAAAAAGGATCCGAAAAATTAAAATTCTTGAAAAAATGCTAAAATCGCTCAAAGGCTTCATGCAAAATCTCTCGCTTTAATTCACTATCATCAATTTATTTATTTAAAAAAGGATCCGAAAAATAGAAATTCTTGAAAAAATTTCAAATCGCCCAAATGCTCTGGATTCTATTCAAAAACTTCAATTTATTTATTTAAAAAAGGATCCGAAAAATGAAAATTCCTAAAACAATTTCAAATCGCTCAAAGGCTCCATGCAAAAGCTCACGATTCCAGTCAAAAATATCAATTTATTTATTTCAACAAGGATCCGGAAAATGAAAATTCTTTTAAAAATTTTCAAACCGCTCAAAGGCTCCATGCAGAAGCTGTCGATTCCATTCAAAAGCATCAATTTATTTATTTAAAAAAGGTTCCGAAAAATGAGAATTTTTGAAAAATTGATCAAGTCACTCAAAGGCTCCATGTAAAAGCTCTGGATTCTATTCAAAATCATCAATTTATTTGTTGAGAAAGGATACGAAAAATGGAAATTCTTGAAAAAAAATTCCAATCGCTCAAAGGCTCTGGATTCTATTCAAAAACTTCAATTTATTTATTTAGAAAAGGATCCGGAAAATAAAAATTCCCGAAAAAAAATCCATGCAAATACCATCGATTCTATTTAAAAACATCAATTTATTTATTTAAACAAGGATCCAAAAAATAAAAATTCTTGAAAAAAATTTTTAATTCGCTCAAAGGCTCCATGCAAAAGCTTTCGATTCCATTCAAAAACATGAATTTATTCATTTAAAAAGGATCCGAAAAATTAAAATTCTTGAAAAAATTTCCAACCACTCAAAGGCTTCTTGCAAAAGCTGTCGATTCTATTCGAAAACATCAATTTCTTTATTTAAAAAAGGATCCAAAAATAAAAAATCCTGAAAAAATTTCAAATCGGTCAAAGGCTTCATGCTAAAGCTCCCGATTCTATTCAAAATAATCAATCGATTTATTTAAAAAAGGATCCGGAAAATAGAAATTTGCGGAAAAAATTCAAATCGCTTCAAGGCTACATGCAAAAGCTCTCGATTCTATTCAAAATCATCGATTTATTTATTTAAAAAGGATCCGAAAAATAAAAATTCCCGAAAAAATTTCAAATCGCTCAAAGGCTTCTTGCGAAAGTTCTCGATTCTATTCAAAAACTTCAATTTATTTATTTAAAAAAGGATCCGGAAAATCAAAATTCCCGAAAAAATTTCAAATCGTATCAAGGCTCCATGCAAAAGCTCTCGATTCTATTCATAATCATCGATTTATTTATTTAAAAAGGATCCGAAAAATAAAAATTCTCGTAGAAAATTTCAAATCGCTCAAAGGCTTCTTGCCAAAGCTTTCGATTCTATTCAAAAACATCAATTTCTTTATTTAAAAAGGATCCAAAAATAAAAATTCCTGAAAAAATTTCAAATCGCTAAAAGGCTCCATGCAAATACTATCGATTCTATTCAAAATCATCAATTTATTAATTTAAAAGAGGATTCGAAAAATGAAAATTCTTGAAAAAATTTCCAATCGCTCAAAGGCTTCTTGCGAAAGCTGTCAATTCTATTCGAAATCATCAATTTCTTTATTTAAAATAGAATCCGAAAAATAAAAATTCCCGAAAAAATTTCAAAACGGTCAAAGGCTCCACGCAAAAGCTCTCGGTTCTATTCAAAATCATCAATTTATTTATTTAAAAAAGGATCCGAAAAATGAAAGTTCTTAAAAATTTTTCAAATCGTTCAAAGGCTCCATGCAAAAGTTCTCGATTCTATTCACAAACTTCAATTTTCTTATTTAAAAAAGGATCCGAAAAATGAGAGTTCTTGAAAAATTTTCAAATCGCTCAAAGGCTCCATGCAAAAGCTCTCGATTCCATTCAAAATCATCAATTTATTTATTTAAAAAAGGATTCGAAAAATGAAAATTCTTGAAAAAAATTTCCAATCGCTCAAAGGCTTCTTGCGAAAGCTCTCAATTCTATTCGAAATCATCAATTTCTTTATTTAAAAAGGATCCGAAGAATGCGAATTCCCGAAAAAATTTCAAAACGCTTAAAGGCTCCACGCAAAAGCTCTCGGTTCTATTCAAAATCATCAATTTATTTATTTAAAAAAGGATCCGACAAATGAAAGTTCTTAAAAATTTTTCAAATCGTTCAAAGGCTCCATGCAAAAGTTCTCGATTCTATTCACAAACTTCAATTTTCTTATTTAAAAAAGGATCCGAAAAATGAGAGTTCTTGAAAATTTTTCAAATCGCTCAAAGGCTCCATGCAAAAGCTCTCGATTCCATTCAAAATCATCAATTTATTTATTTAAAAAAGGATTCGAAAAATGAAAATTCTTGAAAAAAATTTCCAATCGCTCAAAGGCTTCTTGCGAAAGCTCTCAATTCTATTCGAAATCATCAATTTCTTTATTTAAAAAGGATCCGAAGAATGCGAATTCCCGAAAAAATTTCAAAACGCTTAAAGGCTCCACGCAAAAGCTCTCGGTTCTATTCAAAATCATCAATTTATTTATTTAAACAAGGATCCGGAAAATGAAAATTCGTTTAAAAACTTTCAAAATGCTCAAAAGCTCCATGCAAAAGCTCTCGGTTTCATTCAAAATCATCAATTTATTTATCTAAAGAATGATCCGAAAAATAAAAATTCCCGAAAAAATTTCAAAACGCTCAAAGGCTCCACGCAAAAGCTCTCGGATCTATTCAAAATCATCAATTTATTTATTTAAACAAGGATCCGCAAAAAGAAAATTCGTTTTAAAATTTTCAAACTGCTCAAAGGCTCCTTGCAAAAGCTGTCGATTCCATTCAAAATCATCAATTTATTTATTTAAAAAAGGATGCGATAAATGAAAATTCTTGAAAAAATTCCAAATCGCTCAAAGGCTCTGGATTTTTTCAACAACTTCAATTTATTTATTTAAAAAAGGATCCGAAAAATAAAAATTCCCGAAAAAATTTCAAATCGCTCAAAGGCTCCATGCAAATACTCTCGATTCTATTCAAAATCATCAATTTATTTATTTAAAAAAGGATCCGAAAACAAAACATTCTGGAAAAAATTTTCCAATCGATCAAAGCCTCCATGCAAAAGTTCTCGATTCTATTCGAAAACTTCCATTTATTTATTTAAAAAAGGTTCCGAAAAATGAAAATTGTTGAAAAGATTTCCAATCGCTCAAAGGCTTCTTGCAAAAGCTGTCGATTCTATTCAAAAACATCAAATTATTTATTTAAACAAGGATCCGAAAAATAAAAATTCTTTAAAAAATTTTTTAATTCGCTCAAAGGTTCCATGCAAAAGCTTTCGATTCCATTCAAAAACATGAATTTATTAATTTAAAAAGGATCCGAAAATGAAAATTCTTGAAAAAATTTCCAATTGCTCAAAGGCTTCTTGCAAAAGCTGTCGATTCTAGACAAAAACATCAATTTATTTATTTAAAAAAGGATCCAAAAATAAAAATTCCCGAAAAATTTCATATCGCTCAAAGGCTCCATGCAGAAGCTCTCGATTCTATTCAAAATCATCAATTTATTTATTTAAAAAATGATCCGAAAAATAAAAATTCTTGAAAAAAAATTTCCAATCGCTCAAAGGCTCCGTGCAAAAGCTCTTGATTTTATTCAAAATCATCAATTTATTTATTTAAAAAAGGATCCGAAAAATGAAAATTCTTGAAAATTTTTCAAATCGCTTAAAGGCTCTGGATTATATTCAAAAACTTCAATTTATTTATTGAAAAAAGGATCCGAAAAATAAAAATTCCAGATAAAATTTAAAATCGCACAAAGGCTCCATGCAAAAGCTCTCGATTTCATTAAAAATCATCAATTTTTTTATTTAAAAAAGGATCCGAAAAATAAAAATTCACGATAAAATTTCAAAACGCTCAAGGGCTCCATGCAGAAGCTATTGATTTTATTCAAAAACCATCAATTTATTTATTTAAAAAAGGATGCGAAAAATGAAAATTATTGAAAAAATTTCAAATCGCTCAAAGGCTCTGCATTCTTTCCAAAAACTTCAATTTATTTATTTAAAAAAAGGATCCGAAAAATAAAAATTCTCGGAAAAATTTCAACTTGCTCAAAGGCTCCTTGCAAATACCTTCAATTCTATTCAAAATCGTCAATTTATTTATTTAAAAAAGGATCCGAAAAATGAAATTTTTGAAAAAATTCCAATCGCGCAAAGGCTTTTTGCAAAAGCTGTCGATTCTATTCAAAAACATCAATTTATTTATTTAAAAAGGATCCGAAAAATGAAAATTCCCGAAAAATTTTCAAATCGCTCAAAGGCTCCATGCAAAAGCTCCCGATTCTATTCAAAATAATCAATTGATTTATTTAAAAACGGATCCGGAAAATCAAAATTCCCGAAAAAATTTCAAATCGTATCAAGGCTCCATGCAAAAGCTCTCGATTCTATTCATAATCATCGATTTATTTATTTAAAAAGGATCCGAAAAATAAAAATTCTCGTAGAAAATTTCAAATCGCTCAAAGGCTTCTTGCCAAAGCTTTCGATTCTATTCAAAAACATCAATTTCTTTATTTAAAAAGGATCCAAAAATAAAAATTCCTGAAAAAATTTCAAATCGCTAAAAGGCTCCATGCAAATACTATCGATTCTATTCAAAATCATCAATTTATTAATTTAAAAGAGGATTCGAAAAATGAAAATTCTTGAAAAAATTTCCAATCGCTCAAAGGCTTCTTGCGAAAGCTGTCAATTCTATTCGAAATCATCAATTTCTTTATTTAAAAAAGAATCCGAAAAATAAAAATTCCCGAAAAAATTTCAAAACGGTCAAAGGCTCCACGCAAAAGCTCTCGGTTCTATTCAAAATCATCAATTTATTTATTTAAAAAAGGATCCGAAAAATGAAAGTTCTTAAAATTTTTTCAAATCGTTCAAAGGCTCCATGCAAAAGTTCTCGATTCTATTCACAAACTTCAATTTTCTTATTTAAAAAAGGATCCGAAAAATGAGAGTTCTTGAAAATTTTTCAAATCGCTCAAAGGCTCCATGCAAAAGCTCTCGATTCCATTCAAAATCATCAATTTATTTATTTAACAAAGGATTCGAAAAATGAAAATTCTTGAAAAAAATTTCCAATCGCTCAAAGGCTTCTTGCGAAAGCTCTCAATTCTATTCGAAATCATCAATTTCTTTATTTAAAAAGGATCCGAAGAATGCGAATTCCCGAAAAAATTTCAAAACGCTTAAAGGCTCCACGCAAAAGCTCTCGGTTCTATTCAAAATCATCAATTTATTTATTTAAACAAGGATCCGGAAAATGAAAATTCGTTTAAAAACTTTCAAAATGCTCAAAAGCTCCATGCAAAAGCTCTCGGTTTCATTCAAAATCATCAATTTATTTATCTAAAGAATGATCCGAAAAATAAAAATTCGTTTTAAAATTTTCAAACTGCTCAAAGGCTCCTTGCAAAAGCTGTCGATTCCATTCAAAATCATCAATTTATTTATTTAAAAAAGGATGCGATAAACGAAAATTCTTGAAAAAATTCCAAATCGCTCAAAGGCTCTGGATTTTTTCAACAACTTCAATTTATTTATTTAAAAAAGGATCCGAAAAATAAAAATTCCCGAAAAAATTTCAAATCGCTCAAAGGCTCCATGCAAATACTCTCGATTCTATTCAAAATCATCAATTTATTTATTTAAAAAAGGATCCGAAAACTAAACATTCTGGAAAAAATTTTCCAATCGATCAAAGCCTCCATGCAAAAGTTCTCGATTCTATTCGAAAACTTCCATTTATTTATTTAAAAAAGGTTCCGAAAAATGAAAATTGTTGAAAAGATTTCCAATTGCTCAAAGGCTTCTTGCAAAAGCTGTCGATTCTATTCAAAAACATCAAATTATTTATTTAAACAAGGATCCGAAAAATAAAAATTCTTGAAAAATTTTTTTAATTCGCTCAAAGGTTCCATGCAAAAGCTTTCGATTCCATTCAAAAACATGAATTTATTAATTTAAAAAGGATCCGAAAATGAAAATTCTTGAAAAAATTTCCAATTGCTCAAAGGCTTCTTGCAAAAGCTGTCGATTCTAGACAAAAACATCAATTTATTTATTTAAAAAAGGATCCGAAAATAAAAATTCCCGAAAAATTTCATATCGCTCAAAGGCTCCATGCAGAAGCTCTCGATTCTATTCAAAATCATCAATTTATTTATTTAAAAAGGATCCGAAAAATGGAAATTCCCGAAAAATTTTCAAATCGCTCAAAGGCTCCATGCAAAAGCTCCCGATTCTATTCAAAATAATCAATTGATTTATTTAAAAACGGATCCGGAAAATCAAAATTCCCGAAAAAATTTCAAATCGTATCAAGGCTCCATGCAAAAGCTCTCGATTCTATTCATAATAATCGATTTATTTATTTAAAAAGGATCCGAAAAATAAAAATTCTCGTAGAAAATTTCAAATCGATCAAAGGCTTCTTGCCAAAGCTTTCGATTCTATTCAAAAACATCAATTTCTTTATTTAAAAAGGATCCAAAAATAAAAATTCCCGAAAAAATTTCAAATCGCTAAAAGGCTCCATGCAAATATTATCGATTCTATTCAAAATCATCAATTTATTAATTTAAAAGAGGATTCGAAAAATGAAAATTCTTGAAAAAATTTCCAATCGCTCAAAGGCTTCTTGCGAAAGCTGTCAATTCTATTCGAAATCATCAATTTCTTTATTTAAAAAAGAATCCGAAAAATAAAAATTCCCGAAAAAATTTCAAAACGGTCAAAGGCTCCACGCAAAAGCTCTCGGTTCTATTCAAAATCATCAATTTATTTATTTAAAAAAGGATCCGAAAAATGAAAGTTCTTAAAAATTTTTCAAATCGTTCAAAGGCTCCATGCAAAAGTTCTCGATTCTATTCACAAACTTCAATTTTCTTATTTAAAAAAGGATCCGAAAAATGAGAGTTCTTGAAAATTTTTCAAATCGCTCAAAGGCTCCATGCAAAAGCTCTCGATTACATTCAAAATCATCAATTTATTTATTTAAAAAAGGATTCGAAAAATGAAAATTCTTGAAAAAAATTTCCAATCGCTCAAAGGCTTCTTGCGAAAGCTCTCAATTCTATTCGAAATCATCAATTTCTTTATTTAAAAAGGATCCGAAGAATGCGAATTCCCGAAAAAATTTCAAAACGCTTAAAGGCTCCACGCAAAAGCTCTCGGTTCTATTCAAAATCATCAATTTATTTATTTAAACAAGGATCCGGAAAATGAAAATTCGTTTAAAAACTTTCAAAATGCTCAAAAGCTCCATGCAAAAGCTCTCGGTTTCATTCAAAATCATCAATTTATTTATCTAAAGAATGATCCGAAAAATAAAAATTCCCGAAAAAATTTCAAAACGCTCAAAGGCTCCACGCAAAAGCTCTCGGATCTATTCAAAATCATCAATTTATTTATTTAAACAAGGATCCGCAAAAAGAAAATTCGTTTTAAAATTTTCAAACTGCTCAAAGGCTCCTTGCAAAAGCTGTCGATTCCATTCAAAATCATCAATTTATTTATTTAAAAAAGGATGCGATAAATGAAAATTCTTGAAAAAATTCCAAATCGCTCAAAGGCTCTGGATTTTTTCAACAACTTCAATTTATTTATTTAAAAAAGGATCCGAAAAATAAAAATTCCCGAAAAAATTTCAAATCGCTCAAAGGCTCCATGCAAATACTCTCGATTCTATTCAAAATCATCAATTTATTTATTTAAAAAAGGATCCGAAAACTAAACATTCTGGAAAAAATTTTCCAATCGATCAAAGCCTCCATGCAAAAGTTCTCGATTCTATTCGAAAACTTCCATTTATTTATTTAAAAAAGGTTCCGAAAAATGAAAATTGTTGAAAAGATTTCCAATCGCTCAAAGGCTTCTTGCAAAAGCTGTCGATTCTATTCAAAAACATCAAATTATTTATTTAAACAAGGATCCGAAAAATAAAAATTCTTGAAAAAAATTTTTAATTCGCTCAAAGGTTCCATGCAAAAGCTTTCGATTCCATTCAAAAACATGAATTTATTAATTTAAAAAGGATCCGAAAATGAAAATTCTTGAAAAAATTTCCAATTGCTCAAAGGCTTCTTGCAAAAGCTGTCGATTCTAGACAAAAACATCAATTTATTTATTTAAAAAAAGGATCCGAAAATAAAAATTCCCGAAAAATTTCATATCGCTCAAAGGCTCCATGCAGAAGCTCTCGATTCTATTCAAAATCATCAATTTATTTATTTAAAAAGGATCCGAAAAATGGAAATTCACGAAAAAATTTCAAATCGCTCAAAGGCTCCATGCAAAAGCTCCCGATTCTATTCAAAATAATCAATTGATTTATTTAAAAAAGAATCCTAAATATGAAAATTCTTGAAATTTTTTTTAAATCGCTCAAAGGCTCCATGCAAAAGTTCTTGATTCGTTTCAAAAACATCAATTCATTTATTTAAACAAGGATCCGGAAAATGAAAATTCTTTTAAATATTTTCAAACCGTTCAAAGGCTCCATGCAAAAGCTGTCGATTCTATTGAAAATCATCAATTTATTTTTTTCAAAAAGGATCCGCAAAATGAAAATGCTTGAAAAAATTTTCAAACCGTTCAAAGGCTCCATGCAAAATCTCTCGATTATACTCAAAATCATCAATTTAGTTATTTAAACAAGGATCCGGAAAATGAAAATTCGCGGCAAAATGTTCAAATCGCTCAAAGGCTCTGGATTCTATTCAAAAACTTCAATTTAGTTATTTAAAAAAGGATCCGAAAAATAAAAATTCCCGAAAAAATTTCAAATCGCTCAAAGGCTTCTTGCAAAAGCTGTCGATTCTATTCAAAAACATCAATTTATTTATTTAAACAAGGATCCGAAAAATAAAAATTCTTCACAAAATTTTCAAATCGCTCAAGGGCTCCATGCAAAAGCTCTCGATTCTATTCAAAATAATCAATTCATTTATTTAAAAAAGGATCCAGGAAATTAAAAATTCTTGAAAAAAATTTCAAATCACTATTGATTTGCTACCACTATCACCTAGGAATCGTGTGGACTTGCCTTAAGGGTATATTTTTTGCAAGGTCAGCACTGTCAACCGTCTTGTCGTTTCATTCTAGTGACGACAAACACCGTAGTTTAGCTGCAAAAAAAGTTTGTGAGCCCAATGTTTTCTCATCAATTATATATCCGAGTTGTTTTGGTACCACTATCACCTAGAAATCGGGTGGACTTGCCTGCAGAGTATATTGTTTGCCAACCCAGCACTGTTATCCGGCTGGGCGTACCAATCTGGTGACGAAAAAGACCATAGTTTAGCTGAAAAAAATATTAAGTGTAGTAAATTCTCGTCAATTTTATATCCGCCTTGTTTTGGTACCACTATCACCTAGAAATCGGGTGTATTTGCCTCAAACGTATTTTTTTCGCCAAGCCAGCACTGTTAACCGTCTTGTCGTACCAATCTGGGTACGATAAAGAGCGTGGATTAGCTGAAAAAAATATTGGGCTGAATGTATTCTTATCAATTATATATCCCGCTTGTTTTGTACCACTATCACCTAGAAATCGGGTTGACTTGCCTTAAGAGTAATTTTTTGGAGCGCTATCATCTGATTTGTTGTACCAATCTGGTGATGATAAAGACCGTAATTTAGCTCCAAAAAAATTGAGCTGAATGTATTCTCATCAATTCACATCCCAGCACGAAGCATTGATCGATTTCAAATAGCTTGCTATTTAATTAATGATAAATTTTTACTCATTTCCTATAAGTAAATCCACCCATACATTTTTATTTATGTACGCTGTACTATTGTTTAGAATTCAATTAGTGCATACATTATTTCCTGTAGTTGTCTTCAAATTATAACAACTCGTCAACAGTGGTAAAAGAAGATTTTGAAAATATAAGTTCGTGGGCTTACTGGCAGCTATTTTCAATGGGTCTCCAAATTCCTAAGAGTTTTTCTGCGAAAATTCGATTATTGTCTCTTTTTAAAATTTTCCTTATATTACGAGTAAGTTTTTCATTCAGTCAGTTTTCGAAGCAGCGAGTGTGAAGTGAAGTGGAAATGGGGCAGGGATATAGCGAAACTCAGGTAAAACTAAAAAATAACGATGACATTGTTTGCTTTTTATTAAAAACAAAATTCAATTCGTTAAATTTAGAAGAAAAAATCTTTATTCACAAATTAAGACCATGTCCGGACATGAAAAATTTAATAAGTAGAGATAATCGTAGCAGTAAAAAAGAAGTTTTACTAATGATTGGTTTAGGTAATGTGATTGGCTCACTGGTAGCGAAACATTAAATAAATTATACTGTTGGCATTATATTTTATTTAATGATAAATCTACAACTCCGTGGAATTCTACTGGATATTGTGACTTAATGCACATAAGTGAGTCAATACAAAAGCACGCGAACTCAGGTAGCCACATGTATGCTTCTTTAAAAGCTAAATTATTTGGAAAACAAAAAATTCCAGTTTTATTCGATTCAGTTTACCGCGAAATTTCTATTAAACACAACAAGCTTGTTGATAAAAATCGGTCCATAATAACCCGTTTGATTGATATGGTGATTTATTTAGCGACTCAAGAGGTCATGATGAGTCGCAATCTTCGTCTAACCGGGGAAATTTTATAGAATTGGTAGATTTAATGACTAAATATGATAGCGATCTTAAAATATTTTTGGAAACATCTTCGGAATTTAGTGGAGTTTCTAAATTTATTCAAAATGATTTAATTTTTAGTATAAATTCGGTTTTGAACAGTTTCATAGCTTCCGAAATAAATGAAACACCTTGTTTTTCGTAGCAAATTGACGAAGCTACAAATATTTATAACTTTTCGCAGCTTTCCGTCATTTTTCGATACGCAACAAAAGACGGTTCTATTGTAGAAAGATTCGTGGGATTTTATGACATATCTGGCGGTAGAACAGCTTAAAATATTTTCGATCTTTAATAGAAAAATTTAGTTCTTATAGTATTGAAAATAAATTAATTTCTCAAACGTATGATGGAGCATCAGTAATTTCGGGTGAACTAAACGGTTTGCAAAAAAATTAAAAGAATTGCCCCACAGGCACTGTTTATTCACTGTTACGCGCATAGACTTAATTTGGTTCTACAAGACGCTGCATGTAAAATTAAAGAATGTCTTATTTTTTTGCTAATTTATCTGGTTTGACTGATTTTTTGGAAACTCTCCTAAACGCACTGAGGTGTTGGATCGAATTTGTGAAAGGCGGTTGTAGTAGTATTTTTTGGAGGTTTTCGGGGAAATATTGGAAAGTGACAATTTTGTTCGTGATCGGGAAAGTATTAGAGAATCCGTGGGATGCAAATATATTTAGAACGATTTTACATTTACGTTTTTGTTAAGTGTATTTAATATGATTTTCCGGCAATCGTATATTGTTTTCAATTTCCTACAGTCGAAGAGCATGGATCTTAATTATTGCAATGTAGAATAAATACATTAATAACTACATTAAAAGAATATAGAGAGCAAGACGTTTATTTTGCAGATATTTTTAAATATGCTTGTACTACTGAAGGGCAACCATCGAGGAAAAGAAAACTTGATCATGATGGTCTTTCAGAACCATCTTTATACTTCAGGCGCCTTTATGCCGAAATAATCGATTTAGTGATCAATCCACTAGAAGTGAGATTTTTTGATTAAGATAAATTAACGTTTTTGAATTTGGTAAATCGTGAAAGCTTTTTCGAATATAAAAATAAATTTCACTTGACCTACAAGATAGCCTAATTTTAAATTATCGAAAAATGTTTGAGGTTCAAAAGTTACATAATGAACTATCAGTATGGTATTCGGATCCCAGTATTTTAGGTGTTTCCACAAATAATGTAGAGACTTTACAATTTATTGCTAAAAATAACTTGAAGAACGATGTTTCTGAAGTATACAAACTATTATGTTTGGTTCTTTCCTTACCAGCTACTTCAGCATCAGTTGAACGCAGTTTTTCCGCACTGAAGCGAATTAAAAGTTTTTCAAGAAACTCGATAAGTCAGACACGTTTAAGTGAACTAGCGACCATCGCAATAGAAAAAAAATGGTTAAAACTTTAAAAACAGATATAAAAATCAAATTCTACGACAAGGTGATCGATCATTTTGATAAATCGAAAGATAGACGAATCGAATGAAAATATAAATCACTTTAAACAAATAATTATTTTTGCAGCTGTCAAATTCGTTATTTTTTACTTACTACTGATACTGATTTCCATTTCCATCAATTCCTTTGAACACCATCCTCTCCCTGGCAAGAAAGCTCTAGACCTCCACGTTGGTTCTTGCTGGACAGAGTACCGATTTCGAGTACTCTGACTAACATAGAGCATAGATCCTCCAATGCTCCGTGCCCACCCTGAGTGAATGGGCACGAGCCGCCACTGATAGTGGTTGTGTTAAATCTGGGATATTTATAGCGAATATGATAATACTATTTTTGATAAAAGCGTTAATATTTATGTCTCTTAGTTCGTCTTTTATTAGATCAAGATTATGTACTAATTGCATGTTTAATAAAATTTCGTTTATTTTCTTTGTTGCGTTATTTGTGTCTGTTGCTAATTGATTGAAGAGTTTGTTGGTATTATTTATATTTTGGACAATTTTGTCGAAGTTGCTCTGGAAAGCGTTATATATCTTTACTTGTTGTTTCATTGATTTAATTATTTCGTGGCTAATAGAGTCGATTATATTTAGGTGACTCATGATTTCATCATAGTCGTTGTTATCCATGACTCCGAAGAGTAATTTATAAAAGGTTCCTATTGGGTTAATAATTCCTCGTTTTGGTTTTTTTGTGGCCAATCTTCAATGGAATTGTAGGTTTTTTGGAATAATTACTATAGTAGTAAGTGACGTACCGCAAAACCGGTTTTTGTATGGGTGGGAACGGCATTTTCAATCTTTTTCAATCAGAGTTGCGAGCTGTTTGTATGGGAGGGATAGGGTGAATCAGAGTGTCTCGGTCTTGAATGTACCTAGGTTGGGTGCTGAGATTGTGGTTTTGTATCAGGTGTGTGTCGTTGATTTGTTGTTTGTAAGAGGGGTGTCGCGGTTGGTTGGTTGGGGTTGTCAGGTGGTGAGCTTAGATTTGTGTTGTGTTGTGAGGGGTTGCCGATCAGGTGTGTGTTGTGATTGGCGGCGCTGGTAGAAGGCTATGGAGGGTCTGGGTTAGGGCTGTGTTGTGAGGGGTTGCCGATCAGGTGTGTGTTGTGGTTGGCGGCGTTGGTAGAAGGCAATAGTAGATCAGTGGGTTGGCGATGATTTTGAACGTTGATGGCTGGCTATAGAGGATCGGGGTGTTGCGGTTGGGTGCGTCAGGTAGTCATAGGTGGTAGAAATAGGGTCAGATGTTTTTGCTGTAGTTTGTGAGATGTGTCATGTGTTGGGAGATGTTGTGTGCATAACTGGTTGGTTGTTAGGAGGCTTAGAGTACGTTAGAAAGGCTGCTAAAGTCAATTTTTGTAAACTGGTGAAACAGGCGCGCAGAAAACCAGACAGAAAACCCCATACCCTGTACCTTCATGTGCGAATTCAACTTGAATTTCGTTCATTGGCGATGTCGTGAATATTAATTAACTCGCTTCCGAATCAACAAAGAGACTTGCAAAAGAAATCGTACCAGCAGAGGAGTGCATACAATTAACTCGCTTACGATGAGCTCCTTGTAATATCGATATGTAATCAAATTTTTCTTCTGCAATTGTGCCTTCTGGCCACGGGGACAGGTAAAGCCTTGCACGTACATTTTCTGGGGCACTATATCAAAATTAGCTCGATCCCATGAAATACAATACACCGTGTTACTGTAAGTTATATGTCTCGTCTGTGCAAGACAACGAATGATGAGTGAACACGTCGACGTGTTGTTATAAGGGGTATTAATGATCTTTGGCAGGCAGATCTGGTTGATATGGGTGCGTATGCATCTGAAAATCGCGGTTATAAATTTCTATTGACAATAATTGATACATTTTCCAAGTACGCTTGTGCTCTCCCGTCAAAAGTAAAAGTTCCAATGATGTGTCTAAGGTTATGGAATCAGTTCTCAAACAGAGACGTATACCTCGAAATCTACAAACCGATGATGGAAAAGCATTTTTCAATAAAACATTTCATCGGATAATGAAAAACTATGAAATAAACCATTATTCTACATTCAGCGCGTTAAAAGCTTCAATTGTCGAGAGATTCAACCGAACTCTGAAGGGCATCATGTGGAAAGAATTCAGTATGAATGGGAATTATCATTGGATTAGCATTATACAGAAGTTGACGGACAAGTACAATAGAACCAAGCATCGCACTATTAAAATGAGACCTATAGATGTCAATTCATCTAACGAAGTTCATCTACTTACAACTTTGCATAGGAAAAAGTTAAAGGTTGTTTCTAAACCTAAATATAAAATCGGTGATTATGTACGCATAAGCAAGTTACAAGCACGTCTTTGAAAAAGGCTACACCCCGAATTGGTCAACAGAGATATTCAAGATAAGGGTCGTAAAAAAGACACAACCGCGAACCTATATCCTTGAGGATTATCAAGGAAACGCTATTCAAGGCGGTTTTTATGAGTTAGAATTATCAAAGGTAAAGCACCCTGATGTTAACCTTGTCGAGAAGATTTTAAAAAAGAGAAAAATCGTGTTCTTGTAAAATGGCTCGGTTTTTCTTCAGCGCATAATTCATGGATAGATATAAAAGACGTAATGTGAATGCATTACAGGATCCTATCAACACTCGCTGAAATTGCAAAACACGTTAGATTCGCAGAAAGCGTTCACATGAGGTATATGATAGCCTGGAACTATGCGTATCGCATGAGTCGTAAAGGGGAGTGGGAAATACACGCTCGTGACAGAGTTAGGTTTCACCAGCGTATTTCACAACTAAATGAAATTATAGCCCCTGTTCTTTCTAAAAAGTTCAGAGAGAAAATTTTTAATGAGAGGTTTTTGCATTTAACTTAGTCAGTTTAGAAACAACCTTCAGACAAACAAGATGTCTTGCACGGCCAAACTACGTAAATTTGAAGATTTTGTTGCGGATTACGAGGATGTACTTCTGGATGAACATCGTGAGAAGCTGTTAAAGGATATTAACACACTAAGGCTGTATTCGACGATACCGTATGGCACACCAATTCACGGATAACACTACAAATCCTGCCCTTGGTTTTATGAAAACGCCGATTCCGGACCAGATACCTGTGAATGCTGCCATGTAGAAAGAATCTCCGGCAGAATTAGAAAATTAATATGTTTTTATTATAAATTAAGAAATGAAAAGTTTTGAAAGAGATATTAAAGTAAAATTATAAATTACATTCGAACCAGTCTTTTATTTCTTCTTACACTGATGTGAAATGGAAAATTTTGAAATAGAAATAAAACAATGCTGTATGGTAAAAGCGACTCTTTATTCAAAATCATCGTTGTTATGCTGAACATATTTTATTTTTAAATATCCGCCTCTTGTGTCATCTTTACCTTCGAAAATTAGATAGTTTTCCGCAATATCGTTAAGATCCTCCATTGGACGCTGTTTCTTTATTTTCTCTGAGAATCTTGGTGGAAGAAAACAAAAGGTTCCATTGGTTAGGTGTACGGTGAGGCGTGATCCATATTGCGTGTTGATCAAACGAAAACATTTAACCCTATATTTCTTTCCGTGTTCCAAAGCAAGAAGTGCTACGTGTTGATCCGGACTGTACTCGCATACATTGTTCAACACTTCTACAGTTTCCTGAAAAAATAACAAAGGATTAAAATGAAACATTACCAGTATGTATGTAATATTATTATTACTCACCATATTTATCGTGTCCCAACTTCTTTCAAAAGACTTCAAAAACTTCTGCGTGACAATCAACTGCAACACTTCACTTTTATACTGTCTACGCGCACATAGGGTAATACGGGTGAGTAATTCCAAACCTCAACAGCAGATGTTTCCACACGAGTTAATTATATTCACCCTCAGATAATTTCATTATACAGAACGAATACGCGATCCGCAACACAACAGCATTCAACCATCAGCCTATACCACATGTGTAAAGTAATTAAATATGCACTGCTTAAAACACATTTTTTCCGCAGACACTAATTACATTCACCCTCAGTTGGTTCAATATACAAGTCTTTTCATGTCCAGCGATTCTTGCCTCAAGCGCAACAAGCAAGCGTAAGCAAGCATAAAGCATATTCTAATTGGCATACACACAGTTTAATTGTGGATTACGCCATCGCTCGACACTATATATGACGTTGGGGAATACCTACCGTTTCGGTTTAAGATGCAGGTGATATTGAATTCTTTCCACATAATATTTTCTTTTTTCGCAAGTCTGTTGATTCGTAAGCGAGTTAATTAATATGCACCCAATTGCAACACGGACACGAATATGCCCCCATTGATGATACGATCGAATCAGTATGAATGATTAACAACAAGAACAAAATGCATAACCAGCCGTTACGTACAGTTCGGTACGTGATCATACACGAAAAAAACACCTGTTGTCGACGATAGTGACGTCACGGTCAACCTTGGGGGAACCCTTTAATTACAGCAAATATGTATATGATCGTCAAATCTACCATCGTTCGTTTGCCTTCAAAAAGACTTGAGATATTTTAACCTCCTGAATTAATGAACTCCTGGTAGGCACTATCCCAGTATTAAGAAAATTTATACACAGCTATATGCACTAACATACCACTGGCCGATCATGGTTATTTATGCACATGCACGTTGAAATGCGTATGAAGTAAATTGGATACTTTTCGTAATACATTAAGGCTAGTATCAGAATTCAGCATGGATGGCAATTACCAATAAAATTTCACCCTTCTTTTCACCCATCATTCGTTGTCTTGCACAGACGAGACATATAACGTACAGTAACACGGTGTATTGTATTTCATGGGATCGAGATAATTTTGATATAGTGCCCCAGAAAATGTACGTGCAAGGCTTTACCTGTCCCCGTGGCCAGAACGCACAATTGCAGAAGAAAAATTTGATTACATATCGATATTACAAGGAGCTCATCGTAAGCGAGTTAATTGTATGCACTACTCTGCTGGTACGATTTCTTTTGCAAGTCTCTCTGTTGATTCGGAAGCGAGTTAATTAATATTCACGACATCGCCAATGAACGAAATTCAAGTTGAATTCGCACATGAAGGTACAGGGTATGGGGTTTTCTGTCTGGTTTTCTGCGCGCCTGTTTCACCAGTTTACAAAAATTGACTTTAGCAGCCTTTCTAACGTACTCTAAGCCTCCTAACAACCAACCAGTTATGCACACAACATCTCCCAACACATGACACATCTCACAAACTACAGCAAAAACATCTGACCCTATTTCTACCACCTATGACTACCTGACGCACCCAACCGCAACACCCCGATCCTCTATAGCCAGCCATCAACGTTCAAAATCATCGCCAACCCACTGATCTACTATTGCCTTCTACCAACGCCGCCAACCACAACACACACCTGATCGGCAACCCCTCACAACACAGCCCTAACCCAGACCCTCCATAGCCTTCTACCAGCGCCGCCAATCACAACACACACCTGATCGGCAACCCCTCACAACACAACACAAATCTAAGCTCACCACCTGACAACCCCAACCAACCAACCGCGACACCCCTCTTACAAACAACAAATCAACGACACACACCTGATACAAAACCACAATCTCAGCACCCAACCCTAGGTACATCCAAGACCGAGACACTCTGATTCACCCTATCCCTCCCATACAAACCGCTCGCAACTCTGATTGAAAAAGATTGAAAATGCCGTTTCCACCCATACAAAAACCGGTTTTGCGGTACGTCACTTACTACTTTATATTGATCTTATTTGGGAAGATGAAGCCTTTATTAAAATGGAGTAATTTGAGTCCGCTTCGAATTGTTTTAATGGTGTAGGCTATATAATGATAAGGTTTAATTTCTGTTGTTATATGATTAAGAGCTTCTTCGTATTGGTTTAAATTAATTTTATGGTGAATATGTTTACAGTATTTTATGAGTCTAACAAGATCCTTTTTGATGAGAATAATTCCTGATTCGGATTTTGCTTGTTCGATTGTAATCTCTGTTTTACAGCTTGGTATGGTAGTTGACATTAGAAGAATAATTACGATCAATTTAGGAATGTTGATCTGAAAATGTGGTGTTTATGAAATTAATTTTCCTTCTACTATTTCTAAAATCATTTTTTGTCTGATTTGAGGAATTTGGCTTTGGGTGAAATCTATAGGTTTATTGTCTGAGAGGTATTTTGCGATTGTGCATACGAATACGCTGCAATCATTATTATTTACTGGTAATGGGGTGTTTATTTCGTTTGATAAGGATAATGTTGCTGTATTGTTTGTTAAGTTTATCTAAGAATTCTTTCTTTAGGTAGTCCTTTAATGGTTTTAATAATTCGTTGTTTGTATTGCCAAGTGAACCAACGTATTTTATGGTATGATTTTTTAATGATATTGCTGCTAGTGCCCAGTGATTGTTGTTTACATGTACGGGGATCAAGATTAAGTCAAAAGAAAATAGATTTATTTTTCGGGTCCAGCGTTTAACTGAATTCTATCCTAATCTTTGGAGTGCAGGGATGAAGAATGTATTAAATGAATAAACTTTGGCGGATTTTTCTGATTTTTTGCTAGGTTCAGATATAAGATTTAAGTAAAAGTTAATTATTTGATCGTTCAACCATGAAGTGTTATTTAGTGTGTTTATGTCTTTTCTAGTGATATTCATTCCGAATTTTGTTATAAGTACTTCGTTTTGCGATGCTTGATTAAGAGCGTTATTGATTATTTCTACTTCTTGATCTTTGAATTTGTTATCTTGTGGGGTAGGTTCAATTATCTCTGGTGTTTCTTCGTAATATTTTTTTATTCTTTTTATGCGAGTAGGGTG
Source organism: Oxycera nigricornis (assembly GCA_963942545.1). Lineage (NCBI taxonomy): Eukaryota > Metazoa > Arthropoda > Insecta > Diptera > Stratiomyidae > Oxycera > Oxycera nigricornis. Next base: position 13,298,713 of record OZ012664.1, on the reverse strand, counting down.
GATTTTGTTCCATGATTTATTTTTTCGATTTATTATTATTTCGTTATTATTATTTTTAGTTATGTTTTCTTTTCGATACCTGGGCTTTTTTTGCGTCTTTCATTATTGTAGTTTTTTATATAAACATGTTTGAACGGAATTCCTGGTTGTTTTTCTCTGTTTTTGTTATGATATGATAGCCATTTACGTTTCCTTTCTTCGAGTGTTTGAAATATTTTGTCTTTACTGCATAATCCGTATTGTTTGTACTTTGGACGTTGGTGAGTGCTCGAATGAATTGAACTGTTGTGGTACTCTGTAGCTTTTAATATACTATCCGTAGTATTTAATTCGGGATTCGTAATTGATAAAATTCTTATGTGTTCTAGAAGGGTATTGTGGCATCAGTTCATATCTGAATTACCTGTATGTGCTTTAGGTGATGAGAAGTGGCTTTCGATGTTTTCTTTTCGTAAGTAATCATTCACATTAACTACGTTAAATTCGTTGTCGGATATAATTTTATCTGGTTTTCCTAAGATTGCATTTCGTTCTCGAATAAGATTAATGAATGTAATAGCATTTTTGTCTGTTATTTCTTTTGTGCATAAATGTTTAGAAAATTTATCGATCGCTGTGAAATATAGTCGTTTTCCAATATAGAATATATATATATATATATATATATATAAATATATATATATATATATATATATATATATATATATATATATATATATATATATATATATATATATATATATTATTTGGTTTATATCTGATGGAATTTCTGTCGATGTAATTTCGGGTTTCACGGGATTTCGATCGCATTTAGCTAAATTACATGTTTCACAATTGTTTATATATTTTGTTATTAATTTTATTAAATTTTTGTAGTAGTATTTAAGTTTCAATTCGTCGTAGTTTTCAATTATTCCTCTATGGTTTGTTTTTTCGTGTTTTTTTATTTGTTCGAAGCCTTGTTCTTCGTTGAGCAAATCGGTGGCATGATGACTACATTTAATAAATTTTATATTTTGGTTATTAGAGAATAGATGGATAATAAGTTAAGATGGTAATCAGTTAATTTACAATGGATTCCGATTCCTTCTTTTTCTGGTATGTAACTTCGTAAGATAGCTTTGATTATGCTTTCGCTTTATATTTCATTTTCATCAATAAATATTTTCCTGTTCTTGTTTACGGTTTTGTTTCAACAACAACAGTTTATTTATTTAAAAAAGGATGTAAAAAATAAAAATTCTTCACTAAATTTTTCAAATCGTTCAAAGGCTCTATGCAAAAGCTCTCGATTCTAATCAAAATCATCAGTTTATTTATTTAAAATAGAACCAAAATATAAAAAATTTTGACAGAATTTTCATACCGCTCAAAGGCTCCATGGTAAAGCTGTCGATTTTTTTCAAACTCATCAATTTAAATATATAGAAAAGGATCCAAAAAAATAGAAATTCTTGACAACATTTTCAAATCGCTCAAAGGCTCCATGGAAAAGCTCTCGATTCTTTCCAAAATCATCAATTTAATTATTTAAAAAAAAATCCAAAAAATTAAATTCTTGAACGATTTTCTAAATCACTCATAGGCTCCTTTCAAAAGCTGTGGACTCTATTCAAGAGCATCAATTTATTTATTTAAAAATGGATCCAAAAAAAGAAAAATTCTTCAAAATTTTCCAACATCGCTGAAAGGCTTCATGCAAAAGCTCTCGATTCTATTCAAAATCATCAATTTATTTATTTAAAATAGAATCCAAAAAAATAAAATTCTTGAACGATTTTCTGAATCGCTCATAGGCTCATTGCAAAAGCTGTGGCCTCTATTCAAGAGCATTGATTTATTTATTTAAAAAAGGATCCAAAACAAAATTCTTCAAAATTTCTTCACATCGCTGAAAGGCTCCATGCAAAAGCTCTCGATTCTAAACAAAATCATCAATTTATTTGTTTACAAGAGGATCCGAAAGATGAAAATTTTTGAAAAATTTTTGAAATCGCTCGGAGGCTCCATGCACAAGCTCTCGATTTTATTCAAAATCATCAATTTATTTATTTCCAAGAGGATCCGAATGATGAAAATTTTTGAACATTTTTTGAAATCGCTCAGAGGCTCCATGCACAAGCTCTCGATTCTATTCAAAATCATCAATTTGTTTATTTACAAGAGGATCCGAGAGATGAAAATTTTTGAAAAATTTTTGAAATCGCTCGGAGGCTCCATGCACAAGCTCTCGATTCTATTCAAAATCATCAATTTATTTATTTACAAGAGGATCCGAAAGATGAAAATTTTTCAAATTTTTTTGAAATCGCTCAGAGGCTCCATGCACAAGCTCTCGATTCTATTCAAAATCATCAATTTATTTATTTACAAGTGGATCCGAAAGATGAAAATTTTTGAAAAAATTTTGAAATCGCTCAGAGGCTCCATGCACAAGCTCTCGATTCTATTCAAAATCATCAATTTATTTAGTTACAAGAGGATCCGAAAGATGAAAATTTTTGAAATTTTTTTGAAATCGCTCAGAGGCTCCATGCACAAGCTCTCGATTCTATTCAAATCATCAATTTATTTGTTTACAAGAGGATCCGAAACATGAAAATTTTTGAACATTTTTTGAAATGGCTCTTAGGCTCCATGCACAAGCTCTCGATTCTATTCAAAATCATCAATTTATTTATTTACAAGAGGATCCGAAAGATGAAAATTTTTGAAATTTTTTTGAAATCGCTCAGAGGCTCCATGCACAAGCTCTCGATTCTATTCAAAATCATCAATTTATTTATTTACAAGAGGATCCGAAAGATGAAAATTTTTCAAATTTTTTTGAAATCGCTCAGAGGCTCCATGCACAAGCTCTCGATTCTATTCAAAATCATCAATTTATTTATTTACAAGAGCATCCGAAAGATGAAAATTTTTGTAAATTTTTTGAAATCGCTCAGAGGCTCCATGCACAAGCTCTCGATTCTATTCAAAATCATCAATTTATTTATTTACAAGAGGATCCGAAATATGAACATTTTTGAAAATTTTTTGAAATCGCTCAGAGGCTCCATGCACAAGCTCTCGATTCTATTCAAAATCATCAATTTATTTATTTACAAGTGGAACCGAAACATGAAAAATTTTGAACATTTTTTGAAATGGCTCTTAGCCTCCATGCACAAGCTCTCGATTCTATTCAAAATCATCAATTTATTTATTTACAAGAGGATCCGAAAGATGAAAATTTTTGAAATTTTTTGAAATCGCTCAGAGGCTCCATGCACAAGCTCTCGATTCTATTCAAAATCATCAATTTATTTAGTTACAAGAGGATCCGAAAGATAAAAATTTTTGAAATTTTTTTGAAATCGCTCAGAGGCTCCATGCACAAGCTCTCGATTCTATTCAAAATCATCAATTTATTTGTTTACAAGAGGATCCGAAACATGAAAATTTTTGAACATTTTTTGAAATGGCTCTTAGGCTCCATGCACAAGCTCTCGATTCTATTCAAAATCATCAATTTATTTATTTACAAGAGGATCCGAAAGATGAAAATTTTTGAAAAATTTTTGAAATCGCTCAGAGGCTCCATGCACAAGCTCTCGATTCTATTCAAAATCATCAATTTATTTATTTACAAGAGGATCCGAAAGATGAAAATTTTTCAAATTTTTTTGAAATCGCTCAGAGGCTCCATGCACAAGCTCTCGTTTCTATTCAAAATCATCAATTTATTTATTTACAAGTGGATCCGAAAGATGAAAATTTTTGAAAAAATTTTGAAATCGCTCAGAGGCTCCATGCACAAGCTCTCGATTCTATTCAAAATCATCAATTTATTTAGTTACAAGAGGATCCGAAAGATGAAAATTTTTGAAAAATTTTTGAAATCGCTCAGAGGCTCCATGCACAAGCTCTCGATTCTATTCAAAATCATCAATTTATTTATTTACAAGAGGATCCGAAAGATGAAAATTTTTGAAATTTTTTTTGAAATCGCTCAGAGGCTCCATGCACAAGCTCTCGATTCTATTCAAAATCATCAATTTATTTATTTACAAGAGGATCCGAAAGATGAAAATATTTGAAAATTTTTTGAAATCGCTCAGAGGCTCCATGCACAAGCTCTCGATTCTATTCAAAATCATCAATTTATTTAGTTACAAGAGGATCCGAAAGAAAAAAATTTTTGAATTTTTTTGAAATCGCTCAGAGGCTCCATGCACAAGCTCTCGATTCTATTCAAAATCATCAATTTATTTATTTACAAGAGGATCCGAAACATGAAAATTTTTGAAATTTTTTTGAAATGGCTCTTAGGCTCCATGCACAAGCTCTCGATTCTATTCAAAATCATCAATTTATTTATTTACAAGAGGATCCGAAAGATGAAAATTTTTGAAATTTTTTTGAAATAGCTCAGAGGCTCCATGCACAAGCTCTCGATTCTATTCAAAATCATCAATTTATTTATTTACAAGAGGATCCGAAAGATGAAAATTTTTGAAAAATTTTTGAAATCGCTCAGAGGCTCCATGCACAAGCTCTCGATTCTATTCAAAATCATCAATTTATTTATTTACAAGAGGATCCGAAAGATGAAAATTTTTGAAAATTTTTTGAAATCGCTCCGAGGCTCCATGCACAAGCTCTCGATTCTATTCAAAATCATCAATTTATTTATTTACAAGTGGATCCGAAAGACGAAAAATGTTGAAAAATTTTTTGAAATCGCTCAGAGGCTCCATGCACAAGCTCTCGATTCTATTCAAAACCATCAATTTATTTAGTTACAAGAGGATCCGAAAGATGAAAATTTTTGAAAAATTTTTGAAATCGCTCAGAGGCTCCATGCACAAGCTCTCGATTCTATTCAAAATCGTCAATTGATTTATTTACAAGAGGATCCGAAAGATGAAATTTTTTGAAATTTTTTTGAAATCGCTCAGAGGCTCCATGCACAAGCTCTCGATTCTATTCAAAATCATCAATTTATTTATTTACAAGAGGATCCGAAAGATGAAAATTTTTGAAAATTTTTTGAAATCGCTCGGAGGCTCCATGCACAAGCTCTCGATTCTATTCAAAATCATCAATCTATTTATTTACAAGAGGATCCGAAAGATGAAAATTTTTGAAAAATTTTTGAAATCGCTCGGAGGCTCCATGCACAAGCTCTCGATTTTATTCAAAATCATCAATTTATTTATTTCCAAGAGGATCCGAATGATGAAAATTTTTGAACATTTTTTGAAATCGCTCAGAGGCTCCATGCAAAAGCTCTCGATTCTATTCAAAATCATCAATTTGTTTATTTACAAGAGGATCCGAGAGATGAAAATTTTTGAAAAATTTTTGAAATCGCTCGGAGGCTCCATGCACAAGCTCTCGATTCTATTCAAAATCATCAATTTAATTATTTACAAGAGGATCCGAAAGATGAAAATTTTTGAAAAAATTTTGAAATAGCTCTGAGGCTCCATGCACAAGCTCTAGATTCTATTCAAAATCATCAATTTATTTATTTACAAGAGGATCCGAAAGATGAAAATTTTTGAAATTTTTTTTGAAATCGCTCAGAGGCTCCATGCACAAGCTCTCGATTCTATTCAAAATCATCAATTTATTTAGTTACAAGAGGATCCGAAAGATGAAAATTTTTGAAAAATTTTTGAAATCGCTCAGAGGCTCCATGCAAATGCTCTCGATTCTATTCAAAATCATCAATTTGTTTATTTACAAGAGGATCCGAGAGATGAAAATTTTTGAAAAATTTTTGAAATCGCTCGGAGGCTCCATGCACAAGCTCTCGATTCTATTCAAAATCATCAATTTAATTATTTACAAGAGGATCCGAAAGATGAAAATTTTTGAAAAAATTTTGAAATAGCTCTGAGGCTCCATGCACAAGCTCTCGATTCTATTCAAAATCATCAATTTATTTATTTACAAGAGGATCCGAAAGATGAAAATTTTTGAAATTTTTTTTGAAATCGCTCAGAGGCTCCATGCACAAGCTCTCGATTCTATTCAAAATCATCAATTTATTTATTTACAAGAGGATCCGAAAGATGAAAATATTTGAAAATTTTTTGAAATCGCTCAGAGGCTCCATGCACAAGCTCTCGATTCTATTCAAAATCATCAATTTATTTAGTTACAAGAGGATCCGAAAGAAAAAAATTTTTGAATTTTTTTGAAATCGCTCAGAGGCTCCATGCACAAGCTCTCGATTGTATTCAAAATCATCAATTTATTTATTTACAAGAGGATCCGAAACATGAAAATTTTTGAAAATTTTTTGAAATGGCTCTTAGGCTCCATGCACAAGCTCTCGATTCTATTCAAAATCATCAATTTATTTATTTACAAGAGGATCCGAAAGATGAAAATTTTTGAAATTTTTTTGAAATAGCTCAGAGGCTCCATGCACAAGCTCTCGATTCTATTCAAAATCATCAATTTATTTATTTACAAGAGGATCCGAAAGATGAAAATTTTTGAAAAAATTTTGAAATCGCTCAGAGGCTCCATGCACAAGCTCTCGATTCTATTCAAAATCATCAATTTATTTATTTACAAGAGGATCCGAAAGATGAAAATTTTTGAAAATTTTTTGAAATCGCTCCGAGGCTCCATGCACAAGCTCTCGATTCTATTCAAAATCATCAATTTATTTATTTACAAGTGGATCCGAAAGACGAAAAATTTTGAAAAATTTTTTGAAATCGCTCAGAGGCTCCATGCACAAGCTCTCGATTCTATTCAAAACCATCAATTTATTTAGTTACAAGAGGATCCGAAAGATGAAAATTTTTGAAAAATTTTTGAAATCGCTCAGAGGCTCCATGCACAAGCTCTCGATTCTATTCAAAATCGTCAATTGATTTATTTACAAGAGGATCCGAAAGATGAAATTTTTTGAAATTTTTTTGAAATCGCTCAGAGGCTCCATGCACAAGCTCTCGATTCTATTCAAAATCATCAATTTATTTATTTACAAGAGGATCCGAAAGATGAAAATTTTTGAAAATTTTTTGAAATCGCTCGGAGGCTCCATGCACAAGCTCTCGATTCTATTCAAAATCATCAATCTATTTATTTACAAGAGGATCCGAAAGATGAAAATTTTTGAAAAATTTTTGAAATCGCTCGGAGGCTCCATGCACAAGCTCTCGATTTTATTCAAAATCATCAATTTATTTATTTCCAAGAGGATCCGAATGATGAAAATTTTTGAACATTTTTTGAAATCGCTCAGAGGCTCCATGCACAAGCTCTCGATTCTATTCAAAATCATCAATTTGTTTATTTACAAGAGGATCCGAGAGATGAAAATTTTTGAAAAATTTTTGAAATCGCTCGGAGGCTCCATGCACAAGCTCTCGATTCTATTCAAAATCATCAATTTAATTATTTACAAGAGGATCCGAAAGATGAAAATTTTTGGAAAAATTTTGAAATAGCTCTGAGGCTCCATGCACAAGCTCTAGATTCTATTCAAAATCATCAATTTATTTATTTACAAGAGGATCCGAGAGATGAAAATTTTTGAAAAATTTTTGAAATCGCTCGGAGGCTCCATGCACAAGCTCTCGATTTTATTCAAAACCATCAATTTATTTATTTACAAGAGGATCCGAATGATGAAAATTTTTGAACATTTTTTGTAATCGCTCAGAGGCTCCATGCACAAGCTCTCGATTCTATTCAAAATCATCAATTTGTTTATCTACAAGAGGATCCGAAAGATGAAGATTTTTGAAAAATTTTTGAAATCGCTCGGAGGCCCCATGCACAAGCTCTCGATTCTATTCAAAATCATCAATTTAATTATTTACAAAAGGATCCGAAAGATGAAAATTTTTGAAAAAATCTTGAAATAGCTCTGAGGCTCCATGCACAAGCTCTCGATTCTATTCAAAATCATCAATTTATTTATTTACAAGTGGATCCGAAAGATGAAAATTTTTGAAAAATTTTTGAAATCGCTCAGAGGCTCCATGCACAAGCTCTTGATTCTATTCAAAATCATCAATTTATTTAGTTACAAGAGGATCCGAAAGATGAAAATTTTTGAAAAAATCTTGAAATAGCTCTGAGGCTCCATGCACAAGCTCTCGATTCTATTCAAAATCATCAATTTATTTATTTACAAGAGGATCCGAGAGATGAAAATTTTTGAAAAATTTTTGAAATCGCTCAGAGGCTCCATGCACAAGCTCTCGATTCTATTCAAAATCATCAATTTATTCATTTACAAGAGGATCCGAAAGATGAAAAGTTTTGAAAAAATTTTGAAATCGCTCGGAGGCTCCATGCACAAGCTCTCGATGCTATTCAAAATCATCAATTTATTTATTTACAAGAGGATCCGAAAGATGAAAAGTTTTGAAATTTTTTTTGAAATCGCACGGAGGCTCCATGCACAAGCTCTCGATTCTATTCAAAATCATCAATTTATTTATTTACAAGAGGATCCGAAAGATGAAAATTTTTGAAAAATTTTTGAAATCGCTCGGAGGCTCCATGCACAAGCTCTCGATTCTATTCAAAATCATCAATTTAATTATGCACAAGAGGATCCGAAAGATGACAATTTTTGAATTTTTTTTGGAATCGCTCAGAGGCTCCATGCACAAGCTCTCGATTCTATTCAAAATCATCAATTTATTTATTTACAAGAGGATCCGAAAGATGAAAATTTTTGAAATTTTTTTGGAATCGCTCAGAGGCTCCATGCACAAGCTCTCGATTCTATTCAAAATCATCAATTTATTCATCTACAAGAGGATCCGAAAGATGAAAATTTTTGAAAATTTTTTCAAATTGCTCAGAGGCTCCATGTACAAGCTCTCGGTTCTATTGTAAATCATCAATTTATTTATGCACAAGAGGATTCGAAAGATGAAAATTTTTGAATTTTTTTTTGAAATCGCTCAGAGGCTCCATGCACAAGCTCTCGATTCTATTCAAAATCATCAATTTATTTATTTACAAGAGGATCCGAAAGATGAAAATTTTAGAAAAATTTTTGAAATCGCTCGGAGGCTCCATGCACAAGCTCTCGATTCTATTCAAAATCATCAATTTGTTTATTTACAAGAGGATCCGAAAGATGAAAATTTTTGAAAAATTTTTGAAATCGCTCGGAGGCTCCATGCACAAGCTCTCGATTCTATTCAAAATCATCAATTTAATTATTTACAAGAGGATCCGAAAGATGAAAATTTTTGAAAAAATTTTGAAATAGCTCTGAGGCTCCATGCACAAGCTCTCGATTCTATTCAAAATCATCAATTTATTTATTTACAAGAGGATCCGAAAGATGAAAGTTTTTGAAAAATTTTTGAAATCGCTCAGAGGCTCCATGCACAAGCTCTCGATTTTATTCAAAATCATCAATTTATTCATTTACAAGAGGATCCGAAAGATGAAAAGTTTTGAAAAAATTTTGAAATAGCTCTGAGGCTCCATGCACAAGCTCTAGATTCTATTCAAAATCATCAATTTATTTATTTACAAGAGGATCCGAGAGATGAAAATTTTTGAAAAATTTTTGAAATCGCTCGGAGGCTCCATGCACAAGCTCTCGATTTTATTCAAAATCATCAATTTATTTATTTACAAGAGGATCCGAATGATGAAAATTTTTGAACATTTTTTGTAATCGCTCAGAGGCTCCATGCACAAGCTCTCGATTCTATTCAAAATCATCAATTTATTTATTTACAAGAGGATCCGAAACATGAAAATTTTTGAAAATTTTTTGAAATGGCTCTTAGGCTCCATGCACAAGCTCTCGATTCTATTCAAAATCATCAATTTATTTATTTACAAGAGGATCCGAGAGATGAAAATCTTTGAAAAATTTTTGAAATCGCTCGGAGGCTCCATGCACAAGCTCTCGATTTTATTCAAAATCATCAATTTATTTATTTACAAGAGGATCCGAATGATGAAAATTTTTGAACATTTTTTGTAATCGCTCAGAGGCTCCATGCACAAGCTCTCGATTCTATTCAAAACCATCAATTTGTTTATTTACAAGAGGATCCGAAAGATGAAAATTTTTGAAAAATTTTTGAAATCGCTCGGAGGCTCCATGCACAAGCTCTCGATTCTATTCAAAATCATCAATTTAATTATTTACAAAAGGATCCGAAAGATGAAAATTTTTAAAAAAATATTGAAATAGCTCTGAGGCTCCATGCACAAGCTCTCGATTCTATTCAAAATCATCAATTTATTTATTTACAAAAGGATCCGAGAGATGAAAATTTTTGAAAAATTTTTGAAATCGCTCGGAGGCTCCATGCACAAGCTCTCGATTCTATTCAAAATCATCAATTTGTTTATTTACAAGAGGATCCGAAAGATGAAAATTTTTGAAAATTTTTTGAAATCGCTCGGAGGCTCCATGCACAAGCTCTCGATTCTATTCAAAATCATCAATTTATTTATTTACAAGAGGATCCGAAAGAAGAAAATTTTTGAAAATTTTTTGAAATCGCTCAGAGGCTCCATGCACAAGCTCTCGATTCTATTCAAAATCATCAATTTATTTATTTACAAGAGGATCCAAAAGATGAAAATTTTTGAAATTTTTTTGAAATCGCTCAGAGGCTCCATGCACAAGCTCTCGATTCTATTCAAAATCATCAATTTATTTATTTACAAGTGGATCCGAAAGATGAAAATTTTTGAAAAATTTTTGAAATCGCTCAGAGGCTCCATGCACAAGCTCTCGATTCTATTCAAAATCATCAATTTATTTAGTTACAAGAGGATCCGAAAGATGAAAATTTTTGAAAAATTTTTGAAATCGCTCAGAGGCTCCATGCACAAGCTCTCGATTCTATTCAAAATCATCAATTTATTTATTTACAAGAGGATCCGAAAGATGAAAATTTTTGAAATTTTTTTTGAAATCGCTCAGAGGCTCCATGCACAAGCTCTCGATTCTATTCAAAATCATCACTTTATTTATTTACAAGAGGATCCGAAAGATGAAAATTTTTGAAAATTTTTTGAAATCGCTCGGAGGCTCCATGCACAAGCTCTCGATTCTATTCAAAATCATCAATGTATTTATTTACAAGAGGATCCGAAAGATGAAAATTTTTGAAAAATTGTTGAAATCGCTCGGAGGCTCCATGCACAAGCTCTCGATTCTATTCAAAATCATAAATTTAATTATTTACAAGAGGATCCGAAAGATGAAAATTTTTGAAAATTTTTTGAAATAGCTCTGAAGCTCCATGCACAAGCTCTCGATTCTATTCAAAATCATCAATTTATTTATTTACAAGAGGATCCGAAAGATGAAAGTTTTTGAAAATTTTTTGAAATCGCTCAGAGGCTCCATGCACAAGCTCTCGATTCTATTCAAAATCATCAATTGATTCATTTACAAGAGGATCCGAAAGATGAAAAGTTTTGAAAATTTTTTGAAATCGCTCGGAGGCTCCATGCACAAGCTCTCGATGCTATTCAAAATCATCAATTTATTTATTTACAAGAGGATCCGAAAGATGAAAAGTTTTGAAATTTTTTTTGAAATCGCACGGAGGCTCCATGCACAAGCTCTCGATTCTATTCAAAATCATCAATTTATTTATGCACAAGAGGATCCGAAAGATGACAATTTTTGAAAAAATTTTGAAATCGCTCGGAGGCTCCAAGCACAAGCTCTCGATTCTATTCAAAATCATCAATTTATTTATTTACAAGAGGATCCGAAAGATGAAAATTTTTGAAAAATTTTTGAAATCGCTCATAGGCTCCATGCACAAGCTCGCGATTCTATTCAAAATCATCAATTTAATTATGCACAAGAGGATCCGAAAGATGACAATTTTTGAATTTTTTTTAGGAATCGCTCAGAGGCTCCATGCACAAGCTCTCGATTCTATTCAAAATCATCAATTTATTTATTTACAAGAGGATCCGAAAGATGAAAATTTTTGAAATTTTTTTGAAATCGCTCAGAGGCTCCATGCACAAGCTCTCGATTCTATTCAAAATCATCAATTTATTCATCTACAAGAGGATCCGAAAGATGAAAATTTTTGAAAATTTTTTCAAATCGCTCAGAGGCTCCATGTACAAGCTCTCGGTTCTATTGTAATTCATCAATTTATTTATGCACAAGAGGATCCGAAAGATGAAAATTTTTGAAATTTTTTTTGAAATCGCTCAGAGGCTCCATGCACAAGCTCTCGATTCTATTCAAAATCATCAATTTATTTATTTACAAGAGGATCCGAAAGATGAAAATTTTTGAAAAATTTTTGAAATCGCTCGGAGGCTCCATGCACAAGCTCTCGATTCTATTCAAAATCATCAATTTGTTTATTTACAAGAGGATCCGAAAGATGAAATTTTTTGAAAAAATTTTGAAATCGCTCGGAGGCTCCATGCACAAGCTCTCGATTCTATTCAAAATCATCAATTTAATTATTTACAAGAGGATCCGAAAGATGAAAATTTTTGAAAAATTTTTGAAATAGCTCTGAGGCTCCATGCACAAGCTCTCGATTCTATTCAAAATCATCAATTTATTTATTTACAAGAGGATCCGAAAGATGAAAGTTTTTGAAAATTTTTTGAAATCGCTCAGAGGCTTCATGCACAAGCTCTCGATTCTATTCAAAATCATCAATTTATTCATTTACAAGAGGATCCGAAAGATGAAAAGTTTTGAAAAATTTTTGAAATCGCTCGGAGGCTCCATGCACAAGCTCTCGATGCTATTCAAAATCATCAATTTATTTATTTACAAGAGGATCCGAAAGATGAAAAGTTTTGAAAATTTTTTGAAATCGCACGGAGGCTCCATGCACAAGCTCTCGATTCTATTCAAAATCATCAATTTATTTATGCACAAGAGGATCCGAAAGATGACAATTTTTGAAAAAATTTTGAAATCGCTCGGAGGCTCCAAGCACAAGCTCTCGATTCTATTCAAAATCATCAATTTATTTATTTACAAGAGGATCCGAAAGATGAAAATTTTTGAAAAATTTTTGAAATCGCTCGGAGGCCTCATGCACAAGCTCTCGATTCTATTCAAAATCATCAATTTAATTATGCACAAGAGGATCCGAAAGATGACAATTTTTGAATTTTTTTGGAAATCGCTCAGAGGCTCCATGCACAAGCTCTCGATTCTATTCAAAATCATCAATTTATTTATTTACAAGAGGATCCGAAAGATGAAAATTTTTGAAATTTTTTTGAAATCGCTCAGAGGCTCCATGCACAAGCTCTCGATTCTATTCAAAATCATCAATTTATTCATCTACAAGAGGATCCGAAAGAAGAAAATTTTTGAAAAATTTTTGAAATCGCTCAGAGGCTCCATGTACAAGCTCTCGATTCTATTGTAAATCATCAATTTATTTATGCACAAGAGAATCCGAAAGATGAAAATTTTTGAAATTTTTTTTGAAATCGCTCAGAGGCTCCAAGCACAAGCTCTCGATTCTATTCAAAATCATCAATTTATTTATTTACAAGAGGATCCGAAAGATGAAAATTTTTGAAAAATTTTTGAAATCGCTCGGAGGCTCCATGCACAAGCTCTCGATTCTATTCAAAATCATCAATTAATTTATTTACAAGAGGATCCGAAAGATGAAAAGTTTTGAAAAATTTTTGAAATCGCTCGGAGGCTCCATGCACAAGCTCTCGATGCTATTCAAAATCATCAATTTGTTTGTTTACAAGAGGATCCGAAAGATGAAATGTTTTGAAAAATTTTTGAAATCGCTCGGAGGCTCCATGCACAAGCTCTCGATTCTATTCAAAATCAACAATTTATTTATTTACAAGAGGATCCGAAAGATGAAAAGTTTTGAAAAATTTTTGAAATCGCTCGGAGGCTCCATGCACGAGCTCTCGATGCTATTCAAAATCATCAATTTATTTATTTACAAGAGGATCCGAAAGATGAAATGTTTTGAAAAATTTTTGAAATCGCTCGGAGGCTCCATGCACAAGCTCTCGATTCTATTCAAAATCATCAATTTATTTATTTACAAGAGGATCCGAAAGATGAAAAGTTTTGAAAATTTTTTGAAATCGCACGGAGGCTCTATGCACAAGCTCTCGATTCTATTCAAAATCATCAATTTATTTATGCACAAGAGGATCCGAAAGATGACAATTTTTGAAAAATTTTTGAAATCGCTTGGAGGCTCCAAGCACAAGCTCTCGATTCTATTCAAAATCATCAATTTATTTATTTACAAGAGGATCCGAAAGATGAAAATTTTTTAAAAATTTTTGAAATCGCTCGGAGGCTCCATGCACAAGCTCTCGATTCTATTCAAAATCATCAATTTAATTATGCACAAGAGGATCCGAAAGATGACAATTTTTGAATTTTTTTGGAAATCGCTCAGAGGCTCCATGCACAAGCTCTCGATTCTATTCAAAATCATCAATTTATTTATTTACAAGAGTATCCGAAAGATGAAAATTTTTGAAATTTTTTTGAAATCGCTCAGAGGCTCCATGCACAAGCTCTCGATTCTATTCAAAATCATCAATTTATTCATCTACAAGAGGATCCGAAAGATGAAAATTTTTGAAAAATTTTTGAAATCGCTCAGAGGCTCCATGTACAAGCTCTCGATTCTATTGTAAATCATCAATTTATTTATGCACAAGAGGATCCGAAAGATGAACATTTTTGAAATTTTTTTTGAAATCGCTCAGAGGCTCCAAGCACAAGCTCTCGATTCTATTCAAAATCATCAATTTATTTATTTACAAGAGGATCCGAAAGATGAAAAGTTTTGAAAAATTTTTGAAATCGCTCGGAGGCTCCATGCACAAGCTCTCGATGCTATTCAAAATCATCAATTTATTTATTTACAAGAGGATCCGATAGATGAAATGTTTTGAAAGATTTTTGAAATCGCTCGGAGGCTCCATGCACAAGCTCTCGATTCTATTCGAAATCATCAATTTATTTATTTACAAGAGGATCTGAATGATGAAAATTTTTGGAAAAATTTTGAAATCGCTCAAAGGCTCCATTCACAAGCTCTCGATGCTATTCAAAATCATCAATTTATTTATTTACCAGAGGATCCGAAGGTGAAAATTTTTGAAAAATTTTTGAAATCGCTCGGAGGCTCCATGCACAAGCTCTCGATTCTATTCAAAATCATCAATTTATTTATTTACAAGAGGATCCGAAAGATGAAAATTTTTGAAAAATTTTTGAAATCGCTTGGAGGCTCCATACACAAGCTCTCGATTCTATTCAAAATCATCAATTTATTTATGCACAAGAGGATCCGAAAGATGACAATTTTTGAATTTTTTTTGAAATCGCTCAGAGGCTCCATACACAAGCTCTCGATTCTATTCAAAATCATAAATTTATTTATTTACAAGAGGATCCGAAAGATGAAATTTTTTGAAATTTTTTGGAAATCGCTCAGAGGCTCCATGCACAAGCTCTCGATTCTATTCAAAATCATCAATTTATTCATTTACAAGAGGATCCGAAAGATGAAAATTTTTGAAAATTTTTTGAAATCGCTCAGAGGCTTCATGCACAAGCTCTCGATTCTATTCAAAATCATCAATTTATTTATGCACAAGAGGATCCGAAAGATGAAAATTTTTGAAATTTTTTTTGAAATCGCTCAGAGGCTCCATACACAAGCTCTCGATTCTATTCAAAATCATAAATTTATTTATTTACAAGAGGATCCGAATGATGAAAATCTTTGAACATTTTTTGAAATCGCTCAGAGGGTCCATGCACAAGCTCTCGATTCTATTCAAAATCATCAATTTATTTATTTACAAGAGGATCCGAAAGATGAAAATTTTTGAAAATTTTTTGAAATCGCTCGGAGGCTCCATGCACAAGCTCTCGATTCTATTCAAAATCATCAATTTATTTATGCACAAGAGGATCCGAAGATGAAAATTTTTGAAAAATTTTTGAAATCGCTCGGAGGCTTCATGCACAAGCTCTCGATTCTATTCAAAATCATCAATTTATTTATTTACAAGAGGATCCGAAAGATAAAAATTTTTGAAAAATTTTTGAAATCGCTCGGAGGCTCCATGCACAAGCTCTCGATTCTATTCAAAATCATCAATTTATTTATTTACAAGAGGATCCGAAAGATGAAAATTTTTGAAAAAATTTTGAAATCGCTCAGAGGCTCCATTCACAAGCTCTCGATGCTATTCAAAATCATCAATTTATCTATTTACAAGAGGATCCGAAAGATGAAAATTTTTGAAAATTTTTTGAAATCGCTCGGAGGCTCCATGCACAAGCTCTCGATTCTATTCAAAATCATAAATTTATTTTTTTACAAGAGGATCCGAATGATGAAAATTTTTGAACATTTTTTGAAATCGCTCAGAGGGTCCATGCACAAGCTCTCGATTCTATTCAAAATCATCAATTTATTTATTTACAAGAGGATCCGAAGATGAAAATTTTTGAAAATTTTTTGAAATCGGTCGGAGGCTCCATGCACAAGCTCTCGATTCTATTCAAAATCATCAATTTATTTATTTACAAGAGGATCCGAAAGATGAAAATTTTTGAAAATTTTTTGAAATCGGTCGGAGGCTCCATGCACAAGCTCTCGATTCTATTCAAAATCATCAATTTATTTATTTACAAGAGGATCCGAAAGATGAAAATTTTTGAAAAATTTTTGAAATCGCTCGGAGGCTCCATGCACAAGCTCTCGATTCTATTCAAAATCATCAATTTATTTATGCACAAGAGGATCCGAAGATGAAAATTTTTGAAAAATTTTTGAAATCGCTCGGAGGCTTCATGCACAAGCTCTCGATTCTATTCAAAATCATCAATTTATTTATTTACAAGAGGATCCGAAAGATAAAAATTTTTGAAAAATTTTTGAAATCGCTCGGAGGCTCCATGGACAAGCTCTCGATTCTATTCAAAATCATCAATTTATTTATTTACAAGAGGATCCGAAAGATGAAAATTTTTGAAAAATTTTTTAAATCGCTCAGAGGCTCCATTCACAAGCTCTCGATGCTATTCAAAATCATCAATTTATTTATTTACAAGAGGATCCGAAGATGAAAATTTTTGAAAATTTTTTGAAATCGCTCGGAGGCTCCATGCACAAGCTCTCGATTCTATTCAAAATCATAAATTTATTTTTTTACAAGAGGATCCGAATGATGAAAATTTTTGAACATTTTTTGAAATCGCTCAGAGGGTCCATGCACAAGCTCTTGATTCTATTCAAAATAATCAATTTATTTATTTACAAGAGGATCCGAAGATGAAAATTTTTGAAAATTTTTTGAAATCGGTCGGAGGCTCCATGCACAAGCTCTCGATTCTATTCAAAATCATCAATTTATTTATGCACAAGGAGATCCGAAAGATGACAATTTTTGAAAAAATTTTGAAATCGCTCGGAGGCTCCAAGCACAAGCTTTCGATTCTATTCAAAATCATCAATTTATTTATTTACAAGAGGATCCGAAAGATAAAAATTTTTGAAAAATTTTTGAAATCGCTCGGAGGCTCCATGCACAAGCTCTCGATTCTATTCAAAATCATCAATTTACTTATTTACAAGAGGATCCGAAAGATGAAAATTTTTGAAAAATTTTTGAAATCGCTCAGAGGCTCCATTCACAAGCTCTCGATGCTATTCAAAATCATCAATTTATTTATTTACAAGAGGATCCGAAAGATGAAAAGTTTTGAAAAATTTTTGAAATCGCTCGGAGGCTCCATGCACAAGCTCTCGATGCTATTCAAAATCATCAATTTATTTATTTACAAGAGGATCCGAAAGATGAAATGTTTTGAAAGATTTTTGAAATCGCTCGGAGGCTCCATGCACAAGCTCTCGATTCTATTCAAAATCATCAATTTATTTATTTACAAGAGGATCTGAATGATGAAAATTTTTGGAAAAATTTTGAAATCGCTCAAAGGCTCCATTCACAAGCTCTCGATGCTATTCAAAATCATCAATTTATTTATTTACCAGAGGATCCGAAGATGAAAATGTTTGAAAAATTTTTGAAATCGCTCGGAGGCTCCATGCACAAGCTCTCGATTCTATTCAAAATCATCAATTTATTTATTTACAAGAGGATCCGAAAGATGAAAATTTTTGAAAAATTTTTGAAATCGCTCGGAGGCTCCATACACAAGCTCTCGATTCTATTCAAAATCATCAATTTATTTATGCACAAGAGGATCCGAAAGATGACAATTTTTGAATTTTTTTGGAAATCGCTCAGAGGCTCCATGCACAAGCTCTCGATTCTATTCAAAATCATCAATTTATTTATTTACAAGAGGATCCGAAAGATGAAAATTTTTGAAATTTTTTGGAAATCGCTCAGAGGCTCCATGCACAAGCTCTCGATTCTATTCAAAATCATCAATTTATTCATTTACAAGAGGATCCGAAAGATGAAAATTTTTGAAAATTTTTTGAAATCGCTCAGAGGCTCCATGCACAAGCTCTCGATTCTATTCAAAATCATCAATTTATTTATGCACAAGAGGATCCGAAAGATGAAAATTTTTGAAAATTTTTTGAAATCGCTCAGAGGCTCCATGCACAAGCTCTCGATTCTATTCAAAATCATCAATTTATTTATGCACAAGAGGATCCGAAAGATGAAAATTTTTGAAATTTTTTTGGAAATCGCTCAGAGGCTCCATGCACAAGCTCTCGATTCTATTCAAAATCATCAATTTATTTATTTACAAGAGGATCCGAAAGATGAAAATTTTTGAAAAATTTTTGAAATCGCTCGGAGGCTCCATGCACAAGCTCTCGATTCTATTCAAAATCATCAATTTATTTATTTACAAGAGGATCCGAAAGATGAAAATTTTTGAAAAATTTTTGAAATCGCTCAGAGGCTCCATTCACAAGCTCTCGATGCTATTCAAAATCATCAATTTATTTATTTACAAGAGGATCCGAAAGATGAAAATTTTTGAAAATTTTTTGAAATCGCTCGGAGGCTCCATGCACAAGCTCTCGATTCTATTCAAAATCATCAATTTATTTATGCACAAGAGGATCCGAAAGATGAAAATTTTTGAAATTTTTTTGGAAATCGCTCAGAGGCTCCATGCACAAGCTCTCGATTCTATTCAAAATCATCAATTTATTTATTTACAAGAGGATCCGAAAGATGAAAATTTTTGAAAAATTTTTGAAATCGCTCGGAGGCTCCATGCACAAGCTCTTGATTCTATTCAAAATCATCAATTTATTTATTTACAAGAGGATCCGAAGATGAAAATTTTTGAAATTTTTTTGAAATCGGTCGGAGGCTCCATGCACAAGCTCTCGATTCTATTCAAAATCATCAATTTTTTTATGCACAAGAGGACCCGAAGATGAAAATTTTTGAAAAATTTTTGAAATCGCTCGGAGGCTTCATGCACAAGCTCTCGATTCTATTCAAAATCATCAATTTATTTATTTACAAGAGGATCCGAAAGATAAAAATTTTTGAAAAATTTTTGAAATCGCTCGGAGGCTCCATGCACAAGCTCTCGATTCTATTCAAAATCATCAATTTACTTATTTACAAGAGGATCCGAAAGATGAAAAGTTTTGAAAAATTTTTGAAATCGCTCGGAGGCTCCATGCACAAGCTCTCGATGCTATTCAAAATCATCAATTTATTTATTTACAAGAGGATCCGAAAGATGAAATGTTTTGAAAGATTTTTGAAATCGCTCGGAGGCTCCATGCACAAGCTCTCGATTCTATTCAAAATCATCAATTTATTTATTTACAAGAGGATCCGAAAGATGAAAATTTTTGAAAAATTTTTGAAATCGCTCGGAGGCTCCAGACACAAGCTCTCGATTCTATTCAAAATCATCAATTTATTTATGCACAAGAGGATCCGAAAGATGACAATTTTTGAATTTTTTTTGAAATCGCTCAGAGGCTCCATGCACAAGCTCTCGATTCTATTCAAAATCATCAATTTATTTATTTACAAGAGGATCCGAAAGATGAAATTTTTGAAATTTTTTGGAAATCGCTCAGAGGCTCCATGCACAAGCTCTCGATTCTATTCAAAATCATAAATTTATTCATTTACAAGAGGATCCGAAAGATGAAAATTTTTGAAAATTTTTTGAAATCGCTCAGAGGCTCCATGCACAAGCTCTCGAATCTATTCAAAATCATCAATTTATTTATGCACAAGAGGATCCGAAAGATGAAAATTTTTGAAAATTTTTTGAAATCGCTCAGAGGCTCCATGCACAAGCTCTCGATTCTATTCAAAATCATCAATTTATTTATGCACAAGAGGATCCGAAAGATGAAAATTTTTGAATTTTTTTTTGAAATCGCTCAGAGGCTCCATACACAAGCTCTCGATTCTATTCAAAATCATAAATTTATTTATTTACAAGAGGATCCGAATGATGAAAATTTTTGAACATTTTTTGAAATCGCTCAGAGGGTCCATGCACAAGCTCTCGATTCTATTCAAAATCATCAATTTATTTATTTACAAGAGGATCCGAAAGATGAAAATTTTTGAAAAATTTTTGAAATCGCTCGGAGGCTCCATGCACAAGCTCTCGATTCTATTCAAAATCATCAATTTATTTATGCACAAGAGGATCCGAAGATGAAAATTTTTGAAAAATTTTTGAAATCGCTCGGAGGCTTCATGCACAAGCTCTCGATTCTATTCAAAATCATCAATTTATTTATTTACAAGAGGATCCGAAAGATAAAAATTTTTGAAAATTTTTTGAAATCGCTCGGAGGCTCCATGCACAAGCTCTCGATTCTATTCAAAATCATCAATTTATTTATTTACAAGAGGATCCGAAAGATGAAAATTTTTGAAAAATTTTTGAAATCGCTCAGAGGCTCCATTCACAAGCTCTCGATGCTATTCAAAATCATCAATTTATTTATTTACAAGAGGATCCGAAAGATGAAAATTTTTGAAATTTTTTTGAAATCGCTCGGAGGCTCCATGCACAAGCTCTCGATTCTATTCAAAATCATAAATTTATTTTTTTACAAGAGGATCCGAATGATGAAAATTTTTGAACATTTTTTGAAATCGCTCAGAGGGTCCATGCACAAGCTCTCGATTCTATTCAAAATCATCAATTTATTTATTTACAAGAGGATCCGAAGATGAAAATTTTTGAAAATTTTTTGAAATCGGTCGGAGGCTCCATGCACAAGCTCTCGATTCTATTCAAAATCATCAATTTATTTATTTACAAGAGGATCCGAAAGATGAAAATTTTTGAAAAATTTTTGAAATCGCTCGGAGGCTCCATGCACAAGCTCTCGATTCTATTCAAAATCATCAATTTATTTATTTACAAAGGGATCCGAAAGATGAAACGTTTTGAAAAATTTTTGAAATCGCTCGGAGGCTCCATGCACAAGCTCTCGATTCTATTCAAGATCATCAATTTGTTTATTTACAAGAGGATCCGAATGATGAAAATTTTTGAACATTTTTTGAAATCGCTCAGAGGGTCCATGCACAAGCTCTCGATTCTATTCAAAATCATAAATTTATTTTTTTACAAGAGGATCCGAATGATGAAAATTTTTGAACATTTTTTGAAATCGCTCAGAGGGTCCATGCACAAGCTCTCGATTCTATTCAAAATCATCAATTTATTTATTTACAAGAGGATCCGAAGATGAAAATTTTTGAAAATTTTTTTGAAATCGGTCGGAGGCTTCATGCACAAGCTCTCGATTCTATTCAAAATCATCAATTTATTTATTTACAAGAGGATCCGAAAGATGAAAATTTTTGAAAAATTTTTGAAATCGCTCGGAGGCTCCATGCACAAGCTCTCGATTCTATTCAAAATCATCAATTTATTTATTTACAAAGGGATCCGAAAGATGAAACGTTTTGAAAAATTTTTGAAATCGCTCGGAGGCTCCATGCACAAGCTCTCGATTCTATTCAAAATCATCAATTTATTTATTTACAAGAGGATCCGAAAGATGAAAATTTTTGAAACATTTTTGAAATCGCTCAGAGGCTCCATGCACAAGCTCTCGATTCTATTCAAAATCATAAATTTATTTTTTTACAAGAGGATCCGAATGATGAAAATTTTTGAACATTTTTTGAAATCGCTCAGAGGGTCCATGCACAAGCTCTCGATTCTATTCAAAATCATCAATTTATTTATTTACAAGAGGATCCGAAGATGAAAATTTTTGAAAATTTTTTGAAATCGGTCGGAGGCTCCATGCACAAGCTCTCGATTCTATTCAAAATCATCAATTTATTTATTTACAAGAGGATCCGAAAGATGAAAATTTTTGAAAAATTTTTGAAATCGCTCGGAGGCTCCATGCACAAGCTCTCGATTCTATTCAAAATCATCAATTTATTTATTTACAAAGGGATCCGAAAGATGAAACGTTTTGAAAATTTTTTGAAGCCGCTTGGAGGCTCCATGCACAAGCTCTCGATTCTATTCAAAATCATCAATTTATTAATTTACAAGAGGATCCGAAAGATGAAAATTTTTGAAACATTTTTGAAATCGCTCAGAGGCTCCATGCACAAGCTCTCGATTCTATTCAAAATCATCAATTTATTCATTTACAAGAGGATCCGAAAGATGAAAATTTTTGAAAATTTTTTGAAATCGCTCGGAGGCTCCATGCACAAGCTCTCGATTCTATTCAAGATCATCAATTTATTTATTTGCAAGAGGATCCGAATGATGAAAATTTTTGAACATTTTTTGAAATCGCTCAGAGGCTCCATGCACAAGCTCTCGATTCTATTCAAAATCATCAATTTATTTATTTACAAGAGGATCCGAAGATGAAAATTTTTGAATAATTTTTGAAATCGCTCGGAGGCCCCATGCACAAGCTCTCGATTCTATTCAAAATCATCAATTTATTTATTTACAAGAGGATCCGAAATATGAAAATTTTTGAAAAATTTTTGAAATCGCTCGGAGGCTCCATGCACAAGCTCTCGATTCTATTCAAAATCATCAATTTATTTATGCACAAGAGGATCCGAAAGATGACAATTTTTGAATTTTTTTGAAATCGCTCAGAGGCTCCATGCACAAGCTCTCGATTCTATTCAAAATCATCAATTTATTTATTTACAAGAAGATCCGAAAGATGAAAATTTTTGAAATTTTTTTGAAATCGCTCATAGCCTCCATGCACAAGCTCTCGATTCTATTCAAAATCATCAATTTATTTATTTACAAGAGGATCCGAAAGATGAAAAGTTTTGAAAATTTTTTGAAGTCGCTCGGAGGCTCCATGCACAAGCTCTCGATTCTATTCAAAATCATCAATTTATTAATTTACAAGAGGATCCGAAAGATGAAAATTTTTGAAACATTTTTGAAATCGCTCGGAGGCTCCATGCACAAGCTCTCGATTCTATTCAAAATCATCAATTTATTTATTTACAAGAGGTTCCGAAAGATGAAAATTTTTGAAAAATTTTTGAAATCGCTCGGAGGCTCCATGCACAAGCTCTCGATTCTATTCAAAATCATAAATTTATTTATTTACAAGAGGATCCGAATGATGAAAATTTTTGAACATTTTTTGAAATCGCTCAGAGGGTCCATGCACAAGCTCTCGATTCTATTCAAAATCATCAATTTATTTAT
The DNA here is from genome assembly GCA_963942545.1 of Oxycera nigricornis. NCBI lineage: Eukaryota > Metazoa > Arthropoda > Insecta > Diptera > Stratiomyidae > Oxycera > Oxycera nigricornis. The sequence continues at coordinate 13,275,033 of OZ012664.1, read as the reverse complement.
TTACAAGAGGATCCGAAGATGAAAATTTTTGAAAAATTTTTGAAATCGCTCGGAGGCTCCATGCACAAGCTCTCGATTCTATTCAAAATCATCGATTTATTTATTTACAAGAGGATCCGAAAGATGAAAATTTTTGAAAAATTTTTGAAATCGCTCGGAGGCTCCATGCACAAGCTCTCGATTCTATTCAAAATCATCAATTTATTTATTTACAAAGGGATCCGAAAGATGAAACGTTTTGAAAAATTTTTGAAATCGCTCGGAGGCTCCATGCACAAGCTCTCGATTCTATTCAAAATCATCAATTTATTTATTTACAAGAGGATCCGAAAGATGAAAATTTTTGAATTTTTTTTTGAAATCGCTCAGAGGCTCCATGCACAAGCTCTCGATTCTATTCAAAATCATCAATTTATTTATTTACAAGAGGATCCGAATGATGAAAATTTTTGAACATTTTTTGAAATCGCTCGGAGGCTCCATGCACAAGCTCTCGATTCTATTCAAGATCATCAATTTATTTATTTACAAGAGGTTCCGAATGATGAAAATTTTTGAACATTTTTTGAAATCGCTCAGAGGGTCCATGCACAAGCTCTCGATTCTATTCAAAATCATAAATTTATTTTTTTACAAGAAGATCCGAATGATGAAAATTTTTGAACATTTTTTGAAATCGCTCAGAGGGTCCATGCACAAGCTCTCGATTCTATTCAAAATCATCAATTTATTTATTTACAAGAGGATCCGAAGATGAAAATTTTTGAAATTTTTTTGAAATCGGTCGGAGGCTCCATGCACAAGCTCTCGATTCTATTCAAAATCATCAATTTATTTATTTACAAGAGGATCCGAAAGATGAAAATTTTTGAAAAATTTTTGAAATCGCTCGGAGGCTCCATGCACAAGCTCTCGATTCTATTCAAAATCATCAATTTATTTATTTACAAAGGGATCCGAAAGATGAAACGTTTTGAAAAATTTTTGAAATCGCTCGGAGGCTCCATGCACAAGCTCTCGATTCTATTCAAAATCATCAATTTATTTATTTACAAGAGGATCCGAAAGATGAAAATTTTGGAATTTTTTTTTTAAATCGCTCAGAGGCTCCATGCACAAGCTCTCGATTCTATTCAAAATCATCAATTTATTCATTTACAAGAGGATCCGAAAGATGAAAATTTTTGAAAATTTTTTGAAATCGCTCGGAGGCTCCATGCACAAGCTCTCGATTCTATTCAAGATCATCAATTTATTTATTTACAAGAGGATCCGAATGATGAAAATTTTTGAACATTTTTTGAAATCGCTCAGAGGCTCCATGCACAAGCTCTCGATTCTATTCAAAATCATCAATTTATTTATTTACAAGAGGATCCGAAGATGAAAATTTTTGAATAATTTTTGAAATCGCTCGGAGGCTCCATGCACAAGCTCTCGATTCTATTCAAAATCATCAATTTATTTATTTACAAGAGGATCCGAAATATGAAAATTTTGGAAAAATTTTTGAAATCGCTCGGAGGCTCCATGCACAAGCTCTCGATTCTATTCAAAATCATCAATTTATTTATGCACAAGAGGATCCGAAAGATGACAATTTTTGAATTTTTTTTGAAATCGCTCAGAGGCTCCATGCACAAGCTCTCGATTCTATTCAAAATCATCAATTTATTTATTTACAAGAAGATCCGAAAGATGAAAATTTTTGAAATTTTTTTGAAATCGCTCAGAGCCTCCATGCACAAGCTCTCGATTCTATTCAAAATCATCAATTTATTTATTTACAAGAGGATCCGAAAGATGAAAAGTTTTGAAAATTTTTTGAAGTCGCTCGGAGGCTCCATGCACAAGCTCTCGATTCTATTCAAAATCATCAATTTATTAATTTACAAGAGGATCCGAAAGATGAAAATTTTTGAAACATTTTTGAAATCGCTCGGAGGCTCCATGCACAAGCTCTCGATTCTATTCAAAATCATCAATTTATTTATTTACAAGAGGTTCCGAAAGATGAAAATTTTTGAAAAATTTTTGAAATCGCTCGGAGGCTCCATGCACAAGCTCTCGATTCTATTCAAAATCATAAATTTATTTATTTACAAGAGGATCCGAATGATGAAAATTTTTGAACATTTTTTGAAATCGCTCAGAGGGTCCATGCACAAGCTCTCGATTCTATTCAAAATCATCAATTTATTTATTTACAAGAGGATCCGAAGATGAAAATTTTTGAAAAATTTTTGAAATCGCTCGGAGGCTCCATGCACAAGCTCTCGATTCTATTCAAAATCATCGATTTATTTATTTACAAGAGGATCCGAAAGATGAAAATTTTTGAAAATTTTTTGAAATCGCTCGGAGGCTCCATGCACAAGCTCTCGATTCTATTCAAAATCATCAATTTATTTATTTACAAAAGGATCCGAAAGATGAAACGTTTTGAAAAATTTTTGAAATCGCTCGGAGGCTCCATGCACAAGCTCTCGATTCTATTCAAAATCATTAATTTATTTATTTACAAGAGGATCCGAAAGATGAAAATTTTTGAAATTTTTTTAAAATCGCTCGGAGGCTCCATGCACAAGCTCTCGATTCTATTCAAAATCATCAATTTATTCATTTACAAGAGGATCCGAAAGATGAAAATTTTTGAAAATTTTTTGAAATCGCTCAGAGGCTCCATGCACAAGCTCTCGATTCTATTCAAAATCATCAATTTATTTATGCACAAGAGGATCCGAAAGATGAAAATTTTTGAAACTTTTTTTGAAATCGCTCAGAGGCTCCATGCACAAGCTCTCGATTCTATTCAAAATCATCAATTTATTTATTTACAAGAGGATCCGAAAGATGAAAATTTTTGAAAAATTTTTGAAATCGCTCGGAGGCTCCATGCACAAGCTCTCGATTCTATTCAAAATCATCAATTTATTTATTTACAAGAGGATCCGAAGATGAAAATTTTTGAAAAATTTTTGAAATCGCTCGGAGGCTTCATGCACAAGCTCTCGATTCTATTCAAAATCATCAATTTATTTATTTACAAGAGGATCCGAAAGATGAAAATTTTTGAAAAATTTTTGAAATCGCTCGGAGGCTCCATGCACAAGCTCTCGATTCTATTCAAAATCATCAATTTATTTATTTACAAGAGGATCCGAAAGATGAAAATTTTTGAAATTTTTTTAAAATCGCTCTGTGGCTCCATGCACAAGCTCTCAATTCTATTCAAAATCATCAATTTATTCATTTACAAGAGGATCCGAAAGATGAAAATTTTTGAAAATTTTTTGAAATCGCTCAGAGGCTCCATGCACAAGCTCTCGATTCTATTCAAAATCATCAATTTATTTATTTACAAGAGGATCCGAAAGATGAAAATTTTTGAAAAATTTTTGAAATCGCTCGGAGGCTCCATGCACAAGCTCTCGATTCTATTCAAAATCATCAATTTATTTATTTACAAAAGGATCCGAAGATGAAAATTTTTGAAAAATTTTTGAAATCGCTCGGAGGCTTCATGCACAAGCTCTCGATTCTATTCAAAATCATTAATTTATTTATTTACAAGAGGATCCGAAAGATGAAAATTTTTGAAAAATTTTTGAAATCGCTCGGAGGCTCCATGCACAAGCTCTCGATTCTATTCAAAATCATCAATTTATTTATTTACAAGAGGATCCGAAAGATGAAAATTTTTGAAAAATTTATGAAATCGCTCGGAGGCTCCATGCACAAGCTCTCGATTCTATTCAAAATCATCAATTTATTTATTTACAAGAGGATCCGAAAGATGAAAATTTTTCAAATTTTTTTGAAATCGCTCAGAGGCTCCATGCACAAGCTCTCGATTCTATTCAAAATCATCAATTTATTTATTTACAAGTGGATCCGAAAGATGAAAATTTTTGAAAAAATTTTGAAATCGCTCAGAGGCTCCATGCACAAGCTCTCGATTCTATTCAAAATCATCAATTTATTTAGTTACAAGAGGATCCGAAAGATGAAAATTTTTGAAATTTTTTTGAAATCGCTCAGAGGCTCCATGCACAAGCTCTCGATTCTATTCAAAATCATCAATTTATTTATGCACAAGAGGATCCGAAAAATGACAATTTTTGAATTTTTTTTGAAATCGCTCAGAGGCTTCATGCACAAGTTCTCGATTCTATTCAAAATCATCAATTTATTTATGCACAAGAGGATCCGAAAGATGAAAATTTTTGAAATTTTTTTGAAATCACTCAGAGGCTCCATGCACAAGCTCTCGATTGTATTCAAAATCATCAATTTATTCATTTACAAGAGGATCCGAAAGATGAAAATTTTTGAAAATTTTTTGAAATCGCTCAGAGGCTTCATGCACAAGCTCTCGATTCTATTCAAAATCATCAATTTATTTATGCACAAGAGGATCCGAAAGATGAAAATTTTTGAATTTTTTTTTTGAAATCGCTCAGAGGCTCCATGCATAAGCTCTCGATTCTATTCAAAATCATCAATTTATTTATTTACAAGAGGATCCGAAAGATGAAAATTTTTGAAAAATTTTTGAAATCGCTCAGAGGCTCTATGCACAAGCTCTCGATTCTATTCAAAATCATCAATTTATTTATTTACAAGAGGATCCGAAAGATGAAAAGTTTTGAAAATTTTTTGAAGTCGCTCGGAGGCTCCATGCACAAGCTCTCGATTCTATTCAAAATCATCAATTTATTAATTTACAAGAGGATCCGAAAGATGAAAATTTTTGAAACATTTTTGAAATCGCTCAGAGGCTCCATTCACAAGCTCTCGATGCTATTCAAAATCATCAATTGTTTTATTTACAAGAGGTTCCGAAAGATGAAAATTTTTGAAAAATTTTTGAAATCGCTCGGAGGCTCCATGCACAAGCTCTCGATTCTATTCAAAATCATAAATTTATTTATTTACAAGAGGATCCGAATGATGAAAATTTTTGAACATTTTTTGAAATCGCTCAGAGGGTCCATGCACAAGCTCTCGATTCTATTCAAAATCATCAATTTATTTAGTTACAAGAGGATCCGAAAGATAAAAATTTTTGAAATTTTTTTGAAATCGCTCAGAGGCTCCATGCACAAGCTCTCGATTCTATTCAAAATCATCAATTTATTTGTTTACAAGAGGATCCGAAACATGAAAATTTTTGAACATTTTTTGAAATGGCTCTTAGGCTCCATGCACAAGCTCTCGATTCTATTCAAAATCATCAATTTATTTATTTACAAGAGGATCCGAAAGATGAAAATTTTTGAAAAATTTTTGAAATCGCTCAGAGGCTCCATGCACAAGCTCTCGATTCTATTCAAAATCATCAATTTATTTATTTACAAGAGGATCCGAAAGATGAAAATTTTTCAAATTTGTTTGAAATCGCTCAGAGGCTCCATGCACAAGCTCTCGATTCTATTCAAAATCATCAATTTATTTATTTACAAGTGGATCCGAAAGATGAAAATTTTTGAAAAAATTTTGAAATCGCTCAGAGGCTCCATGCACAAGCTCTCGATTCTATTCAAAATCATTAATTTATTTATTTACAAGAGGATCCGAAAGATGAACATTTTTGAAATTTTTTTAAAATCGCTCGGAGGCTCCATGCACAAGCTCTCGATTCTATTCCAAATCATCAATTTATTCATTTACAAGAGGATCCGAAAGATGAAAATGTTTGAAAATTTTTTGAAATCGCTCAGAGGCTCCATGCACAAGCTCTCGATTCTATTCAAAATCATCAATTTATTTATGCACAAGAGGATCCGAAAGATGAAAATTTTTGAAACTTTTTTTGAAATCGCTCAGAGGCTCCATGCACAAGCTCTCGATTCTATTCAAAATCATCAATTTATTTATTTACAAGAGGATCCGAAAGATGAAAATTTTTGAAAAATTTTTGAAATCGCTCGGAGGTTCCATGCACAAGCTCTCGATTCTATTCAAAATCATCAATTTATTTATTTACAAGAGGATCCGAAGATGAAAATTTTTGAAAAATTTTTGAAATCGCTCGGAGGCTTCATGCACAAGCTCTCGATTCTATTCAAAATCATCAATTTATTCATTTACAAGAGGATCCGAAAGATGAAAATTTTTGAAACATTTTTGAAATCGCTCGGAGGCTCCATGCACAAGCTCTCGATTCTATTCAAAATCATTAATTTATTTATTTACAAGAGGATCCGAAAGATGAACATTTTTGAAATTTTTTTAAAATCGCTCGGAGGCTCCATGCACAAGCTCTCGATTCTATTCCAAATCATCAATTTATTCATTTACAAGAGGATCCGAAAGATGAAAATGTTTGAAAATTTTTTGAAATCGCTCAGAGGCTCCATGCACAAGCTCTCGATTCTATTCAAAATCATCAATTTATTTATGCACAAGAGGATCCGAAAGATGAAAATTTTTGAAACTTTTTTTGAAATCGCTCAGAGGCTCCATGCACAAGCTCTCGATTCTATTCAAAATCATCAATTTATTTATTTACAAGAGGTTCCGAAAGATGAAAATTTTTGAAAAATTTTTGAAATCGCTCGGAGGCTCCATGCACAAGCTCTCGATTCTATTCAAAATCATAAATTTATTTATTTACAAGAGGATCCGAATGATGAAAATTTTTGAACATTTTTTGAAATCGCTCAGAGGGTCCATGCACAAGCTCTCGATTCTATTCAAAATCATCAATTTATTTATTTACAAGAGGATCCGAAGATGAAAATTTTTGAAAAATTTTTGAAATCGCTCGGAGGCTCCATGCACAAGCTCTCGATTCTATTCAAAATCATTTATTTATTTATTTACAAGAGGATCCGAAAGATGAACATTTTTGAAATTTTTTTAAAATCGCTCGGAGGCTCCATGCACAAGCTCTCGATTCTATTCAAAATCATCAATTTATTTATTTACAAGAGGATCCGAAGATGAAAATTTTTGAAAAATTTTTGAAATCGCTCGGAGGCTCCATGCACAAGCTCTCGATTCTATTCAAAATCATCAATTTATTTATGCACAAGAGGATCCGAAAGATGAAAATTTTTGAAACTTTTTTTGAAATCGCTCAGAGGCTCCATGCACAAGCTCTCGATTCTATTCAAAATCATCAATTTATTTATTTACAAGAGGATCCGAAAGATGAAAATTTTTGAAAAATTTTTGAAATCGCTCGGAGGTTCCATGCACAAGCTCTCGATTCTATTCAAAATCATCAATTTATTTATTTACAAGAGGATCCGAAGATGAAAATTTTTGAAAAATTTTTGAAATCGCTCGGAGGCTTCATGCACAAGCTCTCGATTCTATTCAAAATCATCAATTTATTCATTTACAAGAGGATCCGAAAGATGAAAATTTTTGAAACATTTTTGAAATCGCTCGGAGGCTCCATGCACAAGCTCTCGATTCTATTCAAAATCATCAATTTATTTAGTTACAAGAGGATCCGAAAGATGAAAATTTTTGAAATTTTTTTGAAATCGCTCAGAGGCTCCATGCACAAGCTCTCGATTCTATTCAAAATCATCAATTTATTTATGCACAAGAGGATCCGAAAAATGACAATTTTTGAATTTTTTTTGAAATCGCTCAGAGGCTTCATGCACAAGTTCTCGATTCTATTCAAAATCATCAATTTATTTATGCACAAGAGGATCCGAAAGATGAAAATTTTTGAAATTTTTTTGAAATCACTCAGAGGCTCCATGCACAAGCTCTCGATTGTATTCAAAATCATCAATTTATTCATTTACAAGAGGATCCGAAAGATGAAAATTTTTGAAAATTTTTTGAAATCGCTCAGAGGCTTCATGCACAAGCTCTCGATTCTATTCAAAATCATCAATTTATTTATGCACAAGAGGATCCGAAAGATGAAAATTTTTGAATTTTTTTTTTGAAATCGCTCAGAGGCTCCATGCATAAGCTCTCGATTCTATTCAAAATCATCAATTTATTTATTTACAAGAGGATCCGAAAGATGAAAATTTTTGAAAAATTTTTGAAATCGCTCAGAGGCTCTATGCACAAGCTCTCGATTCTATTCAAAATCATCAATTTATTTATTTACAAGAGGATCCGAAAGATGAAAAGTTTTGAAAATTTTTTGAAGTCGCTCGGAGGCTCCATGCACAAGCTCTCGATTCTATTCAAAATCATCAATTTATTAATTTACAAGAGGATCCGAAAGATGAAAATTTTTGAAACATTTTTGAAATCGCTCAGAGGCTCCATTCACAAGCTCTCGATGCTATTCAAAATCATCAATTGTTTTATTTACAAGAGGTTCCGAAAGATGAAAATTTTTGAAAAATTTTTGAAATCGCTCGGAGGCTCCATGCACAAGCTCTCGATTCTATTCAAAATCATAAATTTATTTATTTACAAGAGGATCCGAATGATGAAAATTTTTGAACATTTTTTGAAATCGCTCAGAGGGTCCATGCACAAGCTCTCGATTCTATTCAAAATCATCAATTTATTTAGTTACAAGAGGATCCGAAAGATAAAAATTTTTGAAATTTTTTTGAAATCGCTCAGAGGCTCCATGCACAAGCTCTCGATTCTATTCAAAATCATCAATTTATTTGTTTACAAGAGGATCCGAAACATGAAAATTTTTGAACATTTTTTGAAATGGCTCTTAGGCTCCATGCACAAGCTCTCGATTCTATTCAAAATCATCAATTTATTTATTTACAAGAGGATCCGAAAGATGAAAATTTTTGAAAAATTTTTGAAATCGCTCAGAGGCTCCATGCACAAGCTCTCGATTCTATTCAAAATCATCAATTTATTTATTTACAAGAGGATCCGAAAGATGAAAATTTTTCAAATTTGTTTGAAATCGCTCAGAGGCTCCATGCACAAGCTCTCGATTCTATTCAAAATCATCAATTTATTTATTTACAAGTGGATCCGAAAGATGAAAATTTTTGAAAAAATTTTGAAATCGCTCAGAGGCTCCATGCACAAGCTCTCGATTCTATTCAAAATCATTAATTTATTTATTTACAAGAGGATCCGAAAGATGAACATTTTTGAAATTTTTTTAAAATCGCTCGGAGGCTCCATGCACAAGCTCTCGATTCTATTCCAAATCATCAATTTATTCATTTACAAGAGGATCCGAAAGATGAAAATGTTTGAAAATTTTTTGAAATCGCTCAGAGGCTCCATGCACAAGCTCTCGATTCTATTCAAAATCATCAATTTATTTATGCACAAGAGGATCCGAAAGATGAAAATTTTTGAAACTTTTTTTGAAATCGCTCAGAGGCTCCATGCACAAGCTCTCGATTCTATTCAAAATCATCAATTTATTTATTTACAAGAGGATCCGAAAGATGAAAATTTTTGAAAAATTTTTGAAATCGCTCGGAGGTTCCATGCACAAGCTCTCGATTCTATTCAAAATCATCAATTTATTTATTTACAAGAGGATCCGAAGATGAAAATTTTTGAAAAATTTTTGAAATCGCTCGGAGGCTTCATGCACAAGCTCTCGATTCTATTCAAAATCATCAATTTATTCATTTACAAGAGGATCCGAAAGATGAAAATTTTTGAAACATTTTTGAAATCGCTCGGAGGCTCCATGCACAAGCTCTCGATTCTATTCAAAATCATTAATTTATTTATTTACAAGAGGATCCGAAAGATGAACATTTTTGAAATTTTTTTAAAATCGCTCGGAGGCTCCATGCACAAGCTCTCGATTCTATTCCAAATCATCAATTTATTCATTTACAAGAGGATCCGAAAGATGAAAATGTTTGAAAATTTTTTGAAATCGCTCAGAGGCTCCATGCACAAGCTCTCGATTCTATTCAAAATCATCAATTTATTTATGCACAAGAGGATCCGAAAGATGAAAATTTTTGAAACTTTTTTTGAAATCGCTCAGAGGCTCCATGCACAAGCTCTCGATTCTATTCAAAATCATCAATTTATTTATTTACAAGAGGTTCCGAAAGATGAAAATTTTTGAAAAATTTTTGAAATCGCTCGGAGGCTCCATGCACAAGCTCTCGATTCTATTCAAAATCATAAATTTATTTATTTACAAGAGGATCCGAATGATGAAAATTTTTGAACATTTTTTGAAATCGCTCAGAGGGTCCATGCACAAGCTCTCGATTCTATTCAAAATCATCAATTTATTTATTTACAAGAGGATCCGAAGATGAAAATTTTTGAAAAATTTTTGAAATCGCTCGGAGGCTCCATGCACAAGCTCTCGATTCTATTCAAAATCATTTATTTATTTATTTACAAGAGGATCCGAAAGATGAACATTTTTGAAATTTTTTTAAAATCGCTCGGAGGCTCCATGCACAAGCTCTCGATTCTATTCAAAATCATCAATTTATTTATTTACAAGAGGATCCGAAGATGAAAATTTTTGAAAAATTTTTGAAATCGCTCGGAGGCTCCATGCACAAGCTCTCGATTCTATTCAAAATCATCAATTTATTTATGCACAAGAGGATCCGAAAGATGAAAATTTTTGAAACTTTTTTTGAAATCGCTCAGAGGCTCCATGCACAAGCTCTCGATTCTATTCAAAATCATCAATTTATTTATTTACAAGAGGATCCGAAAGATGAAAATTTTTGAAAAATTTTTGAAATCGCTCGGAGGTTCCATGCACAAGCTCTCGATTCTATTCAAAATCATCAATTTATTTATTTACAAGAGGATCCGAAGATGAAAATTTTTGAAAAATTTTTGAAATCGCTCGGAGGCTCCATGCACAAGCTCTCGATTCTATTCAAAATCATCAATTTATTTATGCACAAGAGGATCCGAAAGATGAAAATTTTTGAAACTTTTTTTGAAATCGCTCAGAGGCTCCATGCACAAGCTCTCGATTCTATTCAAAATCATCAATTTATTTATTTACAAGAGGATCCGAAAGATGAAAATTTTTGAAAAATTTTTGAAATCGCTCGGAGGTTCCATGCACAAGCTCTCGATTCTATTCAAAATCATCAATTTATTTATTTACAAGAGGATCCGAAGATGAAAATTTTTGAAAAATTTTTGAAATCGCTCGGAGGCTTCATGCACAAGCTCTCGATTCTATTCAAAATCATCAATTTATTCATTTACAAGAGGATCCGAAAGATGAAAATTTTTGAAACATTTTTGAAATCGCTCGGAGGCTCCATGCACAAGCTCTCGATTCTATTCAAAATCATCAATTTATTTAGTTACAAGAGGATCCGAAAGATGAAAATTTTTGAAATTTTTTTGAAATCGCTCAGAGGCTCCATGCACAAGCTCTCGATTCTATTCAAAATCATCAATTTATTTATGCACAAGAGGATCCGAAAAATGACAATTTTTGAATTTTTTTTGAAATCGCTCAGAGGCTTCATGCACAAGTTCTCGATTCTATTCAAAATCATCAATTTATTTATGCACAAGAGGATCCGAAAGATGAAAATTTTTGAAATTTTTTTGAAATCACTCAGAGGCTCCATGCACAAGCTCTCGATTGTATTCAAAATCATCAATTTATTCATTTACAAGAGGATCCGAAAGATGAAAATTTTTGAAAATTTTTTGAAATCGCTCAGAGGCTTCATGCACAAGCTCTCGATTCTATTCAAAATCATCAATTTATTTATGCACAAGAGGATCCGAAAGATGAAAATTTTTGAATTTTTTTTTTGAAATCGCTCAGAGGCTCCATGCATAAGCTCTCGATTCTATTCAAAATCATCAATTTATTTATTTACAAGAGGATCCGAAAGATGAAAATTTTTGAAAAATTTTTGAAATCGCTCAGAGGCTCTATGCACAAGCTCTCGATTCTATTCAAAATCATCAATTTATTTATTTACAAGAGGATCCGAAAGATGAAAAGTTTTGAAAATTTTTTGAAGTCGCTCGGAGGCTCCATGCACAAGCTCTCGATTCTATTCAAAATCATCAATTTATTAATTTACAAGAGGATCCGAAAGATGAAAATTTTTGAAACATTTTTGAAATCGCTCAGAGGCTCCATTCACAAGCTCTCGATGCTATTCAAAATCATCAATTGTTTTATTTACAAGAGGTTCCGAAAGATGAAAATTTTTGAAAAATTTTTGAAATCGCTCGGAGGCTCCATGCACAAGCTCTCGATTCTATTCAAAATCATAAATTTATTTATTTACAAGAGGATCCGAATGATGAAAATTTTTGAACATTTTTTGAAATCGCTCAGAGGGTCCATGAACAAGCTCTCGATTCTATTCAAAATCATCAATTTATTTAGTTACAAGAGGATCCGAAAGACAAAAATTTTTGAAATTTTTTTGAAATCGCTCAGAGGCTCCATGTACAAGCTCTCGATTCTATTCAAAATCATCAATTTATTTGTTTACAAGAGGATCCGAAACATGAAAATTTTTGAACATTTTTTGAAATGGCTCTTAGGCTCCATGCACAAGCTCTCGATTCTATTCAAAATCATCAATTTATTTATTTACAAGAGGATCCGAAAGATGAAAATTTTTGAAAAATTTTTGAAATCGCTCAGAGGCTCCATGCACAAGCTCTCGATTCTATTCAAAATCATCAATTTATTTATTTACAAGAGGATCCGAGAGATGAAAATTTTTCAAATTTGTTTGAAATCGCTCAGAGGCTCCATGCACAAGCTCTCGATTCTATTCAAAATCATCAATTTATTTATTTACAAGTGGATCCGAAAGATGAAAATTTTTGAAAAAATTTTGAAATCGCTCAGAGGCTCCATGCACAAGCTCTCGATTCTATTCAAAATCATTAATTTATTTATTTACAAGAGGATCCGAAAGATGAACATTTTTGAAATTTTTTTAAAATCGCTCGGAGGCTCCATGCACAAGCTCTCGATTCTATTCCAAATCATCAATTTATTCATTTACAAGAGGATCCGAAAGATGAAAATGTTTGAAAATTTTTTGAAATCGCTCAGAGGCTCCATGCACAAGCTCTCGATTCTATTCAAAATCATCAATTTATTTATGCACAAGAGGATCCGAAAGATGAAAATTTTTGAAACTTTTTTTGAAATCGCTCAGAGGCTCCATGCACAAGCTCTCGATTCTATTCAAAATCATCAATTTATTTATTTACAAGAGGATCCGAAAGATGAAAATTTTTGAAAAATTTTTGAAATCGCTCGGAGGTTCCATGCACAAGCTCTCGATTCTATTCAAAATCATCAATTTATTTATTTACAAGAGGATCCGAAGATGAAAATTTTCGAAAAATTTTTGAAATCGCTCGGAGGCTTCATGCACAAGCTCTCGATTCTATTCAAAATCATCAATTTATTCATTTACAAGAGGATCCGAAAGATGAAAATTTTTGAAACATTTTTGAAATCGCTCGGAGGCTCCATGCACAAGCTCTCGATTCTATTCAAAATCATTAATTTATTTATTTACAAGAGGATCCGAAAGATGAACATTTTTGAAATTTTTTTAAAATCGCTCGGAGGCTCCATGCACAAGCTCTCGATTCTATTCCAAATCATCAATTTATTCATTTACAAGAGGATCCGAAAGATGAAAATGTTTGAAAATTTTTTGAAATCGTTCAGAGGCTCCATGCACAAGCTCTCGATTCTATTCAAAATCATCAATTTATTTATGCACAAGAGGATCCGAAAGATGAAAATTTTTGAAACTTTTTTTGAAATCGCTCAGAGGCTCCATGCACAAGCTCTCGATTCTATTCAAAATCATCAATTTATTTATTTACAAGAGGTTCCGAAAGATGAAAATTTTTGAAAAATTTTTGAAATCGCTCGGAGGCTCCATGCACAAGCTCTCGATTCTATTCAAAATCATAAATTTATTTATTTACAAGAGGATCCGAATGATGAAAATTTTTGAACATTTTTTGAAATCGCTCAGAGGGTCCATGCACAAGCTCTCGATTCTATTCAAAATCATCAATTTATTTATTTACAAGAGGATCCGAAGATGAAAATTTTTGAAAAATTTTTGAAATCGCTCGGAGGCTCCATGCACAAGCTCTCGATTCTATTCAAAATCATTAATTTATTTATTTACAAGAGGATCCGAAAGATGAACATTTTTGAAATTTTTTTAAAATCGCTCGGAGGCTCCATGCACAAGCTCTCGATTCTATTCCAAATCATCAATTTATTCATTTACAAGAGGATCCGAAAGATGAAAATGTTTGAAAATTTTTTGAAATCGCTCAGAGGCTCCATGCACAAGCTCTCGATTCTATTCAAAATCATCAATTTATTTATGCACAAGAGGATCCGAAAGATGAAAATTTTTGAAACTTTTTTTGAAATCGCTCAGAGGCTCCATGCACAAGCTCTCGATTCTATTCAAAATCATCAATTTATTTATTTACAAGAGGATCCGAAAGATGAAAATTTTTGAAAAATTTTTGAAATCGCTCGGAGGTTCCATGCACAAGCTCTCGATTCTATTCAAAATCATCAATTTATTTATTTACAAGAGGATCCGAAGATGAAAATTTTTGAAAAATTTTTGAAATCGCTCGGAGGCTTCATGCACAAGCTCTCGATTCTATTCAAAATCATCAATTTATTCATTTACAAGAGGATCCGAAAGATGAAAATTTTTGAAACATTTTTGAAATCGCTCGGAGGCTCCATGCACAAGCTCTCGATTCTATTCAAAATCATCAATTTATTTATTTACAAGAGGTTCCGAAAGATGAAAATTTTTGAAAAATTTTTGAAATCGCTCGGAGGCTCCATTCACAAGCTCTCGATTCTATTCAAAATCATAAATTTATTTATTTACAAGAGGATCCGAATGATGAAAATTTTTGAACATTTTTTGAAATCGCTCAGAGGGTCCATGCACAAGCTCTCGATTCTATTCAAAATCATCAATTTATTTATTTACAAGAGGATCCGAAGATGAAAATTTTTGAAAAATTTTTGAAATCGCTCGGAGGCTCCATGCACAAGCTCTCGATTCTATTCAAAATCATCGATTTATTTATTTACAAGAGGATCCGAAAGATGAAAATTTTTGAAAAATTTTTGAAATCGCTCGGAGGCTCCATGCACAAGCTCTCGATTCTATTCAAAATCATCAATTTATTTATTTACAAAGGGATCCGAAAGATGAAACGTTTTGAAAAATTTTTGAAATAGCTCGGAGGCTCCATGCACAAGCTCTCGATTCTATTCAAAATCATCAATTTATTTATTTACAAGAGGATCCGAAAGATGAAAATTTTTGAATTTTTTTTTGAAATCGCTCAGAGGCTCCATGCACAAGCTCTCGATTCTATTCAAAATCATCAATTTATTTATTTACAAGAGGATCCGAATGATGAAAATTTTTCAACTTTGTTTGAAATCGCTCAGAGGCTCCATGCACAAGCTCTCGATTCTATTCAAAATCATCAATTTATTTATTTACAAGTGGATCCGAAAGATGAAAATTTTTGAAAAAATTTTGAAATCGCTCAGAGGCTCCATGCACAAGCTCTCGATTCTATTCAAAATCATTAATTTATTTATTTACAAGAGGATCCGAAAGATGAACATTTTTGAAATTTTTTTAAAATCGCTCGGAGGCTCCATGCACAAGCTCTCGATTCTATTCCAAATCATCAATTTATTCATTTACAAGAGGATCCGAAAGATGAAAATGTTTGAAAATTTTTTGAAATCGCTCAGAGGCTCCATGCACAAGCTCTCGATTCTATTCAAAATCATCAATTTATTTATGCACAAGAGGATCCGAAAGATGAAAATTTTTGAAACTTTTTTTGAAATCGCTCAGAGGCTCCATGCACAAGCTCTCGATTCTATTCAAAATCATCAATTTATTTATTTACAAGAGGATCCGAAAGATGAAAATTTTTGAAAAATTTTTGAAATCGCTCGGAGGTTCCATGCACAAGCTCTCGATTCTATTCAAAATCATCAATTTATTTATTTACAAGAGGATCCGAAGATGAAAATTTTTGAAAAATTTTTGAAATCGCTCGGAGGCTTCATGCACAAGCTCTCGATTCTATTCAAAATCATCAATTTATTCATTTACAAGAGGATCCGAAAGATGAAAATTTTTGAAACATTTTTGAAATCGCTCGGAGGCTCCATGCACAAGCTCTCGATTCTATTCAAAATCATTAATTTATTTATTTACAAGAGGATCCGAAAGATGAACATTTTTGAAATTTTTTTAAAATCGCTCGGAGGCTCCATGCACAAGCTCTCGATTCTATTCCAAATCATCAATTTATTCATTTACAAGAGGATCCGAAAGATGAAAATGTTTGAAAATTTTTTGAAATCGCTCAGAGGCTCCATGCACAAGCTCTCGATTCTATTCAAAATCATCAATTTATTTATGCACAAGAGGATCCGAAAGATGAAAATTTTTGAAACTTTTTTTGAAATCGCTCAGAGGCTCCATGCACAAGCTCTCGATTCTATTCAAAATCATCAATTTATTTATTTACAAGAGGTTCCGAAAGATGAAAATTTTTGAAAAATTTTTGAAATCGCTCGGAGGCTCCATGCACAAGCTCTCGATTCTATTCAAAATCATAAATTTATTTATTTACAAGAGGATCCGAATGATGAAAATTTTTGAACATTTTTTGAAATCGCTCAGAGGGTCCATGCACAAGCTCTCGATTCTATTCAAAATCATCAATTTATTTATTTACAAGAGGATCCGAAGATGAAAATTTTTGAAAAATTTTTGAAATCGCTCGGAGGCTCCATGCACAAGCTCTCGATTCTATTCAAAATCATTAATTTATTTATTTACAAGAGGATCCGAAAGATGAACATTTTTGAAATTTTTTTAAAATCGCTCGGAGGCTCCATGCACAAGCTCTCAATTCTATTCCAAATCATCAATTTATTCATTTACAAGAGGATCCGAAAGATGAAAATGTTTGAAAATTTTTTGAAATCGCTCAGAGGCTCCATGCACAAGCTCTCGATTCTATTCAAAATCATCAATTTATTTATGCACAAGAGGATCCGAAAGATGAAAATTTTTGAAACTTTTTTTGAAATCGCTCAGAGGCTCCATGCACAAGCTCTCGATTCTATTCAAAATCATCAATTTATTTATTTACAAGAGGATCCGAAAGATGAAAATTTTTGAAAAATTTTTGAAATCGCTCGGAGGTTCCATGCACAAGCTCTCGATTCTATTCAAAATCATCATTTTATTTATTTACAAGAGGATCCGAAGATGAAAATTTTTGAAAAATTTTTGAAATCGCTCGGAGGCTTCATGCACAAGCTCTCGATTCTATTCAAAATCATCAATTTATTCATTTACAAGAGGATCCGAACGATGAAAATTTTTGAAACATTTTTGAAATCGCTCGGAGGCTCCATGCACAAGCTCTCGATTCTATTCAAAATCATCAATTTATTTATTTACAAGAGGTTCCGAAAGATGAAAATTTTTGAAAAATTTTTGAAATCGCTCGGAGGCTCCATTCACAAGCTCTCGATTCTATTCAAAATCATAAATTTATTTATTTACAAGAGGATCCGAATGATGAAAATTTTTGAACATTTTTTGAAATCGCTCAGAGGGTCCATGCACAAGCTCTCGATTCTATTCAAAATCATCAATTTATTTATTTACAAGAGGATCCGAAGATGAAAATTTTTGAAAAATTTTTGAAATCGCTCGGAGGCTCCATGCACAAGCTCTCGATTCTATTCAAAATCATCGATTTATTTATTTACAAGAGGATCCGAAAGATGAAAATTTTTGAAAAATTTTTGAAATCGCTCGGAGGCTCCATGCACAAGCTCTCGATTCTATTCAAAATCATCAATTTATTTATTTACAAAGGGATCCGAAAGATGAAACGTTTTGAAAAATTTTTGAAATCGCTCGGAGGCTCCATGCACAAGCTCTCGATTCTATTCAAAATCATCAATTTATTTATTTACAAGAGGATCCGAATGATGAAAATTTTTGAACATTTTTTGAAATCGCTCGGAGGCTCCATGCACAAGCTCTCGATTCTATTCAAGATCATCAATTTATTTATTTACAAGAGGTTCCGAATGATGAAAATTTTTGAACATTTTTTGAAATCGCTCAGAGGGTCCATGCACAAGCTCTCGATTCTATTCAAAATCATAAATTTATTTTTTTACAAGAGGATCCGAATGATGAAAATTTTTGAACATTTTTTGAAATCGCTCAGAGGGTCCATGCACAAGCTCTCGATTCTATTCAAAATCATCAATTTATTTATTTACAAGAGGATCCGAAGATGAAAATTTTTGAAATTTTTTTGAAATCGGTCGGAGGCTCCATGCACAAGCTCTCGATTCTATTCAAAATCATCAATTTATTTATTTACAAGAGGATCCGAAAGATGAAAATTTTTGAAAAATTTTTGAAATCGCTCGGAGGCTCCATGCACAAGCTCTCGATTCTATTCAAAATCATCAATTTATTTATTTACAAAGGGATCCGAAAGATGAAACGTTTTGAAAAATTTTTGAAATCGCTCGGAGGCTCCATGCACAAGCTCTCGATTCTATTCAAAATCATCAATTTATTTATTTACAAGAGGATCCGAAAGATGAAAATTTTGGAATTTTTTTTTTAAATCGCTCAGAGGCTCCATGCACAAGCTCTCGATTCTATTCAAAATCATCAATTTATTCATTTACAAGAGGATCCGAAAGATGAAAATTTTTGAAAATTTTTTGAAATCGCTCGGAGGCTCCATGCACAAGCTCTCGATTCTATTCAAGATCATCAATTTATTTATTTACAAGAGGATCCGAATGATGAAAATTTTTGAACATTTTTTGAAATCGCTCAGAGGCTCCATGCACAAGCTCTCGATTCTATTCAAAATCATCAATTTATTTATTTACAAGAGGATCCGAAGATGAAAATTTTTGAATAATTTTTGAAATCGCTCGGAGGCTCCATGCACAAGCTCTCGATTCTTTTCAAAATCATCAATTTATTTATTTACAAGAGGATCCGAAAGATGAAAAGTTTTGAAAATTTTTTGAAGTCGCTCGGAGGCTCCATGCACAAGCTCTCGATTCTATTCAAAATCATCAATTTATTAATTTACAAGAGGATCCGAAAGATGAAAATTTTTGAAACATTTTTGAAATCGCTCGGAGGCTCCATGCACAAGCTCTCGATTCTATTCAAAATCATCAATTTATTTATTTACAAGAGGTTCCGAAAGATGAAAATTTTTGAACATTTTTTGAAATCGCTCAGAGGGTCCATGCACAAGCTCTCGATTCTATTCAAAATCATCAATTTATTTATTTACAAGAGGATCCGAAGATGAAAATTTTTGAAAAATTTTTGAAATCGCTCGGAGGCTCCATGCACAAGCTCTCGATTCTATTCAAAATCATCGATTTATTTATTTACAAGAGGATCCGAAAGATGAAAATTTTTGAAAATTTTTTGAAATCGCTCGGAGGCTCCATGCACAAGCTCTCGATTCTATTCAAAATCATCAATTTATTTATTTACAAAAGGATCCGAAAGATGAAACGTTTTGAAAAATTTTTGAAATCGCTCGGAGGCTCCATGCACAAGCTCTCGATTCTATTCAAAATCATTAATTTATTTATTTACAAGAGGATCCGAAAGATGAAAATTTTTGAAATTTTTTTAAAATCGCTCGGAGGTTCCATGCACAAGCTCTCGATTCTATTCAAAATCATCAATTTATTCATTTACAAGAGGATCCGAAAGATGAAAATTTTTGAAAATTTTTTGAAATCGCTCAGAGGCTCCATGCACAAGCTCTCGATTCTATTCAAAATCATCAATTTATTTATGCACAAGAGGATCCGAAAGATGAAAATTTTTGAAACTTTTTTTGAAATCGCTCAGAGGCTCCATGCACAAGCTCTCGATTCTATTCAAAATCATCAATTTATTTATTTACAAGAGGATCCGAAAGATGAAAATTTTTGAAAAATTTTTGAAATCGCTCGGAGGCTCCATGCACAAGCTCTCGATTCTATTCAAAATCATCAATTTATTTATTTACAAGAGGATCCGAAGATGAAAATTTTTGAAAAATTTTTGAAATCGCTCGGAGGCTTCATGCACAAGCTCTCGATTCTATTCAAAATCATCAATTTATTTATTTACAAGAGGATCCGAAAGATGAAAATTTTTGAAAAATTTTTGAAATCGCTCGGAGGCTCCATGCACAAGCTCTCGATTCTATTCAAAATCATCAATTTATTTATTTACAAGAGGATCCGAAAGATGAAAATTTTTGAAATTTTTTTAAAATCGCTCTGTGGCTCCATGCACAAGCTCTCAATTCTATTCAAAATCATCAATTTATTCATTTACAAGAGGATCCGAAAGGTGAAAATTTTTGAAAATTTTTTGTAATCGCTCAGAGGCTCCATGCACAAGCTCTCGATTCTTTTCAAAATCATAAATTTATTTATTTACAAGAGGATCCGAAAGATGAAAATTTTTGAAAAATTTTTGAAATCGCTCGGAGGCTCCATGCACAAGCTCTCGATTCTATTCAAAATCATCAATTTATTTATTTACAAGAGGATCCGAAGATGAAAATTTTTGAAAAATTTTTGAAATCGCTCGGAGGCTTCATGCACAAGCTCTCGATTCTATTCAAAATCATTAATTTATTTATTTACAAGAGGATCCGAAAGATGAAAATTTTTGAAAAATTTTTGAAATCGCTCGGAGGCTCCATGCACAAGCTCTCGATTCTATTCAAAATCATCAATTTATTTATTTACAAGAGGATCCGAAAGATGAAAATTTTTGAAAAATTTTTGAAATCGCTCGGAGGCTCCATGCACAAGCTCTCGATTCTATTCAAAATCATCAATTTATTTATTTACAAGAGGATCCGAAAGATGAAAATTTTTCAAATTTTTTTGAAATCGCTCAGAGGCTCCATGCACAAGCTCTCGATTCTATTCAAAATCATCAATTTATTTATTTACAAGTGGATCCGAAAGATGAAAATTTTTGAAAAAATTTTGAAATCGCTCAGAGGCTCCATGCACAAGCTCTCGATTCTATTCAAAATCATCAATTTATTTAGTTACAAGAGGATCCGAAAGATGAAAATTTTTGAAATTTTTTTGAAATCGCTCAGAGGCTCCATGCACAAGCTCTCGATTCTATTCAAAATCATCAATTTATTTATGCACAAGAGGATCCGAAAAATGACAATTTTTGAATTTTTTTTGAAATCGCTCAGAGGCTTCATGCACAAGTTCTCGATTCTATTCAAAATCATCAATTTATTTATGTACAAGAGGATCCGAAAGATGAAAATTTTTGAAATTTTTTTGAAATCACTCAGAGGCTCCATGCACAAGCTCTCGATTGTATTCAAAATCATCAATTTATTCATTTACAAGAGGATCCGAAAGATGAAAATTTTTGAAAATTTTTTGAAATCGCTCAGAGGCTTCATGCACAAGCTCTCGATTCTATTCAAAATCATCAATTTATTTATGCACAAGAGGATCCGAAAGATGAAAATTTTTGAATTTTTTTTTTGAAATCGCTCAGAGGCTCCATGCATAAGCTCTCGATTCTATTCAAAATCATCAATTTATTTATTTACAAGAGGATCCGAAAGATGAAAATTTTTGAAAAATTTTTGAAATCGCTCAGAGGCTCTATGCACAAGCTCTCGATTCTATTCAAAATCATCAATTTATTTATTTACAAGAGGATCCGAAAGATGAAAAGTTTTGAAAATTTTTTGAAGTCGCTCGGAGGCTCCATGCACAAGCTCTCGATTCTATTCAAAATCATCAATTTATTAATTTACAAGAGGATCCGAAAGATGAAAATTTTTGAAACATTTTTGAAATCGCTCAGAGGCTCCATTCACAAGCTCTCGATGCTATTCAAAATCATCAATTGTTTTATTTACAAGAGGTTCCGAAAGATGAAAATTTTTGAAAAATTTTTGAAATCGCTCGGAGGCTCCATGCACAAGCTCTCGATTCTATTCAAAATCATAAATTTATTTATTTACAAGAGGATCCGAATGATGAAAATTTTTGAACATTTTTTGAAATCGCTCAGAGGGTCCATGCACAAGCTCTCGATTCTATTCAAAATCATCAATTTATTTAGTTACAAGAGGATCCGAAAGATAAAAATTTTTGAAATTTTTTTGAAATCGCTCAGAGGCTCCATGCACAAGCTCTCGATTCTATTCAAAATCATCAATTTATTTGTTTACAAGAGGATCCGAAACATGAAAATTTTTGAACATTTTTTGAAATGGCTCTTAGGCTCCATGCACAAGCTCTCGATTCTATTCAAAATCATCAATTTATTTATTTACAAGAGGATCCGAAAGATGAAAATTTTTGAAAAATTTTTGAAATCGCTCAGAGGCTCCATGCACAAGCTCTCGATTCTATTCAAAATCATCAATTTATTTATTTACAAGAGGATCCGAGAGATGAAAATTTTTCAAATTTGTTTGAAATCGCTCAGAGGCTCCATGCACAAGCTCTCGATTCTATTCAAAATCATCAATTTATTTATTTACAAGTGGATCCGAAAGATGAAAATTTTTGAAAAAATTTTGAAATCGCTCAGAGCCTCCATGCACAAGCTCTCGATTCTATTCAAAATCATTAATTTATTTATTTACAAGAGGATCCGAAAGATGAACATTTTTGAAATTTTTTTAAAATCGCTCGGAGGCTCCATGCACAAGCTCTCGATTCTATTCCAAATCATCAATTTATTCATTTACAAGAGGATCCGAAAGATGAAAATGTTTGAAAATTTTTTGAAATCGCTCAGAGGCTCCATGCACAAGCTCTCGATTCTATTCAAAATCATCAATTTATTTATGCACAAGAGGATCCGAAAGATGAAAATTTTTGAAACTTTTTTTGAAATCGCTCAGAGGCTCCATGCACAAGTACTCGATTCTATTCAAAATCATCAATTTATTTATTTACAAGAGGATCCGAAAGATGAAAATTTTTGAAAAATTTTTGAAATCGCTCAGAGGCTCTATGCACAAGCTCTCGATTCTATTCAAAATCATCAATTTATTTATTTACAAGAGGATCCGAAAGATGAAAAGTTTTGAAAATTTTTTGAAGTCGCTCGGAGGCTCCATGCACAAGCTCTCGATTCTATTCAAAATCATCAATTTATTAATTTACAAGAGGATCCGAAAGATGAAAATTTTTGAAACATTTTTGAAATCGCTCAGAGGCTCCATTCACAAGCTCTCGATGCTATTCAAAATCATCAATTGTTTTATTTACAAGAGGTTCCGAAAGATGAAAATTTTTGAAAAATTTTTGAAATCGCTCGGAGGCTCCATGCACAAGCTCTCGATTCTATTCAAAATCATAAATTTATTTATTTACAAGAGGATCCGAATGATGAAAATTTTTGAAAAAATTTTGAAATCGCTCGGAGGCTCCATGCACAAGCTCTCGATTCTATTCAAAATCATCAATTTATTTATGCACAAGAGGATCCGAAAGATGACAATTTTTGAATTTTTTTTGAAATCGCTCAGAGGCTCCATGCACAAGCTCTCGATTCTATTCAAAATCATCAATTTATTTATTTACAAGAAGATCCGAAAGATGAAAATTTTTGAAAATTTTTTGAAATCGCTCGGAGGCTCCATGCACAAGCTCTCGATTCTATTCAAGATCATCAATTTATTTATTTACAAGAGGATCCGAATGATGAAAATTTTTGAACATTTTTTGAAATCGCTCAGAGGCTCCATGCACAAGCTCTCGATTCTATTCAAAATCATCAATTTATTTATTTACAAGAGGATCCGAAGATGAAAATTTTTGAATAATTTTTGAAATCGCTCAGAGGCTCCATGCACAAGCTCTCGATTCTATTCAAAATCATCAATTTATTTATGCACAAGAGGATCCGAAAGATGAAAATTTTTGAAACTTTTTTTGAAATCGCTCAGAGGCTCCATGCACAAGTACTCGATTCTATTCAAAATCATCAATTTATTTATTTACAAGAGGATCCGAAAGATGAAAATTTTTGAAAAATTTTTGAAATCGCTCAGAGGCTCTATGCACAAGCTCTCGATTCTATTCAAAATCATCAATTTATTTATTTACAAGAGGATCCGAAAGATGAAAAGTTTTGAAAATTTTTTGAAGTCGCTCGGAGGCTCCATGCACAAGCTCTCGATTCTATTCAAAATCATCAATTTATTCATTTACAAGAGGATCCGAAAGATGAAAATTTTTGAAAATTTTTTGAAATCGCTCGGAGGCTCCATGCACAAGCTCTCGATTCTATTCAAGATCATCAATTTATTTATTTACAAGAGGATCCGAATGATGAAAATTTTTGAACATTTTTTGAAATCGCTCAGAGGCTCCATGCACAAGCTCTCGATTCTATTCAAAATCATCAATTTATTTATTTACAAGAGGATCCGAAGATGAAAATTTTTGAATAATTTTTGAAATCGCTCGGAGGCTCCATGCACAAGCTCTCGATTCTATTCAAAATCATCAATTTATTTATTTACAAGAGGATCCGAAATATGAAAATTTTTGAAAAATTTTTGAAATCGCTCGGAGGCTCCATGCACAAGCTCTCGATTCTATTCAAAATCATCAATTTATTTATGCACAAGAGGATCCGAAAGATGACAATTTTTGAATTTTTTTTGAAATCGCTCAGAGGCTCCATGCACAAGCTCTCGATTCTATTCAAAATCATCAATTTATTTATTTACAAGAAGATCCGAAAGATGAAAATTTTTGAAATTTTTTTGAAATCGCTCAGAGCCTCCATGCACAAGCTCTCGATTCTTTTCAAAATCATCAATTTATTTATTTACAAGAGGATCCGAAAGATGAAAAGTTTTGAAAATTTTTTGAAGTCGCTCGGAGGCTCCATGCACAAGCTCTCGATTCTATTCAAAATCATCAATTTATTAATTTACAAGAGGATCCGAAAGATGAAAATTTTTGAAACATTTTTGAAATCGCTCGGAGGCTCCATGCACAAGCTCTCGATTCTATTCAAAATCATCAATTTATTTATTTACAAGAGGTTCCGAAAGATGAAAATTTTTGAACATTTTTTGAAATCGCTCAGAGGGTCCATGCACAAGCTCTCGATTCTATTCAAAATCATCAATTTATTTATTTACAAGAGGATCCGAAGATGAAAATTTTTGAAAAATTTTTGAAATCGCTCGGAGGCTCCATGCACAAGCTCTCGATTCTATTCAAAATCATCGATTTATTTATTTACAAGAGGATCCGAAAGATGAAAATTTTTGAAAATTTTTTGAAATCGCTCGGAGGCTCCATGCACAAGCTCTCGATTCTATTCAAAATCATCAATTTATTTATTTACAAAAGGATCCGAAAGATGAAACGTTTTGAAAAATTTTTGAAATCGCTCGGAGGCTCCATGCACAAGCTCTCGATTCTATTCAAAATCATTAATTTATTTATTTACAAGAGGATCCGAAAGATGAAAATTTTTGAAATTTTTTTAAAATCGCTCGGAGGCTCCATGCACAAGCTCTCGATTCTATTCAAAATCATCAATTTATTCATTTACAAGAGGATCCGAAAGATGAAAATTTTTGAAAATTTTTTGAAATCGCTCAGAGGCTCCATGCACAAGCTCTCGATTCTATTCAAAATCATCAATTTATTTATGCACAAGAGGATCCGAAAGATGAAAATTTTTGAAACTTTTTTTGAAATCGCTCAGAGGCTCCATGCACAAGCTCTCGATTCTATTCAAAATCATCAATTTATTTATTTACAAGAGGATCCGAAAGATGAAAATTTTTGAAAAATTTTTGAAATCGCTCGGAGGCTCCATGCACAAGCTCTCGATTCTATTCAAAATCATCAATTTATTTATTTACAAGAGGATCCGAAGATGAAAATTTTTGAAAAATTTTTGAAATCGCTCGGAGGCTTCATGCACAAGCTCTCGATTCTATTCAAAATCATCAATTTATTTATTTACAAGAGGATCCGAAAGATGAAAATTTTTGAAAAATTTTTGAAATCGCTCGGAGGCTCCATGCACAAGCTCTCGATTCTATTCAAAATCATCAATTTATTTATTTACAAGAGGATCCGAAAGATGAAAATTTTTGAAATTTTTTTAAAATCGCTCTGTGGCTCCATGCACAAGCTCTCAATTCTATTCAAAATCATCAATTTATTCATTTACAAGAGGATCCGAAAGGTGAAAATTTTTGAAATTTTTTTGTAATCGCTCAGAGGCTCCATGCACAAGCTCTCGATTCTATTCAAAATCATAAATTTATTTATTTACAAGAGGATCCGAAAGATGAAAATTTTTGAAAAATTTTTGAAATCGCTCGGAGGCTCCATGCACAAGCTCTCGATTCTATTCAAAATCATCAATTTATTTATTTACAAGAGGATCCGAAGATGAAAATTTTTGAAAAATTTTTGAAATCGCTCGGAGGCTTCATGCACAAGCTCTCGATTCTATTCAAAATCATTAATTTATTTATTTACAAGAGGATCCGAAAGATGAAAATTTTTGAAAAATTTTTGAAATCGCTCGGAGGCTCCATGCACAAGCTCTCGATTCTATTCAAAATCATCAATTTATTTATTTACAAGAGGATCCGAAAGATGAAAATTTTTGAAAAATTTTTGAAATCGCTCGGAGGCTCCATGCACAAGCTCTCGATTCTATTCAAAATCATCAATTTATTTATTTACAAGAGGATCCGAAAGATGAAAATTTTTCAAATTTTTTTGAAATCGCTCAGAGGCTCCATGCACAAGCTCTCGATTCTATTCAAAATCATCAATTTATTTATTTACAAGTGGATCCGAAAGATGAAAATTTTTGAAAAAATTTTGAAATCGCTCAGAGGCTCCATGCACAAGCTCTCGATTCTATTCAAAATCATCAATTTATTTAGTTACAAGAGGATCCGAAAGATGAAAATTTTTGAAATTTTTTTGAAATCGCTCAGAGGCTCCATGCACAAGCTCTCGATTCTATTCAAAATCATCAATTTATTTATGCACAAGAGGATCCGAAAAATGACAATTTTTGAATTTTTTTTGAAATCGCTCAGAGGCTTCATGCACAAGTTCTCGATTCTATTCAAAATCATCAATTTATTTATGTACAAGAGGATCCGAAAGATGAAAATTTTTGAAATTTTTTTGAAATCACTCAGAGGCTCCATGCACAAGCTCTCGATTGTATTCAAAATCATCAATTTATTCATTTACAAGAGGATCCGAAAGATGAAAATTTTTGAAAATTTTTTGAAACCGCTCAGAGGCTTCATGCACAAGCTCTCGATTCTATTCAAAATCATCAATTTATTTATGCACAAGAGGATCCGAAAGATGAAAATTTTTGAATTTTTTTTTTGAAATCGCTCAGAGGCTCCATGCATAAGCTCTCGATTCTATTCAAAATCATCAATTTATTTATTTACAAGAGGATCCGAAAGATGAAAATTTTTGAAAAATTTTTGAAATCGCTCAGAGGCTCTATGCACAAGCTCTCGATTCTATTCAAAATCATCAATTTATTTATTTACAAGAGGATCCGAAAGATGAAAAGTTTTGAAAATTTTTTGAAGTCGCTCGGAGGCTCCATGCACAAGCTCTCGATTCTATTCAAAATCATCAATTTATTAATTTACAAGAGGATCCGAAAGATGAAAATTTTTGAAACATTTTTGAAATCGCTCAGAGGCTCCATTCACAAGCTCTCGATGCTATTCAAAATCATCAATTGTTTTATTTACAAGAGGTTCCGAAAGATGAAAATTTTTGAAAAATTTTTGAAATCGCTCGGAGGCTCCATGCACAAGCTCTCGATTCTATTCAAAATCATAAATTTATTTATTTACAAGAGGATCCGAATGATGAAAATTTTTGAACATTTTTTGAAATCGCTCAGAGGGTCCATGCACAAGCTCTCGATTCTATTCAAAATCATCAATTTATTTAGTTACAAGAGGATCCGAAAGATAAAAATTTTTGAAATTTTTTTGAAATCGCTCAGAGGCTCCATGCACAAGCTCTCGATTCTATTCAAAATCATCAATTTATTTGTTTACAAGAGGATCCGAAACATGAAAATTTTTGAACATTTTTTGAAATGGCTCTTAGGCTCCATGCACAAGCTCTCGATTCTATTCAAAATCATCAATTTATTTATTTACAAGAGGATCCGAAAGATGAAAATTTTTGAAAAATTTTTGAAATCGCTCAGAGGCTCCATGCACAAGCTCTCGATTCTATTCAAAATCATCAATTTATTTAGTTACAAGAGGATCCGAAAGATAAAAATTTTTGAAATTTTTTTGAAATCGCTCAGAGGCTCCATGCACAAGCTCTCGATTCTATTCAAAATCATCAATTTATTTATTTACAAGAGGATCCGAAAGATGAAAAGTTTTGAAAATTGTTTGAAGTCGCTCGGAGGCTCCATGCACAAGCTCTCGATTCTATTCAAAATCATCAATTTATTAATTTACAAGAGGATCCGAGGATGAAAATTTTTGAAACATTTTTGAAATCGCTCAGAGGCTCCATTCACAAGCTCTCGATGCTATTCAAAATCATCAATTGTTTTATTTACAAGAGGTTCCGAAAGATGAAAATTTTTGAAAAATTTTTGAAATCGCTCGGAGGCTCCATGCACAAGCTCTCGATTCTATTCAAAATCATAAATTTATTTATTTACAAGAGGATCCGAATGATGAAAATTTTTGAACATTTTTTGAAATCGCTCAGAGGGTCCATGCACAAGCTCTCGATTCTATTCAAAATCATCAATTTATTTAGTTACAAGAGGATCCGAAAGATAAAAATTTTTGAAATTTTTTTGAAATCGCTCAGAGGCTCCATGCACAAGCTCTCGATTCTATTCAAAATCATCAATTTATTTGTTTACAAGAGGATCCGAAACATGAAAATTTTTGAACATTTTTTGAAATGGCTCTTAGGCTCCATGCACAAGCTCTCGATTCTATTCAAAATCATCAATTTATTTATTTACAAGAGGATCCGAAAGATGAAAATTTTTGAAAAATTTTTGAAATCGCTCAGAGGGTCCATGCACAAGCTCTCGATTCTATTCAAAATCATCAATTTATTTAGTTACAAGAGGATCCGAAAGATGAAAATTTTTGAAAAAATTTTGAAATCGCTCAGAGGCTCCATGCACAAGCTCTCGATTCTATTCAAAATCATTAATTAATTTATTTACAAGAGGATCCGAAAGATGAACATTTTTGAAATT
The DNA here is from genome assembly GCA_963942545.1 of Oxycera nigricornis. Lineage (NCBI taxonomy): Eukaryota > Metazoa > Arthropoda > Insecta > Diptera > Stratiomyidae > Oxycera > Oxycera nigricornis. The sequence goes on along the minus strand of OZ012664.1, from coordinate 13,245,703 downwards.
TTTTTAAAATCGCTCGGAGGCTCCATGCACAAGCTCTCGATTCTATTCCAAATCATCAATTTATTCATTTACAAGAGGATCCGAAAGATGAAAATGTTTGAAAATTTTTTGAAATCGCTCAGAGGCTCCATGCACAAGCTCTCGATTCTATTCAAAATCATCAATTTATTTATGCACAAGAGGATCCGAAAGATGAAAATTTTTGAAACTTTTTTTGAAATCGCTCAGAGGCTCCATGCACAAGTACTCGATTCTATTCAAAATCATCAATTTATTTATTTACAAGAGGATCCGAAAGATGAAAATTTTTGAAAAATTTTTGAAATCGCTCGGAGGTTCCATGCACAAGCTCTCGATTCTATTCAAAATCATCAATTTATTTATTTACAAGAGGATCCGAAGATGAAAATTTTGGAAAAATTTTTGAAATCGCTCGGAGGCTTCATGCACAAGCTCTCGATTCTATTCAAAATCATCAATTTATTCATTTACAAGAGGATCCGAAAGATGAAAATTTTTGAAAATTTTTTGAAATCGCTCAGAGGTTCCATGCACGAGCTCTCGATTCTATTCAAAATCATCAATTTATTTATTTACAAGAGGATCCGAAAGATGAAAATTTTTGAAAAATTTTTGAAATCGCTCGGAGGCTCCATGCACAAGCTCTCGATTCTATTCAAAATCATCAATTTATTTATTTACAAGAGGATCCGAAGATGAAAATTTTTGAAAAATTTTTGAAATCGCTCGGAGGCTTCATGCACAAGCTCTCGATTCTATTCAAAATCATCAATTTATTTATTTACAAGAGGATCCGAAAGATGAAAATTTTTGAAAAATTTTTGAAATCGCTCGGAGGCTCCATGCACAAGCTCTCGATTCTATTCAAAATCATCAATTTATTTATTTACAAGAGGATCCGAAAGATGAAAATTTTTGAAATTTTTTTGAAATCGCTCAGAGGCTCCATGCACAAGCTCTCGATTCTATTCAAAATCATCAATTTATTTATGCACAAGAGGATCCGAAAAATGACAATTTTTGAATTTTTTTTGAAATCGCTCAGAGGCTCCATGCACAAGCTCTCGATTCTATTCAAAATCATCAATTTATTTATGCACAAGAGGATCCGAAAGATGGAAACTTTTGAAATTTTTTTTGAAGTCGCTCAGAGGCTCCATGCACAAGCTCTCGATTCTATTCAAAATCATCAATTTATTTATGCACAAGAGGATCCGAAAGATGACAATTTTTGAATTTTTTTTGAAATCGCTCAGAGGCTCCATGCACAAGCTCTCGATTCTATTCAAAATCATCAATTTATTTATGCACAAGAGGATCCGAAAGATGAAAATTTTTGAAATTTTTTTGAAATCACTCAGAGGCTCCATGCACAAGCTCCCGATTGTATTCAAAATCATCAATTTATTCATTTACAAGAGGATCCGAAAGATGAAAATTTTTGAAAAATTTTTGAAATCGCTCAGAGGCTCTATGCACAAGCTCTCGATTCTATTCAAAATCATCAATTTATTTATTTACAAGAGGATCCGAAAGATGAAAAGTTTTGGAAATTTTTTGAAGTCGCTCGGAGGCTCCATGCACAAGCTCTCGATTCTATTCAAAATCATCAATTTATTTATTTACAAGAGGATCCGAAAGATGAAAATTTTTGAAAAATTTTTGAAATCGCTCAGAGGCTCCATTCACAAGCTCTCGATGCTATTCAAAATCATCAATTTATTTATTTACAAGAGGATCCGGAAGATGAAAATTTTTGAAAATTTTCTGAAATCGTTTGGAGGCTCCATGCACAAGCTCTCGATTCTATTCAAAATCATCAATTTATTTATTTACAAGAGGATCCGAAAGATGAAAAGTTTTGAAAATTTTTTGAAGTCGCTCGGAGGCTCCATGCACAAGCTCTCGATTCTATTCAAAATCATCAATTTATTTATTTACAAGAGGATCCGAAAGATGAAAATTTTTGAAAAATTTTTGAAATCGCTCAGAGGCTCCATTCACAAGCTCTCGATGCTATTCAAAATCATCAATTTATTTATTTACAAGAGGATCCGAAAGATGAAAATTTTTGAAAATTTTCTGAAATCGTTTGGAGGCTCCATGCACAAGCTCTCGATTCTATTCAAAATCATCAATTTGTTTATTTACAAAAGGATCCGAAAGGTGAAACGTTTTGAAAAATTTTTGAAATCGCTCGGAGGCTCCATGCAAAAGCTCTCGATTCTATTCAAAATCATCAATTTATTCATTTACAAGAGGATCCGAAAGATGAAATTTTTGAATTTTTTTTTGAAATCGCTCAGAGGCTTCATGCACAAGCTCTCGATTCTATTCAAAATCATCAATTTATTTATTTACAAGAGGATCCGAAAGATGAAAATTTTTGAATTTTTTTTTTGAAATCGCTCAGAGGCTCCATGCATAAGCTCTCGATTCTATTCAAAATCATCAATTTATTTATTTACAAGAGGATCCGAAAGATGGAAATTTTTGAAAAATTTTTGAAATCGCTCAGAGGCTCTATGCACAAGCTCCCGATTGTATTCAAAATCATCAATTTATTCATTTACAAGAGGATCCGAAAGATGAAAATTTTTGAAAAATTTTTGAAATCGCTCAGAGGCTCCATGCACAAGCTCTCGATTGTATTCAAAATCATCAATTTATTCATTTACAAGAGGATCCGAAAGATGAAAATTTTTGAAAATTTTTTGAAATCGCTCAGAGGCTTCATGCACAAGCTCTCGATTCTATTCAAAATCATCAATTTATTTATGCACAAGAGGATCCGAAAGATGAAAATTTTTGAATTTGATTTTTGAAATCGCTCAGAGGCTCCATTCACAAGCTCTCGATGCTATTCAAAATCATCAATTTATTTATTTACAAGAGGATCCGGAAGATGAAAATTTTTGAAAATTTTCTGAAATCGTTTGGAGGCTCCATGCACAAGCTCTCGATTCTATTCAAAATCATCAATTTATTTATTTACAAGAGGATCCGAAAGATGAAAAGTTTTGAAAATTTTTTGAAGTCGCTCGGAGGCTCCATGCACAAGCTCTCGATTCTATTCAAAATCATCAATTTATTTATTTACAAGAGGATCCGAAAGATGAAAATTTTTGAAAAATTTTTGAAATCGCTCAGAGGCTCCATTCACAAGCTCTCGATGCTATTCAAAATCATCAATTTATTTATTTACAAGAGGATCCGAAAGATGAAAATTTTTGAAAATTTTCTGAAATCGTTTGGAGGCTCCATGCACAAGCTCTCGATTCTATTCAAAATCATCAATTTGTTTATTTACAAAAGGATCCGAAAGGTGAAACGTTTTGAAAAATTTTTGAAATCGCTCGGAGGCTCCATGCACAAGCTCTCGATTCTATTCAAAATCATCAATTTATTCATTTACAAGAGGATCCGAAAGATGAAATTTTTGAATTTTTTTTTGAAATCGCTCAGAGGCTTCATGCACAAGCTCTCGATTCTATTCAAAATCATCAATTTATTTATTTACAAGAGGATCCGAAAGATGAAAATTTTTGAAAACTTTTTGAAATCGCTCGGAGGCTCCATGCACAAGCTCTCGATTCTATTCAAAATCATCAATTTATTTATGCACAAGAGGATCCGAAAGATGACAATTTTTGAATTTTTTTTGAAATCGCTCAGAGGCTCCATGCACAAGCTCTCGATTCTATTCAAAATCATCAATTTATTTATGCACAAGAGGATCCGAAAGATGAAAATTTTTGAAATTTTTTTGAAATCACTCAGAGGCTCCATGCACAAGCTCTCGATTGTATTCAAAATCATCAATTTATTCATTTACAAGAGGATCCGAAAGATGAAAATTTTTGAAAATTTTTTGAAATCGCTCAGAGGCTTCATGCACAAGCTCTCGATTCTATTCAAAATCATCAATTTATTTATGCACAAGAGGATCCGAAAGATGAAAATTTTTGAATTTTTTTTTTGAAATCGCTCAGAGGCTCCATGCATAAGCTCTCGATTCTATTCAAAATCATCAATTTATTTATTTACAAGAGGATCCGAAAGATGGAAATTTTTGAAAAATTTTTGAAATCGCTCAGAGGCTCTATGCACAAGCTCTCGATTCTATTCAAAATCATCAATTTATTTATTTACAAGAGGATCCGAAAGATGAAAAGTTTTGAAAATTTTTTGAAGTCGCTCGGAGGCTCCATGCACAAGCTCTCGATTCTATTCAAAATCATCAATTTATTAATTTACAAGAGGATCCGAAAGATGAAAATTTTTGAAACATTTTTGAAATCGCTCAGAGGCTCCATTCACAAGCTCTCGATGCTATTCAAAATCATCAATTTATTTATTTACAAGAGGTTCCGAAAGATGAAAATTTTTGAAAAATTTTTGAAATCGCTCGGAGGCTCCATGCACAAGCTCTCGATTCTATTCAAAATCATAAATTTATTTATTTACAAGAGGATCCGAATGATGAAAATTTTTGAACATTTTTTGAAATCGCTTAGAGGGTCCATGCACAAGCTCTCGATTCTATTCAAAATCATCAATTTATTTAGTTACAAGAGGATCCGAAAGATAAAAATTTTTGAAATTTTTTTGAAATCGCTCAGAGGCTCCATGCACAAGCTCTCGATTCTATTCAAAATCATCAATTTATTTGTTTACAAGAGGATCCGAAACATGAAAATTTTTGAACATTTTTTGAAATGGCTCTTAGGCTCCATGCACAAGCTCTCGATGCTATTCAAAATCATCAATTTATTTATTTACAAGAGGATCCGAAAGATAAAAATTTTTGAAATTTTTTTGAAATCGCTCAGAGGCTCCATGCACAAGCTCTCGATTCTATTCAAAATCATCAATTTATTTGTTCACAAGAGGATCCGAAACATGAAAATTTTTGAACATTTTTTGAAATGGCTCTTAGGCTCCATGCACAAGCTCTCGATTCTATTCAAAATCATCAATTTATTTATTTACAAGAGGATCCGAAAGATGAAAATTTTTGAAAATTTTTTGAAATCGCTCAGAGGCTCCATGCACAAGCTCTCGATTCTATTCAAAATCATCAATTTATTTATTTACAAGAGGATCCGAAAGATGAAAATTTTTCAAATTTTTTTGAAATCGCTCAGAGGCTCCATGCACAAGCTCTCGATTCTATTCAAAATCATCAATTTATTTATTTACAAGAGGATCCGAAAGATGAAAATTTTTGAAAATTTTTTGAAATCGCTCAGAGGCTCCATTCACAAGCTCTCGATGCTATTCAAAATCATCAATTTATTTATTTACAAGAGGATCCGAAAGATGAAAATTTTTGAAAATTTTCTGAAATCGTTTGGAGGCTCCATGCACAAGCTCTCGATTCTATTCAAAATCATCAATTTATTTATTTACAAGAGGATCCGAAGATGAAAATTTTTGAAAAATTTTTGAAATCGCTCAGAGGCTCCATGCACAAGCTCTCGATTCTATTCAAAATCATCAATTTATTTATTTACAAGAGGATCCGAAAGATGAAAATTTTTGAAAAATTTTTAAATCGCTCGGAGGCTCCAAGCACAAGCTCTCGATTCTATTCAAAATCATCAATTTATTTATTTACAAGAGGATCCGAAAGATGAAATTTTTGAATTTTTTTTTGAAATCGCTCAGAGGCTTCATGCACAAGCTCTCGATTCTATTCAAAATCATCAATTTATTTATTTACAAGAGGATCCGAAAGATGAAAATTTTTGAAAATTTTTTGAAATCGCTCGGAGGCTCCATGCACAAGCTCTCGATTCTATTCAAAATCATCAATTTATTTATGCACAAGAGGATCCGAAAGATGACAATTTTTGAATTTTTTTTGAAATCGCTCAGAGGCTCCATGCACAAGCTCTCGATTCTATTCAAAATCATCAATTTATTTATGCACAAGAGGATCCGAAAGATGAAAATTTTTGAAATTTTTTTGAAATCACTCAGAGGCTCCATGCACAAGCTCTCGATTGTATTCAAAATCATCAATTTATTCATTTACAAGAGGATCCGAAAGATGAAAATTTTTGAAAATTTTTTGAAATCGCTCAGAGGCTTCATGCACAAGCTCTCGATTCTATTCAAAATCATCAATTTATTTATGCACAAGAGGATCCGAAAGATGAAAATTTTTGAATTTTTTTGTTGAAATCGCTCAGAGGCTCCATGCATAAGCTCTCGATTCTATTCAAAATCATCAATTTATTTATTTACAAGAGGATCCGAAAGATGAAAATTTTTGAAAAATTTTTGAAATCGCTCAGAGGCTCTATGCACAAGCTCTCGATTCTATTCAAAATCATCAATTTATTAATTTACAAGAGGTTCCGAAAGATGAAATTTTTGAAACATTTTTGAAATCGCTCAGAGGCTCCATTCACAAGCTCTCGATGCTATTCAAAATCATCAATTTATTTATTTACAAGAGGTTCCGAAAGATGAAAATTTTTGAAATTTTTTTGAAATCGCTCAGAGGCTCCATGCACAAGCTCTCGATTCTATTCAAAATCATCAATTTATTTGTTTACAAGAGGATCCGAATGATGAAAATTTTTGAACATTTTTTGAAATCGCTCAGAGGGTCCATGCACAAGCTCTCGATTCTATTCAAAATCATCAATTTATTTAGTTACAAGAGGATCCGAAAGATAAAAATTTTTGAAATTTTTTTGAAATCGCTCAGAGGCTCCATGCACAAGCTCTCGATTCTATTCAAAATCATCAATTTATTTGTTTACAAGAGGATCCGAAACATGAAAATTTTTGAACATTTTTTGAAATGGCTCTTAGGCTCCATGCACAAGCTCTCGATTCTATTCAAAATCATCAATTTATTTATTTACAAGAGGATCCGAAAGATGAAAAGTTTTGAAAATTTTTTGAAGTCGCTCGGAGGCTCCATGCACAAGCTCTCGATTCTATTCAAAATCATCAATTTATTAATTTACAAGAGGATCCGAAAGATGAAATTTTTGAAACATTTTTGAAATCGCTCAGAGGCTCCATTCACAAGCTCTCGATGCTATTCAAAATCATCAATTTATTTATTTACAAGAGGTTCCGAAAGATGAAAATTTTTGAAAAATTTTTGAAATCGCTCGGAGGCTCCATGCACAAGCTCTCGATTCTATTCAAAATCATAAATTTATTTATTTACAAGAGGATCCGAATGATGAAAATTTTTGAACATTTTTTGAAATCGCTCAGAGGGTCCATGCACAAGCTCTCGATTCTATTCAAAATCATCAATTTATTTAGTTACAAGAGGATCCGAAAGATAAAAATTTTTGAAATTTTTTTGAAATCGCTCAGAGGCTCCATGCACAAGCTCTCGATTCTATTCAAAATCATCAATTTATTTGTTTACAAAAGGATCCGAAACATGAAAATTTTTGAACATTTTTTTAAATGGCTCTTAGGCTCCATGCACAAGCTCTCGATTCTATTCAAAATCATCAATTTATTAATTTACAAGAGGTTCCGAAAGATGAAATTTTTGAAACATTTTTGAAATCGCTCAGAGGCTCCATTCACAAGCTCTCGATGCTATTCAAAATCATCAATTTATTTATTTACAAGAGGTTCAGAAAGATGAAAATTTTTGAAATTTTTTTGAAATCGCTCAGTGGCTCCATGCACAAGCTCTCGATTCTATTCAAAATCATCAATTTATTTGTTTACAAGAGGATCCGAATGATGAAAATTTTTGAAAAAATTTTGAAATCGCTCAGAGGCTCCATGCACAAGCTCTCGATTCTATTCAAATTCATCAATTTATTTAGTTACAAGAGGATCCGAATGATGAAAATTTTTGAACATTTTTTGAAATCGCTCAGAGGCTCTATGCACAAGCTCTCGATTCTATTCAAAATCATCAATTTATTAATTTACAAGAGGTTCCGAAAGATGAAATTTTTGAAACATTTTTGAAATCGCTCAGAGGCTCCATTCACAAGCTCTCGATGCTATTCAAAATCATCAATTTATTTATTTACAAGAGGTTCCGAAAGATAAAAATTTTTGAAATTTTTTTGAAATCGCTCAGAGGCTCCATGCACAAGCTCTCGATTCTATTCAAAATCATCAATTTATTTGTTTACAAGAGGATCCGAATGATGAAAATTTTTGAACAGTTTTTGAAATCGCTCAGAGGGTCCATGCACAAGCTCTCGATTCTATTCAAAATCATCAATTTATTTAGTTACAAGAGGATCCGAAAGATAAAAATTTTTGAAATTTTTTTGAAATCGCTCAGAGGCTCCATGCACAAGCTCTCGATTCTATTCAAAATCATCAATTTATTTATTTACAAGAGGATCCGAAAGATGAAAATTTTTGATTTTTTTTTGAAATCGCTCAGAGGCTCCATGCACAAGCTCTCGATTCTATTCAAAATCATCAATTTATTTATTTACAAGAGGATCCGAAAGATGAAAAGTTTTGAAAATTTTTTGAAGTCGCTCGGAGGCTCCATGCACAAGCTCTCGATTCTATTCAAAATCATCAATTTATTAATTTACAAGAGGATCCGAAAGATGAAATTTTTGAAACATTTTTGAAATCGCTCAGAGGCTCCATTCACAAGCTCTCGATGCTATTCAAAATCATCAATTTATTTATTTACAAGAGGTTCCGAAAGATGAAAATTTTTGAAAAATTTTTGAAATCGCTCGGAGGCTCCATGCACAAGCTCTCGATTCTATTCAAAATCATAAATTTATTTATTTACAAGAGGATCCGAATGATGAAAATTTTTGAACATTTTTTGAAATCGCTCAGAGGGTCCATGCACAAGCTCTCGATTCTATTCAAAATCATCAATTTATTTAGTTACAAGAGGATCCGAAAGATAAAAATTTTTGAAATTTTTTTGAAATCGCTCAGAGGCTCCATGCACAAGCTCTCGATTCTATTCAAAATCATCAATTTATTTGTTTACAAGAGGATCTGAAACATGAAAATTTTTGAACATTTTTTGAAATGGCTCTTAGGCTCCATGCACAAGCTCTCGATTCTATTCAAAATCATCAATTTATTTATTTACAAGAGGATCCGAAAGATGAAAATTTTTGAAAAATTTTTGAAATCGCTCAGAGGCTCCATGCGCAAGCTCTCGATTCTATTCAAAATCATCAATTTATTTATTTACAAGAGGATCCGAAAGATGAAAATTTTTCAAATTTTTTTGAAATCGCTCAGAGGCTCCATGCACAAGCTCTCGATTCTATTCAAAATCATCAATTTATTTATTTACAAGTGGATCCGAAAGATGAAAATTTTTGAAAAATTTTTGAAATCGCTCAGAGGCTCCATGCACAAGCTCTCGATTCTATTCAAATTCATCAATTTATTTAGTTACAAGAGGATCCGAATGATGAAAATTTTTGAACATTTTTTGAAATCGCTCAGAGGCTCTATGCACAAGCTCTCGATTCTATTCAAAATCATCAATTTATTTATTTACAAGAGGTTCCGAAAGATGAAATTTTTGAAACATTTTTGAAATCGCTCAGAGGCTCCATTCACAAGCTCTCGATGCTATTCAAAATCATCAATTTATTTATTTACAAGAGGTTCCGAAAGATAAAAATTTTTGAAATTTTTTTGAAATCGCTCAGAGGCTCCATGTACAAGCTCTCGATGCTATTCAAAATCATCAATTTATTTATTTACAAGAGGTTCCGAAAGATGAAAATTTTTGAAAAATTTTTGAAATCGCTCGGAGGCTCCATGCACAAGCTCTCGATTCTATTCAAAATCATAAATTTATTTATTTACAAGAGGATCCGAATGATGAAAATTTTTGAACATTTTTTTAAATCGCTCAGAGGGTCCATGCACAAGCTCTCGATTCTATTCAAAATCATCAATTTATTTATTTACAAGAGGATCCGAAAGATAAAAATTTTTGAAATTTTTTTGAAATCGCTCAGAGGCTCCATGCACAAGCTCTCGATTCTATTCAAAATCATCAATTTATTTGTTTACAAAAGGATCCGAAACATGAAAATTTTTGAACATTTTTTGAAATGGCTCTTAGGCTCCATGCACAAGCTCTCGATTCTATTCAAAATCATCAATTTATTAATTTACAAGAGGTTCCGAAAGATGAAATTTTTGAAACATTTTTGAAATCGCTCAGAGGCTCCATTCACAAGCTCTCGATGCTATTCAAAATCATCAATTTATTTATTTACAAGAGGTTCCGAAAGATGAAAATTTTTGAAATTTTTTTGAAATCGCTCAGAGGCTCCATGCACAAGCTCTCGATTCTATTCAAAATCATCAATTTATTTGTTTACAAGAGGATCCGAATGATGAAAATTTTTGAAAAAATTTTGAAATCGCTCAGAGGCTCCATGCACAAGCTCTCGATTCTATTCAAATTCATCAATTTATTTAGTTACAAGAGGATCCGAATGATGAAAATTTTTGAACATTTTTTGAAATCGCTCAGAGGCTCTATGCACAAGCTCTCGATTCTATTCAAAATCATCAATTTATTAATTTACAAGAGGTTCCGAAAGATGAAATTTTTGAAACATTTTTGAAATCGCTCAGAGGCTCCATTCACAAGCTCTCGATGCTATTCAAAATCATCAATTTATTTTTTTACAAGAGGTTCCGAAAGATAAAAATTTTTGAAATTTTTTTGAAATCGCTCAGAGGCTCCATGCACAAGCTCTCGATTCTATTCAAAATCATCAATTTAATTATGCACAAGAGGATCCGAAAGATGACAATTTTTGAATTTTTTTTGGAATCGCTCAGAGGCTCCATGCACAAGCTCTCGATTCTATTCAAAATCATCAATTTATTTATTTAAAAAAGGATCCGGAAATGAAATTTCCCGAAAAAATTTCAAATCGCTCAAAGGCTCCATGCAAATACTCTCGATTCAAACAAACATCAATTTATTTATTTGAAAAAAGATCCGAAAAATTAGAATTTTTGAAAAAATGTTCAAATCGCTCAAAGGCTCCATGCAAAAGCTCTTGATTTTATTCAAAATCATCACTTTATTTATTTATTAAGGGATCCAAAAATAAAAATTCCTGAATTTCAAAGGATTCGTGCAAAAGCGCTCGATTCTATTCGAAATCATCAATTTATTTATTTAAAACAGGATCCGAAAAATGAAAGCCACAACTGTGAACCGTCTTGTCGTACCGATCTGGTGACGATAAAGACCGTGGTTTAGCGGAAAAAAATATTGATCTGAATGTATTCTCATCAATTTTATATCTGGCTTGTATTGTTACCACTATCACCTAGGAATCGTGTGGACTTGCCTTGAGAGTATATTTTTTGCCAAGCCAGCACTGCCATCCGTCTTGTCGTTACAGTCTGGTGACGAAAAAGACCATAGTTTAGCTGAAAAAAAATATTGAGCTGAATGCTTCTCATCAATTATATATCCGGCTTGTTTTGGTACCACTATCACCTAGAAATCGTGCGTACTTGCCTTGAAAGTGTATTTTACGACAAGATAGCACTCTCAACCGTCTTGTCGTAGCAATCTGATGACGATAAAGACCGTAGTTTAGCTGAAAAATAATTTTGAGCTCAATGTATTCTCATCAATTATATATCCGGTTTGTTTTTGTACCACAATCACCTAGAAATCGTGTGGACTTGCCTTAAGATTATATTTTTCCCCAAGCCAACACCTTCAACCATCTTGTCGTACCAATCTTGGAATCGGGTGGACTTGCCTTAAACGTATATTTTTCGCCAAGCCAGTACTGTGAGCCGTCTTGTTCTACCAACTTCGTGACGATAAAGACTGCAGTTTAGCTGCAAAAAAAATATTAAGCTCAAAGTATTCTTAACAATTATATATCTGGCTTGCTTTTGTGCCACTATCACCTAAAATCCGTATGGCCTTGCCTTTAAAGTATATTTTATGCCAAGTCAGCACTGTCGACCGTTTTGTCGTAACGTTCTTAAGACAATAAAGACCGTAGTTTATCTGAAAAGAAAATATTGGGCTGAATGTATTCTCATCAATTTTATATCCGGCTTGTATTGGTACCACAATCACCTGTAAATCGGATATATTTATATATATATTTTTATGTATATGTATATTTTTTTGCCAAATCAGCACTGTTGACCGTCTTGTCGTACCGATCTGGTGACGATAAGGACTTTAGTTTAGCTGAAAAGAAAATATTGGGCTGAATGTATTCTCATAAATTTTATATCCGGCTTGTATTGGTACCACCATCACCTAAAATTGGGGGTGCTTGCCTTAAGGGTATTTTTTTCACCAATTCAGCGCTGTCAGCCGTCTTTTTGTTTCGTTTTGATGACAATAAAGACCGCAATTTGAATGCAAAAAAAATATTGAGCTGAATGTATTCTCGTCAATTATATATCCGGCTTGTTTTGGTACCACTCTCACCTAGAATTCGGATGGACTTGCCACAAGAGTATATTTTTCGCCAAGCCAGCACTGTCAACCGTCTTTTCGTACCAACTTGTGACGATGAAGACTTTATTTGAGCTGAAAAAAAAATATTGAGCTGCATGTATTCTCACCAATCATATATCCGGCTTGTTTTTGTGCCACTATCACCTAGAGTCCGTATGGCCTTGCCTTTAAAGTAACTTTTTAGCAAAGTAAGCACTGTCAACCGTCTTGTCGTACCATCCTTAAGACAATAAAGACCGTAGTTTAGCTGAAAAGAAAATATTGGGCTGAATGTATTGTAGTGTAATACAAGCCACAACAAACAAATCAATATTCATGCATTGCCATCTGATAGCCAGGCACGAGTCAAAACAATTGTGAGTCAGGCTTTGTTGCGTTTATCCCGAGTCCAATTACAAACAATGAAATTAGAGCGACTCAGCAAAACAATTGAAGACCAACAATGTGCACTGCGGACGGGTTCAGCATGGCATAACAATGAAAACAAATGTGGGTTGATGGCATTTTATTGCTTACATCTGCAGTAAGGTTCTTCAAGCCAATAAACCACACTTTATTGCTTGCAATTGCATTTTTTTACCATGGGAAAATATTGAAAATACATTTAGGTCAGGAATATTTAAATAATATTTGATTAGTTAGTAAGTTATACATAAGCAATATTTTAGTATAAAAGAAATGATAATCCACGAATAAATCAACATTCAAAGTAGAGAATTTGGACTGCCAACATCGGCACCCTTTTTCTTTTGATTGTTCTTTGTGGCGCTTGCGCTGTGGTAGAAATATAGGAAGCTCACGCTTGCCATCAGCTTTGGCCCTAGACGCCGATAATTAGGTGAGTTCCCCCTCCTCCTCTTAAAAATCATTATGGCCCCATTAAACCAAACTTATTTCAGTATTCTCATCAATTTTATATCCGGCTTGTATTGGTACCACTATCACCTAGAAATCGGGTGGACTCGCCTCAAGAGTAAATTTTTTGCCAAGTCAGCACTGTCAATCGTCTTGTCGTACCGATGTGGTGACGATAAAGACCGTGGATTAGCTGAAAAAATATTGGGCTGAATGTATTCTCATCAATTTTATATCCGGCTTGTATTGGTACCACTATCACATAAAAACCGGGTGAACCTGCCTTAAGAGTATTTTTTGCCAAGTAAGTACTATCAACCGTCTTGTCGTTTCAAATTGTAACGATAAAGACTTTATTTGAGCTGAAAAAAAAATATTGAGCTGTATGTATTCTCATCAATCATATATCCGGCTTGTTTTTGTGCCACTATCACCTAGAGACCGCATGGCCTTGCCTTTAAAGTATATCTTTTGCCAAGTCAGCACTGTCGACCGTCTTGTCGTACCATCCTAAAGACAATAAAGACCGTAGTTCAGCTGAAAATAAAATATTGCGCTGAATGTATTCTCATCAATTTTATATCCGGCTTGTATTGGTACCACTATCACCTAGAAGTCGGGTGGACTTGCCTCAAGAGTAAATCTTTCGGCAAGCCAGCACTGTCAACCGTTTTGTTGTTTCAATGTGGTGACGATAAAGACCGTGGATTAGCTGAAAAAATATTGGGCTGAATGTATTCTCATCAATTTTATATCTGGCTTGTATTGGTACCACTTGTAAGTAATTACACTTTGAGAGTCAAATGATAACTAAATTTATTCGAGTTCATCAGGCTAATTTATACAAATCAGAACCTGCATAGTAGGCTGGTCGATTTGATACAATTTACTGCTATATGAAATAACAGAGTGAACTAAGCATAGTGAACAATATAAAAAGTATCCAATTTGAGAGGTAAACAATCTAAAATCATAGAGCATAATCAGTATGTCAGAAAATTACGTTAGATTTATGCTTATTTAAAGTAGACAATTAATGATCAATTGTGTTAACTCGTAGCAAATCAATTAGACTTTTTCTTAACTTAGATCAATTCTTAACATTCTGGTCGCCAAGAACCATTGGTTCTTAACACGTTGAGTGCCAACGCACCCCGCCGGCGGGATCATTAAATTTGCCTAGTTGTGATGCGCCTATGTTGTTGTTATTGGTTCTGGTTTGCAAGTGCAATACGTCAGTTGCTGTCGTTATTCGCTCATTGGTAGGAAGTGGACATATTTCAGTGACTGCACGGTCAGTTTCCTTGTCTTTGGTTTTTAGTGTTACGGCTCGAACCAAATCATCTCTTCCTGGATGCACAGCAGTAATTCTTCCTAGTGGCCACTTTGTTGGCTTGAAGTTATCTAATTTGATTAGAACCAGATCACCAACCTGTATGTTAGGGCGCTCACTGAACCATTTTGCTCTCTCTTGTAGCTTAGTTAGGTATTCTAAGCTCCATCTTTGCCAGAATTGCCGTTTAAGCCTTTGCACTAGCTGCCACTTTCGGGTGACATTACTTTCACTTTCATCGTTGGGTAGCTCAAAAAGGTTATTCCCGGTTAGAAAGTGGCCAGGTGTTAAGGCGCTAAGATCATTGGGGTCGTCACTGATTGGTGTTAAGGGTCTGGAATTCAGACAAGCTTCGACTTGAGCCAAAAGTGTGTACATTTCTTCTACATTCAAAAGATGTTCGCCAATGACCTTAATAAGATGACGTTTTGTAGATTAAACAGCTGCCTCCCAGATGCCTCCGAAATGAGGTGATCTTGGGGGAATAAATTTCCAATTGACGTTGTTTACAGCTAATGTTCCTTGCGCTTCCAAAATCATCCTTTTTGCAGCATTCTGCAGAATTTTGTTAGAGCCCACAAAGTTTGTTCCGTTGTCACTCATGATAGTAGAGCACATGCCTCTTCTAGCTATGAACCTCCGTATAGCAGCTATGCATGTTTTTGCGGATAGGTCACTGGCAAGCTCAAGATGAATGGCTTTTGTAGATAGACATACGAAGACTGCAATATAAGCTTTCGTCGTTTTAGTACCCCTTCCGCTACTCCATTTAATAGTTATTGGCCCTGCATAGTCCAGGCCTGTCTCAGCAAACGGTTTTCCTGGCTGAACTCTTTCCTTGGGCAGCATACCCATCAGTTGATGACCAGGCCTGGCGTTAACTCTGAAACACGTGAGACCTTTTCTTATATGTGTCTTTACTGCTGTTGGGCAGTTGATAATCCAATAGGTTTCGCGTATTGTAGCGAGAACTAATTGATGACCTCCATGCAGAGTAAGATGGTGATAATGTTTTATCACCAAATTTGCAAGATGTCCTCTGGATAAGATGATTGGATGCTTCGTGGCTTGACATACTTGGCTGTTTTGTATTCTCCCACCAACCTTGAGCAGCCCGTCGTCATCAATAAATGGAGTCAATCTTATTAAAGAGCTTGTTTTTGGCAAACCTTTGCCGTCTTTGAGTTGTTTGAATTCGTTGGGAAAAGACAACTGTTGAGCTTGAAACACACACCTGTTCTGAGCTTCTCGTAGTTCTTCAGTGGTCAGAAACGAGCTTCTTGATTTGGTTTTCCACCGCCTACAGTAGGCGATGACTCTTATCAATCTTGTAAATGATGAGAAATTTTCGGATAAGTCCAACTTGGTTTCCCTGACATGCGTTAGCAAGCATGGTTTGCTAGTTCGTAACTCCAGATGTGCCATTGCTGTGTTAACGCAGAACGATGTCTTTGGCCAATTTCTTAACTCTTCACTTAGCCAGTTTGGTCCATTCCACCACATGTGACTACTGTATAAGGCTTGTGGCATAACTCCTCGTGATGCTATGTCAGCAGGATTGTTTGCAGTCCCCACATGACCCCACATACTAATTTTCGAGGTTGCTTGGATTTGACTAACACGATTGGCGACGAAAGGCTTCCACCTGGCAGGTGGACTCTGTAGCCAATGGAGGACAATAGTAGAGTCAGTCCAATAAAAGCATGGGACATCTACCCATCCGTGAGTCAGCATTGTGGATTTCATTAAATTGCTTAGCAATACGGCTCCACATAACTCCAATCTGGGAATGGACTCTATTTTTAACGGAGCAATTTTAGATTTGGAGGTTGCTAATGTAGTTGATGTTCCGCCATCAGCATGTTGAATGCGAAAATAAATAGTTGCTGCCTATGCTACCGTTGATGCGTCGCAGAATCCGTGTATCTGTACCACATCCCCCTTCTCATAGCGTATCCATCGGGGTATAGAAATATTTTGTATTATGGGTAATTGGGCGCGAAACTGTTGCCATTGAATCCATAAATCATCTGGTATAGGTTCATCCTACCCTGTCTTTTAAAGCCATAGTTGTTGAATTATTGCCTTGCCTAGGACGATACAAGGTTGCAACCATCCAATAGGGTCAAATAGCTTTGATATGTCAGATAGCAGCTGCCGTTTTGTGATAGGAACGTTAGGAAGAGCATCCAACGTCACTTTAAATGAAAATGCATCTTTTGCAGGATGCCACCGTAATCCCAATGTTTTGACGTCGTTAGTCACGTTTATGCTTAACGGTGAGTGCGTTTCTCGACTTTCAGGTGGGATTGAATCAAGTAATATTTCATGATTTGCAGACCACTTCCGCAAGTTGAAGCCTCCTTTCTCGAGTACCATTATTAGTTCTTTCTGTATCTGTTCGACTTCCTTGATTGTCCTTCCTCCAGTTAATACATCGTCTACATAAAAATCGTCCATTATAGTTTGACATGCTCT
This sequence comes from Oxycera nigricornis, assembly GCA_963942545.1. Taxonomy (NCBI): domain Eukaryota; kingdom Metazoa; phylum Arthropoda; class Insecta; order Diptera; family Stratiomyidae; genus Oxycera; species Oxycera nigricornis. The sequence continues at coordinate 13,228,541 of OZ012664.1, read as the reverse complement.
TGGAAAATTGATGTTTTCATCATGTGCAAGTTGATGAAGCGTTCTTATAGCCAGATAAGGTGCACAAGCCATTCCATACGTTACTGTTGTAAGTTGGTAGTGTTTAAGTGACTGGGAGGGATGTTTTCGCCACAGTATACGTTGGTAGTGTTGGTCTTGGTCACTTATGATCACCTGCCGATACATTTTTTCGATATCAGCGACCACTACGTACTTATGCACTCGCCACTTCATCAATATGTCTACAATATTGTTTTGGACAGAAGGCCCAGGGAGGAGCATGTCATTCAGAGATTTACCTGTCGTAACTTGCTGAGAAGCGTTGAAGACTACCCTGAGCTTGGTAGTTGTGCTATCCCTTTTAATAACCGCATGATGTGGGATATAATAACCAGCCACAGCATTTATATTTTTTGGGCAAACTTCTACCATGTGTTTTTCCAGCAAATAATTGTCCATGAAAGCACAGTACTCTTCTCGTAATTTGTCATTTCGTGCTAGCCTTTTCTCCAATTGTGAGAACTGAAGATGTGTTATTTGTTTGGAATTTGCCAGTTCCTTTCCAGGACGAGTGCCTTCTCGGAATGGGAGTCGAACAATGTACCTTCCCGATTTATCACGTCTAGTGGTTTTTTGATACCATTCATTTACAGCCTCTTCGTCTGCTGTGAGAGGTGGTTTGGAAGGTATTTCCTCAATCTCCCAAAATTTCTTCAGACTCTCGTCGGTTTTGTCGTCTGTTGCCACTAATGTTGTTAGTGACGATTGCCTGTTTGTGTTAGATGTGGGTCCTAGTAACACCCATCCGAGTTTAGTGTTGATTCCACATGGTGAACCACTAATCGATCCTTCTAGCATTAAAGTGCCGTAAATATCTGCTCCAAGCAGAATATCGATGCGCCCAGGTGCTCCATAAGATGGATCTGCTAAATCTTTGATATGCAACGCTCGCGGAAGATTTCCCTTGATTTCAACTGGAGGACAATTGTTTGTTATGTTTGGTATTACAAAGACTGTCACACCAATAAAGGTTCCATCTTTAATTTTTATCGATAATGATATTGAACCTCTAGTTTGCACCGCAGCATTTGCTTCAATACCGCATATATTCAATTTCGCAAATTGTCTCTTGAGACTCAAAAGTTGCGCTGCCGCCTCAGTTATGAAACTTCTCTGTGACCCAGAATCTATTAATGCACGAAGTTTTATCAATCTTCCAGTTGCATCTTCCACGTTAATTTGCGCCGTAGCTAACAAAATCACTTGAGCTGAAGTGTTTCCTTTAGCTAGCAATGTGCTAGTTGGTTTCGTGAAGGGCTCTGCAGCTGCGGATAACCATCCTTGTTTTTGGGTTGTGTGCAACAATGTGTGATGGCCTTTGTTGCACGATTGGCATCGTGATTTTGATGAGCACTTGTTAACTGTGTGCCCCTTGCGAAGGCAGTTGAAGCACATATTCCCTTTCCGCACAAAGTCCTTTCGCTGTTGAATGTCAAATCTCTTGAATTTGTCACATTGGAAAATTAAATGGTTCTGATTGCAGCAACTGCACGCAACTCGCTCATTTGCAATGAATGCTTCGACCTTGTGTTGCTCCTGGGAACAGATAAAGCTTCCAGAGTTCTAAAACGACTGGTTAAGAATTCCATGGATGTTGCCAAGGTAGGAATCTCAACTGACGATCCTAAGGATGTCTCCCATAGTCGTCTAGATTCCTGGTCTAATTTTTGAGTTAAGGTATATTTAACCAATATATCACGCTGATTGACCTCACATCCAATGCTTTCTATGTTGGCGAGAAATTCTGAGGTGGTGTCAATCAATCTTTTGATAGAAGTGTCACGTTCTTCTTTTGATGCTGGAAGACTGTAGAACTTATTTAAATAAGTCCAAGCTATAGCACGCTTGTTTTCGAAGCGATTCTGGAGCAATTTTTTGGCAGCCCTGTAGTTGGTTTGGTTAATTTCCAGATGTTGTATGACTCTGGCTGTTTCTCCAACCAGATGCGTCTTTAGGTACTGCATGCGCTCCACTGGGGTAAGAGATTCATTCTTGTCAACCATGGAGTTGAACAAATCAATGAATGCCCGCCAATTATCATAACTTCCATCGAACTTAGGAAGAGTTATTCTTTTGAGTCGGACTTGACTCGCTTGTCTAAAGTCAGCCTGACTCTTCTCATCTTTAGGCTTCGAAACTTCAAATGAGCTGAGTTTCGTTTTGAACTCAGTCATTAGATCCAGATACGTCTGCTCAGCTTCCTCGAACTCAATCATGTACTTCTTTCGTGCATCAGCTGTTTGCTGCAGGTCTTCCACCATCTCGAGGTGTAGCTCGGTACACGATGCCCAAATCTCGTCCAGCCTCTGTATTCTGGTTTGAAAATATGCATAACAGTATCGCTCCTTACTGTCCTTGTAGTAATTTCGCTTTGCTCGAGAGATGCCTTCAAAATTGTCCTTCTGCTTGATACTTGTAGCCATCGTCTCACGTGGTGATTGTTTCGACAGCTGATAACCAAGCAGGTACTCCAATAAATGTAATCCAAAAGTGCTCCAACAATGTCTTCTGAATTCGTTAGGATATGTTTTCCTTTATATCGTTGGAACTTGGAGTTTTTGCTGCACCAAAAATGCAATTAAAGCACTTTATACTGGTGGAGCTTATAAAAATTCACAAATTACAACAAAGAAAAACAATCCGGCTCGACGGACCAAAAATGTAAGTAATTACACTTTGAGAGTCAAATGATATTAATGATCAATTGGGTTAACTCTTAGCAAATCAATTAGACTATTTCTTAACTTAGATCAATTCTTAACACCACTATCAACTAAAAATCGGGTGGACTTGCCTTAAGAGTGTTTTTGCCAAGTAAGTACTGTCAACCGTCTTGTCGTTTCAAATTGTAATGATAAAGACTTTATTTGAGCTGAAAAAAAATATTGAGCTGTATGTATTCTCACCAATCATATATCCGGCTTGTTTTTGTGCCACTATCACCTAGAGACCGCATGGCCTTGCCTTTCAAGTATATCTTTTGCCAAGTCAGCACTGTCAACCGTCTTGTCGTACCAATCTGTAAACGAAAAATATCATAGTTTAGCTGGGAAAAAAATATTGGGCTGCATGTATTCTCATCAATCATATATCCTGCTTGGTTTGGTGCCACTATCACCTAAAAATCGTATGGCTTTGCCGTTAACGTATATTTTTTGCCAAGTCAGCACTGCCGAACGTCTTGTCGTACCGTTCTGGTGAAAATAAAGACCGTGGTTTAGCTGGAAAAATTTTTTGAGCTCAATGTATTCTCATCAGTTATTTATCCGGCTTGTTTTTGTACCACAATCACCTAGAAGTCGTGTGGACTTGCCTCAAGAGTCTATTTTTCGCGAAGCAAACATTGTCAGCCGTCTTGCTGTACCGATCTGGTGACGATAAAGACCGTGATTTAGCTGAAAAAATTTTTGGGCTTAACGTTTTCTCATCAATTTTATATCCGGCTTGTATTGGTACCACTATCACCTAGAAATCGAGTGGACTTGCCTTAAGAGTATTTTTTTGCCAAGAAAGCACTGTCAACTTACTTGTCGTAGCAAGTTGTCACGATGAAAACCATAATTTAGCTTGAAAAAATTTTGAGCTCAAAGTATTCTCATCAGTTATATATCCGGCTTGTTTTTGTACCACAATCACCTAGGAATCGTGTGGACTTGCCTCAACAGTCTATTTTCGCCAAGTCAGCATTTTCAGCCGTCTTGTTGTACCAATCTGGTGACGATAAAGACCGTGATTTAGCTGAAAAAATTATTGGGCTTAATGTTTTCTCATGTAATTTATATCCGGCTTGTATTGGTACCACTATCACCTAGAAATCGGGTGGAATTGCCTTAAGGGCATTATTTCCACAAATTCAGCACTGTCAACCGTCTTTTTGTATCGTTTTGATGACAATAAAGACCGCAGTTTAGCTGCAAAAAAAGTATTGAGCTGAATGTATGCTCGCCAATTATATATCCGGCTTGTTTTGGTACAACTCTCACCTAGAAATCGAGTGGACTTGCCTTAAGGGTATTTTTTTCACCAATTCAGCACTGTCAACCGTCTTTTCGTATCGTTTTGGTGACAATAAAGACCGCAGTTTAGCTGCAAAAAAATATTGAGCTGAATGTATTCTCGTCAATTATATATCCGGCTTGTTTTGCTACCACTTTCACCTTGAAATCGGGTGGACTTGCCGTTAGGGTATATTTTTCGCCAAGCCAGCACTGTCAACCGTCTTGTCGTACCAATCTGGAAATCGGGTGGTCTTGCCTTAACAGTATATTTTTCACTAAGCCAGCACTGTAAGCCGTCTTGTCCTACCAATCTCGTGACGATAAAGACTGTAGTTTAGCTGCAGAAAAAATTATTGAGCACAATGTATTTTCATCAATTATGTATCCGGCTTATTTTGGTTCCACTATCAACTAGAATTTGGGATGACTTGCGTCACGAGTATACTTTTCGCCAAGCCAGCACTGTCAACCGTCTTGTCGTACCGATGTGGTGACGATAAAGACCGTAGTTTAGCTGAAAAAAAAATATTGGGCTGAATGTATTCTCATCAATTTTATAACCGGCTTGTATTGGTACCACTATCACCTAGAAATCGGTTCGACTTGCGATAAGAATATACTTTCGCCAAGCGAGCACTTTCAGCCGTCTTGTCATACCAACCTGTAACGATAAAGACTATAATTTAGCTGAAAAAAAATGGGCTGCATGTATTCTCACCAATCATATATCCGGCTTGTTTTTGTGCCACTATCACCTAGAATCCGTATGGCCTTGCCTTTAAAGTATATTTTTTTGCCAAATCATCACCGTCGACCGTCTTGTCGTACCGATCTGGTGACGATAAGGACTTTAGTTTAGCTGAAAAGAAAATATTGGGCTGAATGTATTCTCATAAATTTTATATCCGGCTTGTATTGGTACCACTATCACCTAAAATTGGGGCGGGGGAGGCTTGCCTTAACGGTATTTTTTTCACCAATTCAGCACTGTCAACCGTCTTTTTGTATTGTTTTGATGACAATAAAGACCGCAACTTGAATGCAAAAAAAATATTGAGCTGAATGTATTCTCGTCAGTTATATATCCGGTTTGTTTTGGTACCACTCTCACCTAGAAATCGGGAGAACTTCCCTCAAGTGTATATTTTTCACCCAGCCAGCACTGTCAGCCGTCTTGTTGTTCCAACTTGTGACGATGAAGACCATAATTTAGCAGAAAAAAAATATTGAGCTGCATGTATTCTCACCAATCATATATCCTGCTTGTTTTTGTGCCCCTATCACCTAAAATCCGTATGGCCTTGCCTCTAAGGTATCTTGTTTGCCAAGTCAGCACTGTCGACCGTCTTGTCGTAACGTTTTTAAGACAATAAAGACCGTAGTTTAGCTGAAAAAAAAATATTGGGCTGAATGTATTCTCATCAATTTTATATCCGGCTTGATTTGGTACCACTATCACCTAGAAATCGGGTGGACTTGCCTGAAGAGTAAATTTTTTGCCAAGCCAGCTTTGTCAACCATCTTGTCGTACCGATGTGGTGACGATAAAGACCGTGGATTAGCTGAAAAAATATTGGGCTGAATGTATTCTCATCAATTTTATATCCGGCTTGTATTGGTACCACTATCAACTAAAAATCGGGTGGACTTGCCTTAAGAGTGTTTTTTGCCAAGTAAGTACTGTCAGCCGTCTTGTCGTTTCAAATTGTAACGATAAAGACTTTATTTGAGCTGAAAAAAAAATATTGAGCTGTATGTATTCTCACCAATCATATATCCGGCTTGTTTTTGTGCCACTATCACCTAGAGACCGCATGGCCTTGCCTTTAAAGTATATCTTTTGCCAAGTCAGCACTGTCGACCGTCTTGTCGTACCGTTCTTAAGACAATAAAGACCGTAGTTTAGCTGAGAAGAAAATATTGGGCTGAATGTATTCTCATCAATTTTATATCCGGCTTGTACTGGTACCACTATCACCTAGAAATCGGGTGGAATTGACTTAAAGGCGTTATTTTCACAAATTCAGCACTGTCAACCGTCTTTCTGTATCGTTTTGGTGACAATAAAGAGCGCAGTTTAGCTGCAAAAAAAATAAAGAGCTGAATATATTCTCGCCAATTATATATTCGGCTTGTTTTTGTACCACTCTCACATAGAAATCGAGTGGACTTGCCTTAAGGGTACTTTTTTCACCAATTCAGCACTGTCAACCGTCTTTTTGTATCGTTTTGGTGACAATAAAGACCGCAGTTTAGCTGCAAAAAAATATTGAGCTTAATGTATTCTCGTCAATTATATATCCGGCTTGTTTTGGTACCACTTTCACCTTGAAATCGGGTGGACTTGCCGTTAGAGTATTTTTTTCGCCAAGCCTACATTGTCGACCGTCTTGTGGTTTCAGTGTGGTGTTGACAAAGGCCGTGATTTAGCTGCATAAAAAATATTGAGCTCAATGTATTCTCATCAATTATATATCCCGCTTGTTTTTGTACCACTATCACCTAGAAATCGGGTGGGCTTGCCTTTAAAATATATTTTATACCAAATCAGCACTGTAAGTCGTGTTTTCCTACTAATCTCGTGACGATAAAGACTGTAGTTTAGCTGCAAAAAAAATATTAAGCTCAATGTTTTCCCAACAATTATATATCCGGCTTGTTTAGGTACCACTATCACCTAGAATTCGGGTGGACTTGCCTCAAAAGTATATTTTTCGCCACGCCAGTACTGTCAACCGTCTTGCCGTAACGATCTGATGACGACAAAGACCGTCGATTAGCTGAAAAAAATATTGGGCTGAATGTATTCGCATCAATTTTATATCCAGCTTGTATTGGTACCACTCTCACCTAGAAATCGGGTCGACTTGCCTTAGGAGTATTTTTTTGCCAAGCCAGCGCTATCATTTGTTTTATTTTACCAATCTGGTGACCATAAAGACGGTGCTTTAGCTGGAAAAAAATACTAAGCGGAATGTATTCTCGTCAATTATATATCCGGCTTGTGTTGGTACCACTTTCACCTAGTAATCGTGTGGACTTGCCTTAAGATTATATTTTTTGCGAAGCCTACACTGTCAAACGTCTGGTCGTTTCAGTCTGGTGACGATAAAGACCGTAATTTAGCTGCAAAAACAATTATTGAGCTCAATGTATTCTCATCAATTATATATCCCGGTTGTTTTTATACCACTATCACATAGAAATCGGGTGGACTTGCCTTTAAAGTAAATTTTTCGGCAATTCAGCATTGTCAGACGTCTTGTTGTTTCATTCTGGTGACGATAAAGACTGTAGTGTAGCTGCAGAAAAAATTATTGAGATCAGTGTATTTTAATCAATTATATATCCGGCTTGTTTTGGTACCACTATCACCTAGAATTCGGGTGAACTTGCCTTTACAGTAAATTTTTTACTAAGTCAGCATTTCAATTTGTCTTGTCCTAACGATCTGGTGACGCTTAATACCGTAGTTTAGCTGCAAAAAAATTGGAGCTGATTGTATTCTCATCAATTATATATCCGGCTTGTTTAGGTACCACTATCACCTATAAATCGGTCGGACTTGCCTTAAAAGTATATTTTTTGCTCAGCCAGCACTGTCATCCGTCTTGTCGTACCGTTCTGGTGACGATGACGATGACGACCGCAGTTCATTTGAGAAAAAATATTGAGCTGAATGTATTGTCATCAATCATATATCCGGCTTAATTTGGTACCACTATCACCTAGAAATCGGGTGGATTTCCCTTAAGGGTCAATTTTTGCGAAACCACAACTGTCGACCGTCTTGTCGTTTTGTTCTGGTGACAATAAAGACCGTAGTTTAGCTGCAAAAGAAAATTACAATCAAAAATAAAACACTTCGTTGTTTAATAGATTCTGGTTGCAATACTTCACTTTCAAATAAAAATATATTTCCCAAATCGCATACACTCGACAACCCTATAAGGCTGAGTAGCCTGCATTCATTGGAAATAATAAAAAAAGGTAGTTTTACCAATTTCCCGAAAGAATTTAACCTTGCTTCTTCAAACATTGAATGAAAATTGACAAGATTACCAAACCCCAAATTCGACGCTATTCTAGGACAAAATGTGTTCGTCCCTACTTAATCAGTAATTAATAATAACGACGGTTCTTGTTACAATTAATGGTAACAAAGTTCCTTTTATAACCGAAGACCAAGACCCAAAAATGGTATCGAAAAGTCTTTGTCTTTCCGTTGATCAAATTTCCCCCACAATTGGAGGCTCAAATACACTCCAAAACATCAAAACCTCTCATTTAAATGATGAAGAAAAATGTAATTTATACCAATTGCCTCATCAATTTAAAATTTATCCAACCACGAAAGGGGGTATATTTACCTCGACAAATGTTGTAACGCACAACATTAAACCTACCTCAGATAAACCTGTATTTACTAAAATATATAGGTTACCTCAAATCCACCAAAAAGAAGTGGAGAGGTGAATAGCCAAAGTGTTGAAAAATAATATAATCCAACCATCGAACTCTCCCTATAATGCACCATTGTGGATTGTACCTAAAAAGGTAGACAATTCCGGGCAAACAAAGTGGAGACTCGTTACAGATTATCGTAAACATAATGATATGACAATTAATGATAAATTTCCTATACCTAATAAAGAATATTTATTTGATAAACTGGGAAAATCTAATTATTTTTCCACAATCGATCTAGCGAAAGGATTCCACCAAATTCTAGTTAAACCAAGTGATCGAGCAAAGACAGCTTTCTCGACACATAACGGACACTACGAATATTTGCGAATGCCTTTCAGTCTTAAAAATGCCCCGCGACATTCCAAAGAATGATAAACTCAGTTCTGAAGGAATACATAAATAAAATTTGCGTAGTCTACCTTGACGATGTATTGATTTTCAGCACTTCATTAGAAGAGCATATGGACTCACTTCGTAAAATTTTCAGAAAGCTCAGAGAGTTTAATCTAAAAATTCAACCGGATAAATGTAACTTTCTCACTCACCAAACAGAGTTTTTGGGTCATATTTTAACACAGGACGGAATCAAGCCGAATCCTGATAAACTTATTAAATTACAGAATATTTTTATTCCCAAAACTGTTAAACATCTTCGTTCTTTAATGGGTTTGATAGGGTATCACAGAAAGTTTATCCGAGACTATTCTGCACTAACAGTCCCCGTGACAAAATTTTTGAAAAAAGGCGGTAAAATTAATGTAAATAATTTCGAATACATTGAAGCTTTCGCTAAATTAAAACTTCTGCTTACTACTCCACCCGTCTTAAGTTACCCAGATTTCTCAAAGGAATTGACGTTGACAACGGATGCTTCGCAATATGCGTTAGGTGCAGTGCTTTCTCAAAATTACCATCCTTCAGCTTAGGCTTCGCGAACGTTAAATTCGCACGAAATCAATTACTCGAAAAAGAACTACTCGCAATAGTTTGGGCTACAAAAAGCTTCAGATCTTATCTATACGGTCGTCATTTTAATCTGGAAACAGATCATCGCCCTCTCGTTTGGCTTAATTCTTTGAACGAACCAAACCAAAAGCTAATCCGCTGGAAATTGCAACTTAACGAGTTTGATTTCAATATCAAATACATCAAGGGTAAAAATAATGGAGTTGCCGACTTCTTGTCCCGTATGAACAAAAATTTCATGGAAGATAAGGATGTACATGTAAACGAAGAGTCTCATTTACAGGAAAATCCAATATGCCGGAGCATAACCCGAAATATACCTGACCAAACTTTACAGGAAATTTTAGACATTTACATCGAGCAAAATACTGAGCTCCCCGAAGTAATCAACATTTCAAGAACTTCCCAAACCACGCAAGTGCAAAGAAACTCTACTTGTCACCCCTCGGAAGCAAACGGTACAGGTACTATCCATTCAGAATCGCAAAACCAAAATACCCCGATTCCAATGAAGGATGATTACATCAATAAATTCAAATTTCAAATTATACTCTCCGATCGAAATTTTCCACCACCTATTAACAAAACACGCATCCAAATTCGCGAAGAAGAATTACTTCTTCACGAATATGTACAAAATTTAATGGATAAATTGCCTCCTAATAAAAGCATAGCCATTTATTCCGATCTGAACGATCATTATTTTAACAAACTTCAGCTAAAGCTCCACAAAGCCTTCGATATCTGCTATAAATTGATAAAAGTGTCCCGTATTCTGAAAGACCTCCAGTCAGAGGAGAAAGCGATTTACCAAATCCACATGTATCATACAAAAGAAATAGGACACGGCGGAATAGACAAAACATTTAAAGGAATTTCACAACATATTTACTATCCTGATTTAAAAACTTTGGTAACACGCTACGTCAATAATTGTGAGCCATGCAATACAGAAAAACACTCGACTTCTTCAATAAAACCAAAATTCAAAATTACGGAATCGCCCGAAGATATAAACCAAATTTTTAATATAGACGTTTTTATCATCGATCGCCCAAAAGTGGCTACATGTATCGATAAATTTTCTAAATATGCAGCTTGCCTTATTTTAACAGATCAATCTAAACCTTCATTAAAAGAAGCAGTATTATTTTTTCTATCAAATCTAGGTAAACCAAATTTGATCGTTGTCGACGACGAATTTAATAACTTTTTCATAAAAGAACTGTGTAAAGACCATGGCACAGTGGCGGCTCGTCAGATGAGGCAACTTAGGCGGCGCCTCACCTTATATTTTTTGCTAATACTATAAATAATTCAATATTTTACTAAGCCGCCAAGCTACTGTGCGCTCCCAACTTATCATTAAATAATAAATTTGCACACCCACATGTACTTATATAGCAGTGTAACATACACACTAGTGTTCTAACTTTCCATATGTATCATTCGCTACTTCTTGCCGATACACAAAATTGATCATGAGGCGAAACCATCGGAGCCTCAGTTTCGCAGCTTTAATGGTATTATTGGCTGCCCTACGATCCATTCATTTCTATGGCTAGAACTGAGGCGACGAAATGTTCGCCTCTGCTCGAAACAATGCTCTCAGTTTGCAACTTTTATGCTTGCTAGAAATGAAAAGTTGTTGATCGATTTCCAAAATTCAACACTGACAGCACTGATTGTTATTTGGAAAGAAAATATAGTAGGTGAAAAGAAAACGCAAAAATCGGTTTCACAGTGCGATCGATGTTCGTGTGTGATAATCGTATTTTTTAAAGTGATTAGTGTTGGGATTAAAATTTAGAGCATGAATCCATTGCATGATATCGTGTTATCATTGATAGAATTGCCTTTTTCAAGGCAAGTAAGGATTGATGACGTTTACAAACTGAAGTTTATATCACTATTTAATACCTCCAAGTATAGAGAGTTTTCAAAACAATTTCCTACTAATTTAATGAGTTCGCTACAAAAACCTTCCCAAACATGTTTGACATGGATCGTCTGAAAAACGAGTTAAGTACCATTTATCTAGATGCACAATTTCATGAAATTAGTTTGTCTGAAATGCTTAAGCTTTTAAACGATTTCGGGCTGGTATGAATATTTTCCGAAGTGCATAGACTCGTCACATTGATTTTAACTATCCCAGTCACAACTGTGCAGGCTGAAAGAAATTTTTCACGCTTGAAGCGAGTTAAAACTCATTTGCGAAATACCATATCTCAAGAGCGGCTTTCCGCTTTGTCAATTATGTCAATTGAAAAAGAACTTTTAGTAGAACAAACTGAAATGAATAGCCAATTTTATGATTTAATAATTGAAAAGTATGCTGCCTTAAAAGATAGGCGAATTAATTTAATACATAAGAAGTAGTATACGTTTAAGTAAAAAAAAAATTACATAATCCTTTATAAAATTGTTTGAATTGTTTTTTTAATCGATAATGATCGAAAAGGATACAGATGTTGTCAATTTATTTCTCATTTTTTTTGCTTGATGTTGAACGTTGACCATACTTGCAAAGATTTTTGCATCTCAACGTTGAGAAAAAGTATGTATAAAATTTTTAATGCATGTTATGAATTTGAAAGTTGGAAGGAATTTATTGTGAATTGCATCAACATTTATAACACTTCCATAATGTTACTAGTATTAAGAAAAATTAAAACCTTGTTCAAATCTTAGCCCCACTTAGGGAATATATTGCACATGAACCGTGCAACCCAAGAGTGATGGATGACTGGTTGGAGAAGACGGAGGTGGTTTTAGTCGGTAAAAATCCGACATGCCGATAAGCAGGAGCAAATCGGTATCTTTTGAAGATTTCCACCTCCCAACGACGAAAAAAAAATAATGATAACTATGGATATAACTCTAAACAAACATATCGTTTTCAGATAACTTTAAAAATAAAATCATATCAAAATAAAATAGTAACCTCCGTTACAGCATAATTTTGAATGGTACCTTGAGCCAGCCGCAAGCTTGATTTTTTTAAGATTTTCGGTTTGTATCGAAAATCGTCTTACCTTATTTTTCGCCTCAGGTACTTATTGTGCCACGAGCCGCCACTGCCATGGCATACAAATACACTTTACCAAACCCAATTCACACACAGGTAACAGTGATGTCGAGCGTCCCCATCAAACAATTGCTACGAAATATCGTACAACTTCTTCCAGAGATTCGCCTAAATCACGTCTTCATACTTCCCTGTACTTCTATAATCGCCAAATAGACTCAGCTATTGATACAGAACCTTTTGAAGCACATCATGGCCTTACAGATAAATCTAAAATTCTAAACATAATGAAATTGAATAAGGAGAGATCGATTAACACGAAAAATAAAACACGTGAAAATTACGAATAAAACCGGGCTACCGGTCACGTTAAAACCTCTAATCGCGCACCACAAGGATTTTATTCCTAATATCACTGTTAGTTTCGAGCGACATCCAAGTTAAAAATTCAGAATCAGAAAATGGAATTCTTCTAATTAACAAACATCAAATATGTTACATCTTATCGCAGATCATTATCATATTTTTCATAAAATTAATTTGACAGATTATCAACACACTTTGGTTAAATAACGTTAACGCACAAGGTTAAATATAAAAACATATTGAGAGATTTTACATTTGAAATAGACAAAGTAATAGATGACATAAATACCGCACGTTTTGGCATAGTGTCTCGTTCTACACTTGTTCGAATCGGAATCGAGCAAAATTCTATAGGCTTTTACGAATTGCAGGAACTGTCAATTTCACTAGTTGCTAGAAACTACTATTACATATTGTATATTATATTAAATATTCCTAGATTTTACGATAAGCCTGTATAAACCTACTATTTACGTACAATAGCTCTGAAGAAATATACTAAAATTGACTTACCTAATCAGGTAGTTGTTAACTTCAATGATAAATATTTTCCCGAAAGTAAATATATCAAGCATTTAAAGAATCCAATAAATTGTGATACCTCATGTAAATTTTTGATAACAAATAATAATACACTTACAGTGGTAATTGAATCCGGATGGATAATCGCCAATAATTTTAACGACAAAATAGATATAACTGTAACGAAAAACACTTCAAAATTTTTGAGAATTTTGTTATAAATTTTAATAATTGTACAGTTAAATTGCTCGATAAAGTGTACACAAATAAGGTAGAAGGATTTTCACATAAACATATATTGTCACCTCTTATCGCTTTAAATTTAACATAGTACGAAGTCACATTCGGGGATATTAAATTCGAACATGACGAAAAGCTGACAGAAATTAAACTTTAATTTAATTTAAGCACAAACAGAACACAATCATTTCCCCTATTTCAACTATTGTAATATGTATTGTAATAATATTTTGTAGTTATATATACCTTAAATGCAGACGTAAAATAATAAATATTAACGTAAATCCACCTGCTAGGAAGCTCGCGAATAAATTCGATAAATTAGAAGAGAAAAGAGTTAAATAGGAGAAACAGAAAAACGAGATTATTATTGAATCTGGAGCTTCAATCTAACGTAGAGGGAGTTACGGCAGCAGCCTTACATTTCCGTAACAAAACGTACTTACGTTAGACTTATTTCAACATTTCACCTTCTAAATTACTAGAACAACGCTTTGCCCTATCGTAAATACAGCGTGACTTTGTCACAACACATTTCCCTATTGATGCTGCTAAAGCATCACAATTCAGATATTGCATCATTTGTCGTGCACATGTTTATGTTTTCGCGACCCGCTGCGAGCATTTTTGTTTATCCTTATGTGTGGCGATCCCTCGCCTAAATTTGAGTATGTAGACCACACACAACAATGTATTGAAATTGTACATGTGGAAAAGATTCAAACATGGTATCGTTTGTCACTTAGTCCAGTCAATTGGGAGTTTGACCGTGCATTTTGGGTAGGCAGAATTTCTTCAATGCAATGCGTGGGCAATGGTATAGATAGCTTAAGTTCAAGTTTCTGGGGTCGCAGCTCCTGTCCTTTGGGCTCCATCTTCAAAACAAAAGAAATTGGGGCGCCCTCATATTTCCGAAGCCATGGCTCCCAGAAAAAAGTTGTATATGGCGAACTTGCGTAGAATAAAATCTTTAGCAAGTCGTTCATACATCACTTTTACGTTGGGTCAATAATAAAAAAAAATTCAAGCCAAAAACCACACACAAAAAGGGGGGAACATCTTTCGGGCGCCACAACTTTTTTTAATTTCTCGTTAAACGCGAAACACATTCAGATACTATTCCAAGATAATTTTGTCACAAATCGTTTGTGGTATTGATTGTTGCAATCACTGCACATTAACGGGAGTTATTCCATCCCAAAGGGGAGAAAATCGCGTGAAAAACCCGATTTTAGACCAAATAATCGGCTTTTGATGGCAAACCCCCGTTGCGAAACTCGCGGAGCATTTTGGTAGGCAAGCAGATTTTTTTAGCAATGTGTGGTATGCCTTACTGGCAGCTTAAATTCAAGTTTCTGGGGTCGCAGCCCTAATCCTCTGGGCTCCATCTTGAAAACAAACAAAAAATGGGGCACCCCTATATCTCCGGAACCATGAACCCCACAAGAAAAATGTGTAGCGCAAATTTGCGTAGAATTGAATTTTTAGCAAGTCGTGCATACATCAATTTCACGTGGCATCAATAATTAAAAAGTTATAGGCCAAAAACGACATCCAAAAAGGGAAGACATATTTCGAGCGCCACAAATCCATTATTTTCACTTTAACCCCAAAACACATATGGAATAACTTTAAGGCAACTTTGTCGCAAGTCGTTTGCGTTATTGATCGTTTCGATTTCTGTACACTGTCGGGAGCTATTGCATCCCAAAGGGAGGGGAACTCACGTGAAAAACGCATTTTTAAGCCAAATACTGGGATTCCGATGGCAAACCCCCATCGCAAAACTCACGGAGCAATTTAGTGGGCAGAACTTTTTTAATTGCAATGTGTAGTATGCTTTTATGTGAGCTTAAATTTAAGTTTCTGGGGTCGCAGCTCCAATCCCTTTGGCGCCATCTTGAGAACAAAAAAAGTGGGACGGCCCCATATCTTGAAAAACACCGCACCCACAAAAAAGTTTAATATGACAAACTTGTGTAAAATTCAATTTGCAGTAAGTTCTGGATACATTATTTTCACGTGCTGTCAATATTAAAAGAGTTACACGCCAAAAACAACGTTGAAAAGGGGGGATCACTTTTAGCGCGCCAAAACTTCTTGGTTTTCCCTATTACCGCGAAATTCGTTCGAAATTAACTTTTAGTCAGTTATATCACCAAACGTTTGCGGTTTTGCTTGTTTCGATCACTGTGCTACTTCGGGAGTTATTGTGTCCCAAAGGGGGCAAGTCATAGGTAAAAACCATTCGAACACCTGTTTATCTGGTCCTAAGACAGAAATCCGAAGTGGACGTTCGAGGCAACGAAATAAATCGATATACGATTTTATTATTTTTCGTTTTATCATTTTTATATTCGTTTTCCCCGTTCTATTTAAAGTTGGCTTGTCCGCGAAATACGCGGAAAAGACCACAACTGGCTTGGAGTATTTATACGTTTGGTATGCTGCATCAGCATTTGTAATTCGATCTTCTGTTTTCAATAGATCGTGAACTTTGATAATTGATTTTGGGCTGACCATGCAATTAAATGTGAGAATGTTTATTTAGAGTTGGGCTGAGTATTTGGATAGAAATGGGTTGTTATGATTGATTATGTCGGGATGTTTATATTATTTGGTGGGTTACCCCGGGTGTTTATGTTATTGAAATTAGTTGTACGTGGCTGATTGGATATTCGTTGTTTTAGGGTTAGGAGGAGTATGTATGATAGAGGATATGTCGGGTGTAGTATGGGATGTATGTGTAACTTCTCCCTTCTTAAGATCTTTGTTGTCCTCAACAAATTTGACTATTGGTAAGTTGTTATCTTCTTTTTTGTCATTATTTATATTTACAGTATGTAAAATCCGTATTCGTACCCCAATAATATTTTATGAAAAACCTCTTTATTCTGAAACGAGTTGCTGCCAATTGAAAATATATGCAATGAAATCATTGGTAATATGTATATTAAACGAAACGAAACAAAATAAAAAGTGTACATATCACAAGTTTGGCAAAAGTAACAAAATTTCGGTTATAACTAAACAAAATTCGTATTCGTACGCTTGGAGTACCTAAATATAAAACGCTTATTCCTAAATTTTAATATTTGGTTGGATAACCCTTTTGTTTTATTTTAAGCCTTGTTGGCATCGATTCTACGAGTTTTGTAGTTAAATCGCTTCGAATATTGTCCCATTCTGTCCGTAAAGTAAGTTTCAACCCTTGAATGTTCCGAAGGTCGTGTTTGCGCAAATTCCTCTTAACAATCGACCACAAATTTTCGATGGGATTGATGTCGGGGCTTTGGGGTGGAGTTTTTAAATATTTGCGGCAGTTATATAACATCCACAGACGAGTATTGAAAGCTGTGTGTTTGGGATCGTTGTCATGTTGGAAGATGTAGTTCCGTTCACAACCTAATTTTCTTGCGCTTTGGACGAAATTTCCCTTTAAAATGTCAATATACATGTTCGAGTTCATAATACCGTCGATAAAATGCAAATTCCCAACACCTTTAGCACCGAAACAGCTCCAAACCATTACCGAACCGCCTCCGTGTTTGAATGTCGGCAAGAGGTTGCACTTCGCGAGTCTTGTATTTCGCTCACGCCAAATTCGTACGCATCCGTCGGACACTTTGACGTTAAATTTACATTCGTCAGAAAAGATTACACGTTTCCAGAACGAAAAGTCCTTATTAAGGTATTGTTTTGCGAAAATTACGCATTTTTTTCTATTTACTTCACTTACAAACGGTTTCCTTACTGAAACTCTGCTTCGAAATCCAAGTTTCTTAATGTGATTTCTAACCGTTTGTGGAGTGACTTTGATGTCATGGTATTTCTCGAGCAATCCTGTAAGTTTTATACCGCTTACTCCGGGATCCTGCCTAATCAGTCGTCGTAAGAATGATAGATGCCTTCTTGTGAGGACTGACCGGTTTTGGTTTCGGCATTTTCGAGTGATTTGGCCACACTTCTTGTAGTTATTTACGATGTATTGCACAGTTGACTTACTTCTTAACACAATTTCACCGATTTGCTTCAATGATTTGCCTTTTTTATGCAAATCTACTATTAATTTTCTTAAATCGTTTGGCACTTCACTTGTCTTTCGTCCCATTTTAAATTTGATTCCTTTACGACTCGACACGGCGTATGAAACTAAATCTAAACTACCGCCATAAGACTAAGCTGTCAATTCTAACGGTTCGCATAACAACAGCACGTGCATTATAGTCGCGATGATGAAATTATCAAGGTATTACATGGGTACGAATACGGATTTTGCTTCTTTTTGTAAATTATTTCTTCTTCTTCATGGAATGGCAAGAAGATTAAAGTTAATTCTGCATGGTTTGCTTAAATTTAAGTATTTTGAAGCAAGATAAACAATCCTGAATGGTCATTTTTATTGTTTTAAGGATACAATGCCAGGGTACCCATAAAAAATGGACCGTACGAATACGAACTTTACATACTGTACATTAAAATTGGAAGATTTATTTTTGCAGTGAAGGTACAAAATAATGAAGTTGCAAGTATTAAAATAAATATAAACGTTACTGATGCAATCGTAATGCTGTTACTGGTATTTAAGTATTTTATTTCCTCTATTCTATCTAAGTTTTTTTTCGTTATGCAATTTTAGGTTTTTAAAATTAATTTCTCTAATATATCCAGTAGTGGTTGTGATAGGATTTAATATTAATATTTGTTGCAATTCTTTTATATCATTGTAATACACCTTGCCGAGTAATTCCAATTTACAATTGCTGAATCTTAATATATAATGTCCATTTAACATATATGTTTTTTCATTACAGTTTAGTTTTATTCATTTATTCATATTGATAGCTATAACCAATCCTCTTTCTTTTTCTTTCACATAAGAAATATTACTTGCATTAATAATACAATCCCTTTTATTGCATTTTATCTCATGTGGAAGAGATTTTTACATGTTTTTCGCTTTTGTTGTAAGTTCCTTGGAACAATATTGCTTCTTTAGTATAAACTTCCCAGTATATGGGAAGTTCTTGTAATCGACTCGAAAATCGAAATTGAAATTTTCAACATATCTTTACGTTTTGAGGTCTTACGAGTATATTTTAAGTGTTTTTGGAAAAAATTATGTATGTGTGTGTGTGTGTGTATGTACGTACGTACGTCCGTACGAACGTGTGTGCGTTCGTGGACAGTTTTTTCAAAGAGCGTAAATCACGTAAACAAAGTCGTATCGACTTCGTTAAGGTGTCAATCGAAGCGTCTTTGCAATCTTAAGAGCTGGTTAGTTTTTGGGAAACTTCGGTCGGGAAGATTTGCTGTTTTGCCCGTTTGAAGGTCATTTCTGTCATGCGTAATATCTCGCGAACCAAACATACGATTTCCTTGATCAAGGTGTCAATAGACGCGTATTACCATTTATGTGATTCTATCAAGTTTTAAAAAAATTCGTTGAAGGTGTTTTTTAATTTTTAAAAAAAAAGTGCAAAAAATTGTGTTTTTTTCCAAAAACAATAAATTTTTAACCTTATTGTCAAGTCCAAGTAATCAAAGTTTATATAATTTACATACTCCAATTTGTTTTTAAAACTTTCATCAAATTTTTTACTCATGATTACAAAAAAAGTCAAATAAAAAATATAAAATCATTAACAGTCATCATGCTCTTCAACGTCATTTCTGTCATGCGTTATATCTCGCGAATCAAACATAGGATTTGCATCGTTTAGGTGTCATTGTTCGCGTATTAATATTTTTGTACATCTGTAGCATTTTTGAAAAAATCTTTGGAGCGTTTTCTTTAATTTAACAAAAAAAACTGCAAAAAATTAGGTTTTTTTCATAAACAAAAAATTTTTAAGCTGATTTGCGAAAAATAGTAATCAATCTTTGTAAAATTTATATATTGCTAACAATGTTTGTAAAACCATCATCAAAACTTTTCCCCATTATTACGTGAAAAATTAAATTAAAAATAAAAAATCATTAAAACTCATCAAGATTTTCAGGGTCATTTTTATCATTCACTATATCTCACGAACCAGATATAATATTTGGATCATTAAGGTGTCAGTTGACGTGTATTAACATCTTTGTGAAGTTTTCAACAATATAAAAATTCGTTTCAGCCGTTTTTTTAATTTAATAGAAGAAAATGCGAAAAATTATGGTTTTTTTTTATAAAAAATATTTTTTAACCTGATTTGCACCACACAGTGATACCAGTTTATAAAATTTATACATTCTCATTAGTTTTTGAAGAGACACCGACAAAATTTTCTTCCATGATTATGAAAAAAACTAAATTAAAAAAAAATCATTCAAAGCTACCATGTAAAGAGGGTTCATACGAATGCTATTACTTCATATCCTTTATTCTAAAAAAGTGTTGTAAATTCAATCAAAGTTTTAAAATATTTGCATAATTGAGCAGATTTTTAATAGTTTTTATAGTCTTTTAATTAAAAAAAAAACTGCTTAAATTTTGAAAACCAACAAAAATTTTCAAGATCAAAAAGGCCCCTACCAATTGATCCGCGTGAATATTCATCGACCAAAACCTTACGTAATCAATGGACCCTCCCGTAGACGATATGATTCATATTAACTCATTCCTGTTACTGCTATGAATACCTCTCATTGTTGTAATGTTGTTGATGTTTATGTAGATATTACAGGGAAGTTGACCGTGTGGACCTCAAGGGTCGCACCTCGCGGCTTGTTTATGTTTAATGTTTGATGGCTTTATTTGGAACTTGTTGAACATAATAAGATAATAGTGATTGTGTTAAATCTGGGATATTTATAGCGAAGATGATAATACTATTTTTGATAAAAACGTAAAATGTATGTCTCTTAGTTCGTCTTTTATTAGATCAAGATTATGTACTAATTGCATGTTTAATAAAATTTCGTTTATTTGCTTTGTTGCGTTATTTGTGTCTGTTGCTAATTGATTGAAGAGTTTGTTGGTATTATTTATATTTTGGACAATTTTGTCGAAGTTGCTCTGGAAAGCGTTATTTATCTTTACTTGTTGTTTCATTGATTTAATTATTTCGTGGCTATTGGAGTGGATTATATTTAGGTGACTCATGATTTCTTCATAGTCGTTGTTATCCATGACTCCGAAGAGTAATTTATAAAGGGTTCCTATTGGGTTAATAATTCCTCGTTTTGGTTTTTCTGTGGCCAATCTTCAATGGAATTGTAGGTTTTTTGGAATAATTACTATTGATCTTATTTGGGAAGATGAAGCCTTTATTAAAATGGAGTAATTTGAGTCCGCTTCGTATTGTTTTAATGGTGTAGGTTATATAATGATTAGGTTTAATTTCTGTTGTTATATGATTAAGAGCTTCTTCGTATTGGTTTAAATTAAGTTTATGGTGAATATGTTTATAGTATTTTATGAGTCTAACAGGATCCTTTTTGATGAGAATAATTCCTGATTCGGATTCTGCTTGTTCGATTGTAATCTCTGTTTTACAGCTTGGTATGGTAGTTGACATTAGAAGAATAATTACGAACAATTTAGGCATGTTGATCTGAAAATGTGGTGTTTATGAAATTAATTTTCCTTCTACTATTTCTAAAATCATTTTTTGTCTGATTTGAGGAATTTGGCTTTGGGTGAAATCTATAGGTTTATTGTCTGAGAGGTATTTTGCGATTGTGCATACGAATACGCCGCCATCATTATTATTTTCTGGTAATGGGGTGTTTATTTCGTTTGATAAGGATAATGTTGCTGTATTGAATGGTTTGTTAAGTTTATCTAAGAATTCTTTCTCTAGGTAGTCCTTTAATGGTTTTAATAATTCTTTGTTTGTATTGCCAAGTGAACCAAAGTATTTTATGGTATGATTTGTTAATGATATTGCTGCTAGTGTCCACTGATTGTTGTTTACATGTACGGCGATCCAGATTAAGTCAAAAGAAAATAGATCTATTTTTCGGGTCCAGTGTTTAACTGAATTCTATCCTAATCTTTGGAGTGCAGGGATGAAGAATGTATTAAATGAATAAACTTTGGCGGATTTTTCTGATTTTTTGCTAGGTTCAGATATAAGATTTAAGTAAAAGTTAATTATTTGATCGTTCAACCATGAAGTGTTATTTAGTGTGCTTATGTCTTTTCTAGTGATATTCATTCCGAATTTTGTTATAAGTACTTCGTTTTTGGATGCTTGATTAAGAGCGTTATTGATTATTTCTACTTCTTGATCTTTGAATTTGTTATCTTGTGGGGTAGGTTCAATTATCTCTGGTGTTTCTTCGTAATATTTTTTTATTCTTTTTATGCGAGTAGGGTGGATTTTGTTCCATGATTTATATTTTCGATTTATTATTATTTCGTTATTATCATTTTTAGTTATGTTTTCTTTTCGATACTTGGGCTTTTTTTTGCGTCTTTCATTATTGTAGTTTTTTATATAAACATGTTTGAACGGAATTCCTGGTTGTTTTTCTCTGTTTTTGTTATGATATGATAGCCATTTACGTTTCCTTTCTTCGAGTGTTTGAAATATTTTGTCTTTACTGCATAATCCGTATTGTATGTACTTCGGACGTTGGTGAGTGCTCGAATGAATTGAACTGTTGTAGTACTCTGTAGCTTTTAATATACCATCTGTAGTATTTAATTCGGGATTCGTAATTCATAAAATTCTTATGTGTTCTAGAAGGGTATTGTGGCATCAGTTCATATCTGAATTACCTGTATGTGCTTTAGGTGATGAGAAGTGATTTTCGATGTTTTCTTTTCGTAAGTAATCTTTCACATTAACTACGTTAAATTCGTTGTCGGATATAATTTTATCTGGTTTTCCTAAGATTGCATTTCGTTCTCGAATAAGATTAATGAATGTAATAGCATTTTTGTCTGTTGTTTCTTTTGTGCATAAATGTTTAGAAAATTTATCGATCGCTGTGAAATATTGTCGTTTTCCAATAAAGAATATATCTATATGTATTATTTGGTTGATATCTGATGGAATTTCTGTCGATTTAATTTCGGGTTTCACGGGATTTCGATCGTATTTAGCTATTGTTTATATATTTTGTTATTAATTTTATTAAATTTTTGTAGTAGTATTTAAGTTTCAATTCGCCGTAGTTTTCTATTATTCCTCTACGGTTTGTTTTTTCGTGTTTTTTTTTAATTGTTCGAAGCCTTGTTCTTCGTTGAGCAAATCGGTGGCATGATGACTACATTTAATAAATTTTATATTTTGGTTATTAGAGAATAGATGGATGAATAGCTAGTTGGACTTTATTCATTCGTGGTCAGTTAATTCACAATGGATTCCGATTCTTCCTTTTTCTGGTATGTAACGTCGTAAGATATCTTTGATTATGCTTTCGCTTTCTATGTCATTTTCATCAATAAATATTTTCCTGTTCTTGTTTACGGCTTTTATTTCCTTTTGTTTCTTTTTGACGATGATGATTTGTGTTTTGTATAAGTTTACAATTCCTTCTCTAATGGGTATAAAGTCATGTTGATCTGCAACCCCTAAATGAATTGTTGCCATATTACTAGTTATTTCGTCATTCAGATTTATCTCATTGTTATCAGGATTAGTTCTACTAAGAAAGTCTGCTACTTTCTTGTCTTTTCCTTTGACATACTCTATTTTATAGTTATACTCGTTACGTTTTATTTACCATCGTTGAAGTTTGTATTAAGGTTCTTTAAAATTACTTAACCACACGAGTGGTCTGTGGTCGGTTTTGATATTGAATTGAACTCCGTATAAATATGGTCTGAAATACTGTGTTGCCCAGATTATTGACAGTAATTATTTTTCTATGGTGAAATAATTACGTTCATGATCGTTCAGGGTTCTACTTGCATATGAAAGTTGATGTCCGTTTTGGAATAGGACTGCGCCTATTGCTTTATATGAAGCATCGGTTGTAAGTTTAAATCTTTGTTTAAAGTCAGGGTATCTAAGAATAGGATAATTAGTTATTAGGTCTTTAAGTTTTTCAATTTTATTTTGTTTTTTTAGAGCGTCTGTTAATGGAGATGCTATCTTAGCATAGTTATTTATGAACTTTCGGTAATATCCGCTTATTCCGAGAAAAGGTTTAATTTTTTTTGTTGTGTCTGGAATGTGAAGATTTTTTATTACGTTGATTTTTTCTGGGTTTGGTTTAATGCTATCAACTGATAAGATATGACCTAAATAATTAGTTTCTTTTGAAAGGAGTTTGCATGTATCGATTTGTATTTTTAATTTATATTTTTTTAAAGATTCGAATATTACTTTTATATTAGTCTCCATTTCCTGGAGGGATGTTGCGAATATTAGAATATCATCGAGATATACAACACATATATAAAAGCTCTAGCGGAGATGGACAAAAAGTTCTTACAGCAAAACTCTGATTTATTAAATTCTGCTGTAGCCCAATTTAATAGTGCTATAGACAACTTCGAGAGCAGATTTACTGCTGTATGTGATAAAAATTATAATAATATTAGTAAAAACAGTCACATACCCGTTAATTCTGAGTTGTCGTTACACAATGAACTGGTGCTTGGCGAGATTAAAAGTGCGATCATCAACTTGAATCAAAGTTCTCTCAGCCGTACAAAGGATATGGCCACATCTCCAATAAAAAAGTTTTTAAAAAAATCGAATATACAAATGTCTGCATCTTCACCGAAAAATCATGCTACTTGTACAAGGAAAGTCTTCCGATTCGGAACCTACTGGCCAGAAGAGGAATGGGTTAGGCGAATTGATAAAATTAGAAGTTTTAACTCTAATTCAAAACAACATTCCTCTACCACACATCAAAAAGACTCTCATATGCAAGAGTTTTTTGTCAAGGGAGCTCCGAGGACTGCTGATGTAAAATGGATGCATCAGTACTTAGTGACCAAGTTTTTCCTGGATGTCTGCATCGTCGAATCATTAAAACATCGATGCAGCAATAAGAAGAGTTCCGGCAACATCTTCAAAGTTTCCGTTCCATCACGATACGCGTGGTTATTAACTAACTCGAATGGATCAAAATCGAACCAAACGTGGAATGGTATGACGTTTAGGAAATGGAGAAGTACAACCAAATCATGTAAAAATAAGAACATAAATAATAATATTACTAGTCTAAGTAGTAAATGTAATTCGACTATATTGACTGAGGTTGATATACAGACAAACAAAGACAGTTCTTCAAACAGACCTCCACAAACCAAACCTACTACCCTACTCAACAACGACACATCCAAGACTCCTGTTCCTATTCATTACCCGAATTCCTCTTTAAAACTGCCCTTAATTCAGACAAATCTTACTCCTTACAATAACTTTGTCCGTGGTGATGACCTGGTTCCAGTTACGGAGGGGTCAATAATTCTTCCTAACACTTCAACGTCTAGTAAGCCGGCCAATGCTGATCCAGGCTTCCTTGATCCACTCATTCCCCCTGTAGTCAAAGCAACTGTTAACTCCTGCGATGATATTGAAGGAAGATATACCCTCTCAAGACTTTGGGATCACAGAATTTACGAAAATGTCCGTTTGTTCC
Source organism: Oxycera nigricornis (assembly GCA_963942545.1). Classification (NCBI taxonomy): domain Eukaryota; kingdom Metazoa; phylum Arthropoda; class Insecta; order Diptera; family Stratiomyidae; genus Oxycera; species Oxycera nigricornis. Next base: position 13,203,350 of record OZ012664.1, on the reverse strand, counting down.
TAGCATATATGCACAATGCTTCAGACTCGACTTGTTTTGAGGGTAAAACTAAAACTAGTCTCAAAGTTCTTATCCACCAAGAGGGCCTTCCAGTTGACTTGGAAGCGTTAAACCTGCTGTTCATAAAATATCATGAGCAAATGGGAGTCTCTGCAAGTCAAGTTAAACAAGAACTAAATACCTACAGTTCTTATGTTAGGTCTAAACAAATTTCTGTGCTTCAAAAGTCGAGAACCGAGCTCAAAAAATACTATTCCTAACAACTCATCCTCGCGAGTCAGCCTCAAGCTATTCTACCATAATTGTGGTGGAATGAGAGGCAAAGTAAATAAACTCTTTCTTGACGCGAAATTTTTCCGGTTTAATATCCTAGCGTTCACTGAGACTTGGTTGAGTGATTCTTATAAAAACGAGGAAATTCTCGACGACCGTGATTATCGCATTACTACGCAAAGTCGAGGGGGAGGCGTTTTAATTGCAGTTAATTCCAGTATGTCGAGTGAAATTGTCCACAATATTCCTCATAAGAGTTTCCAGCATATGATTATCAGGGTTCCTTTCGAAAGAAACTACCTATACATCGGCATTTTCTACATTCCCCCCAGATCTGACGAAGCCGCTTACAACGACCTTTTCTTGATAATCTCTTCTTTATCCGCATCTTTAAATGAAGATGACAAAATAATATTGTTAGGTGATTTCAACCGCCCCAATCTATCGTTTATGACGGACGGAGATGATAACAGTCTTCTCCCAACAAATGTTCTCGACTCTTGTGATATGAATCTGGTAAGTGCTTTTTATGGCAATGACTTACAGAAAATCGCTCCCAATCCCAATCAAAACGGTCATTGGTTGGATTTAATATTCACCAACACTTATGACGATGTAGCGGTCAGTCCTACTAATGCTGAGGAGCATCTCTTCACTAACAGCCCTCACCACACAGCATTCACAGTTGAACTCTCCACTACTGAAGCTCAAACTCCCTTATCATACAATTGTAATATTGTATATGATTTTCGTAATGCTGACTACGAAAGCATTAAACTTTACCTTGACAATGTTGAATGGTTAAGCATTCTTTCAACGTTAGACCTGGACGAGGCTGTATCCTCATTTTACCTAATAATTCTTGACGCCGTTGAAAGGTACGTACCTAAAATTAAGAAGAAGAAGAAAAAGTTATCTGAGCCCTGGCTAGACAGCAATCTGCGCGCATTAAGGAATGAGAGAAACAAAGTATATAAATTACTAAAGCTTAACAACAATGCAAGCAAGAATTTAAAAAATAGATATTTTGATTTGTCAGAAGATTACAAAATCAAATATCGCGAGGCCTATGAACACTACGTGAATTTAACTGGTGAAAAATAATCAGAGACCCTAAGAAGTTCTTTGATTTTGTTAATCTCAAGAGGAAATCATCGAGCTATCCAGCGTCAATGACCAAAAATAATACCGTTTCTTCATCTCCGAAAGTAATCTGTGATCTTTTCGCTGACTATTTTCAAGAAGTTTTTTTCACCGCCAAAGATTTCGGTAGACACGGAGTCCTCTAAAGTTAATCCAGTGGTACTGCTTATGGACATGTATCTCTCAAGGGAAGATGTTGCTCAAGCTATTAACAACCTTGACGTTAATAAGAGTCCTGGCCCAGAATAACTTTCTTCATTTTTTGTGGTACAGTGTATGGACCAGCTTGTAGTACCTCTTCACTTTCTTTTTAATAAATCTTTGACAAATGGGAGTTTCCCAACTTATTGGAAATCTTTCCATATAATTCCTATCTTTAAGAGTGGTGACAAGCGTTCTGTCCTGAACTATAGAGGTATTGCCATTCTATCTATAATTCCTAAACTATTTGAACAAATCGTTTGCCATAAACTATCAGCTATTATTGAGCCTCTTCTAAATGAACAACAACATGGTTTCCGCAAGGGCCGATCAACTACAACCAATCTCATGGTTTAAGTTTCTGATGTCCTATGTAAAATGGAGATGGGTTACCAAATTAACGCAATCTACACAGATTTTAGTAAAGCATTTGACCGGGTTGATCACTCCATACTTATTTCCAAATTTCAGAAAATAGGAATCACCGGCTCTATACTCAATTGGCTCAGTTCCTACTTGAGAGACCGAAGTCAATTAGTTAAATTTCAGGGATATTTGTCCAAGCCGATTCTCGTACACTCTGGTGTACCTCAAGGCAGTCACCTCGGCCCTCTTCTTTTTAATGTTTTTATATCAGATTTATCTGAAAAACTCTCGGACGTATCACATCTTCTTTATGCTGACGATCTGAAGATATATCACACCATTAAGTCTCAATCTGATACTGTTTTCCTCCAATCAAAACTAACTTCCCTCCAACAATGGTGTGATGTTAACAAACTACATCTAAACGTTGGGAAATGTTTTGTAATGACTTTTTCCCGTAAAACCACAATATTGAACAATGCATACGTTCTCAACAATACGGTATTGGATATGAAAGAAAACATTCTTGACCTGGGAGTTGTCCTAGACAAGAAACTATGCTTCAATTCGCACTACGATACTATTCTCTCCAAAGCTCATAAACAGCTTGGCTTTATTAAAAGACGAGCCAAAGAGTTTAAAAATCTGTGGGTAACTAAATCATTATTTACCTCACTTGTTCGCCCAATACTTGAATATGCCTGCAATGTACGGAACCCACATTTCGGAGTTCATGATACGAGAATAGAATCTGTCCAAAAACAATTCTTGTTGTTTGCTCTGAGAGACCTTTATAGCCCTGATGACTATCAAATCTTGCCTCCTTATGAAGTTAGATTGGAGCTTCTGAATTTGTCTACTCTTAAAACCAGAAGAACAATGTTGTCCTCTTGTTTCGCCTTTGACGTGATTAGGGGCTACATTAAAGTGGAGTATTTGACGAATAAAATAAAGCTTATTGTGCCTGTAAGAAGTACGCGTAATACACGTTTACTAACTGAATATCAGCATCTTACAAGGTATGCAGATAACGAACCAGTTAATAGATGCTGTAAAATATTTAACACTTTGAGCAAACACTACTCACCTCCAAGTTCAATTTTAAATCCAGCATTTCTAAAGCCCTTCCATCATCCATCCCTAAATTGTGACGAGCATACAACAGTATAAATTAACATTGAATGTAGCACGTATTTTAGGGTTAAGTATATTGTTGTAATGTATATTTTATATATTTAAATTTTTATATGTTGACTGTGATTGCCTTGCTTTGGCGAAATAAATAAATAAATAAATATTTCATTAATAATTCCCCGAGAACTTCATTCATCATACGCTGGAATGTTGCGGGCGCGTTTTTTAATCCGAAGGGCATTCAAATGAACTCGTAGTGTCCTTGGGGAGTTGAAAAAGCGGTTTTGTGGCGATCGGCTTTGTTCACTTCAATTTGATGAAAGCCTTTAGCGAGGTCAAGGGTTATAAAGTATTGGGCTATTCCCAATTTATCAAAAATTGACTCTATGTTTGGAATTGGGAATTTATCTTCCGTAGTTTCCTCGTTCAGTTTTCGATAATCTATTATAACTCTCCAGTTAGTTTTCCCTGAATTGTCAATTTTTTTGGTACAATCCAAATGGGTGCGTTGTATGGAGATGACGATGGTTGGATAATACCTTGTTCTAGCATTTCATTAATTTGAGTGGTAACTTCGTTCTCGTGTACCTGAGGGAATCTGTATATCTTTGAGTATAGTGGTTTGTTGGATTTTGTGACTATATCATGTTTGGTTTGGCTGGTACAGGAAAGAATATCTCCTTCTTTATAAAATAAGTCACTATTATTTTTGAGGAGGTTTTAAGACTTTTTATCTCTCCATTGTTCAGATCTTTAAAAAAAATATCAGTGGATTCTTTTGATTGTTTGGAAGTGTAATTATTATTTTTTCCTTAGAAGATTACTTCTTGTGGTACGGCATATGTGAGATGTAATATTTTGTTATTAATTTCAAGAGTTCCTTCTCTTGAAGTTATTACTGCATTTATAGGGAAAAGAATATTTTGTCCAATGGCTGCCTTAAAGGTTTTGTTATGGTTGTCCATTACGTTCCATAGAATTTTTTGAGAATGGGGTAAATCGAATTCTTTGGGCATTCCTGTCTTTATTTTAGCTGTGACGTAAGTGTCTCCTCCTAATCCCAATACTGTTACATGGTTTGTTAATTTTATTCTATTATGGTTTTTTAGGCAATTTTTATGTAAACTTGAGGTTGATGCGCCGGTATCTATTAATGTCGGTATTATTTCGTCAATGTTTAAATATACTATAGGTAGAGGGTTTCCAAGGCAGGTATTAGAAAATTTGTATCCATTTTTTTCTGTTTAGACATATTGGAATTGTCGAATTGCATTGGTTCTGGTTTATAATTTCTACATTCGTGTCTATTAGTTCGGAATTGATTTTTGTTAAAACGGTTATTATTTTCAAATCTACAATAGTTATTCTGGTTATTGTAATTGTTAAATCTGTTATAATTATTTTTATGGTTTGGTTGAGGAAATTTGTTAGGGTTATTATTATTTCGAAAATTATTTGGTCGATAAGTATTGTTAAAATTGTTTCGGTTATAATTATTGCTGTAAAAGTTGTTTAGGTGTGAATTATTTTTATTTACACGAATTTTGTTCAATATTTATGTCGAATGTATTAAATTGTAGCTCGTTAAGTAAGTCATAAGCTTGATCTAGGGTTTGGACATTTCGACTTTCTAAGAGAAATATTTTATATTCTGGTAGAAGACTTTTAAATATGTTCAACACTAAATTTTCGTTTCGTACAGGGTTGAATTCTAAATGTTGATTTTGATTCGGACTTTGTTTATATTTTATACTTAATCTGTTCAAAATATCGTCTAACTTATGGTATATAATATCTATATTATTATTGAGTATTAATCGGAAAATATATGATGTTTGATTAACAGGTGGTGTTAATGAAAGTATCGTATTGGCTGCTGTGATCCAGGAGTTTAGGGCGAATCCTTCATTATTACCATTGTATATTGGTAATCTTCTGGCTTCCTTCAACAGTTCTCCCGTCTTCAGACGGACGACTGCGCCAGTTACGTTTTTGGTTAATCGTTGTGTCAAAAAAAGAATCGGTCAATTTCCTCGACGCGGAATTACGAATCGTGGATGAATAAAAACACTGATTTTATTATTCAAAAAAAGGTTGACTTTATTTTCTAAAAATCCAAGTTTAAATTCTTCACAATTCTTAATTTGAACTGAGTTCAGCTTATGGTTCGACTTAATTAACTAAGAGAACTGCAGAACTATATCTTAGTGGGTGGAGGACTATTGTACTGTGACTGAGTCTCTTATTATAGGGCTTGGCGTATTTATACGTTTGGTATGCTGCATCAGCATTTGTATTTCGATCTTCTGTTTACAATAGATCGTGGACTTTGATAATTGATTTTGGGCTGACCATGCAATTAAATGTGAGAATGTTTATTAAGAGTTGGGCTGAGTATTTGGAAAGAAATGGGTTGTTATGATTGATTCTGTCGGGATGTTTATATTATTTGGTGGGTTACCCCGGGTGTTTATGTTATTGAAATTAGTTGTACGTGGCTGATTGGATATTCGTGGTTTCGGGTTTGGAGTATGTATGATAGGGGGTATGTCGGGTGTAGTATGGGGTGTATGTGCAGTGTGGCCAGTCCAGATTTTCAAATTATTAAATCAGTAAAATATATGCCAGAAATATGCTAAATTTAGCAACTTCATGCTAATAATTATGCTAAACATAATAATACTCCCCTGTCTAATTAATGTTTTATTTATTTTCCAACAAGTACATATGTATAACTAATTGGCATTAACATTCTTACAATCTAAAATGCAACTAATAATATAATATTGAAGCAAAAATATAATATTTACATTAGTATCATACATTCAATGAACTTTTTAGACTTGCTGCTTAAAACTAGTAATTATTAACCTACAAATCATATAATTTCATGATTTCATTTGAATCTATTTCAGTATCCGATTCTGGGCAGTGTTCTAAATTCTTGTAGATGCTCTCGAATCGTTTCAGCAACGATGGAGGTAGTTTGTAGTTGTGACAACATAAACCTCAAGATCTTAAATAAGTCCGGGTCAAAATTACAGAATTCAGCATTTAATTTTTAAATCTGTTCCTCTGCTTATTTTTAATTAAGTTCACACTGCTAAACACTCTTTCTACTTCTGCGTTAGATAATGGCAAAATTAAGTATGAAAATACTTGTTCAACCAGTTCTGTAGAAGGATGTTCATTTACAGAATTACGAAACTCTTTCACCTCACACCAAAAATCAACTGTGCTGTGTTTATTTTGCCATGTCATCAAATGCAGATTATTCCACTGAGATTCTTATTGTGTAATCTGCTCAAAAGAAATACTTAAAGCATTACCTCGAAGAACGGATACGATTGACTCTTTTATTGTCTTCAATGAGTTCTCTACAGAAAAGAAGTCAATTTTTTCCAAGTGTTTGATATTTGTAGGCAGCCCAAGCCGCAATTCCTCGATAAGTTTAATCAGAAAATTTTTGCAATCATCTCTTAGGATCATCACTTCATTCGCATTAAGTGTTTCTTCTTTTATCTGGCATTCAACATATTCTTCAAATTTATAAAAAAAGTAGGGTTTGGATAGTAAAAATGGTTGTAAATCAGAGGCAAAAAAATCAAAATTGTCTGTTGGTTTTATTATTTTTTGACAGAAAGACTTTACTAAAAAAGTCAAGTCTAAAAGAAATTTAGTTGGGTCAGCTTGATCACTTTGAAACATTTTATTTAAATGCTGGACTTCTTTAAGAGCTGATTTTAAAAAAAAGAAAATATGCATACTTTCTGGGTGATTTGTACATATCCGACAGTATTTTTGCCACGTGACATTTTTCGTTTGTAACCGAAATTTCGAAATGAGTTTTTAGCTCCAACCATTGTTCATTGTCATTGTTTACTTTTACAAATTTCCACATGTGAGAAAACGGACCATGCATATCTTTGCAATAGCAAAGACAATAGTCTTGTATATTCTCACATTCTAAGATTGTTTATAACTGCCCACATGTTCGGGTACAGTCGAAATGCAGTGTACAAGAGTAAAGTGGCGACGACGTAACACGCATTATGCATTAGATTTTTGTATGCAATTACAGCATACATATCTGGCAATGATAAAATTCCAGATGACACATGTACCATTTCTTAGAAATAAATCTCATATTTGAATGTTGGTTTTCTTACCGTATTTCTGATTCAACCGGACAATATGCGAGTACATAGCTTTGCAGCTGGTGGAAATAAAAATTATGCTAAAATATACCAAATAAAGAAGAAGAAAAATGCTAAATTATGATATATGCTAATCTCAAATGTTTATGCTAGCTGAGTAAAAATTATGTCAAATCTAGCATAAAATATGCCAAAATGGCCACACTGACTCGCGCATGAATGGATGTCCTTATATACTCAGTTGCATTCAGTACGTCGTCGTGCACGCATGTAATTTTTTGCTTTCTTCAAAATTTGTTGAATTCAGATTCAAAATTCGTTTTTGGCGTTCCTCGAGTTCACGTAAGGATTACGGTTCGGTAGGTTAAGGAATCTGCTAATTTTCGAAAGAAAATTGGCAATTTCACGCGCTGAATTCGACAAATTCGAAGAACATTGATCGGAATCAAGCGGAAAGACTACAAAAGTGATTGTAGCGGACATCAAATTGGATACCAGTGGCACCTGAGTCATATAAAGGATATGTGTTGATCCTGCTTACCGGAAGTGTTGAAATTTTTGAATAATTGTTGAAAAATTTGGAAAGATTGAAAAGTGCCCGTAACTACGCGCCCTATTTTAGGAGTGTGTCTCCCTTTTTTTGACTTTGCTGTATTTTTCTCAAGGCGCTAAGGCCTAGGCTTATCGTAAGTGAAGATTTCGTCAAAATCGGTCAACCTACGCTTTAGATGTTTTGAAAAGAACGCGAAAAAACGTGCGATTAAATTGAATTAGTGAAGTTTTGCAGGCGTGGTTGATTACGGGTCCCGATTTTAATAGTCGGTCGTTGTTTTTCTGGCTCCTAAGTATTTTTATCAAGTAGAGCAAAGTTTTGAGCTAGTGCTCACGTAGGTTCGTTGCATTCGGTTTGTTAGAAGTGGCGGAATTCGTTTTGAAAGTTGACGGTGTCTAGCCAATTCCGGCATTTGGCCGTTACACATTCCAGAGTTCGTGGAATGTTCTTAAAAGTGATAATACTTTGAAAAATATTTTCTGAAGTAGTAGGGAAAATTTTTGCGGAACTTTTGAAAAAGCTGAAGGTAAAAATTTAAAAGTTTTAAAAAGTTTTCGAGGGGAGATTTAAAAAAAATTTTGGGTAAAAATTTAAAAGTTTTAGCAAGTTTTCGGAAGAGTTTTGGGACATATTTGGGACCATTTGTGGAATGTGCTTGAATCGATCTGGTGAGTAAATTTTTACGTTCTGAGTGTTTTTGGTTGAATTCTTTTGAGTATGAGTGACAGTAGTCTGAGGACTACTAAGAAATTAGGAATGAAGACGGGTTCGAAGGAGACTTCTCCTGGTGCCCGAAAGAAGAGGATTAAAGTCAACACTTGTGTTGGACTTACTTCCTCGGATAGTGACTCTGCTGGGGAGGGGGAATCTCGCAGAGTAAACTTGAAGAAAAGAATGCGTCAGAGTGCTGTCGAAATTCATGAGGAAATGATGTCGAACAGCGATGAATGTGTGGAGGTGAGTGAGGTTAGTTGTGTGGAAAATCAGGTGAATTGGCCATGTTCGGACTGTGACCGAGTATTCGGGTCAAAAATTGGTCTTGGCGTCCATCGAAGGCGGATGCACGTTGAGCAAGTTAACGATGAAGTCGAAATTGAAAGGACAAAAAAAACTTGGTCCAATGAAGAGTTGCGGTTGATGGCTAGGATGGAGGCGGTCGCAATGGTCTCAGGAGAGGGATTCATTAATCAATATCTCCTTGAGCACGGTCCTGGTGGCACAAGATCACTTGATGCCATCAAAGGTGCGCGCCGCAAAGCGAACTACAAAACCATGGTCGAGGCTGCTATTACAGATATCAGGACGAACGAGGCCAATCTGGTGGCACAGTCCAGTGATAGTGATAGTGGTCCGGCCAGTTCTCCATCCTTCCACTCCGCTAGCGAAACATATATGTCACCAGAACAAGAGAGACTTTCTTTATCCACTTCGAGCTCGAGATGGAGCTCCATGTACGATAACATCAGGTTCGCGATAGAGCAGTTGTTGCAGAGGATGAGAAGCCAACAAGAACGCGACAATGATTTAGTCCAAATTGGTACTAAACTTTTGGAAGGGAACGATGTTTCCCAGGATATTGTGAACTGGGTGGAAAAGATATTTCCCCCACCATCTTCTACACGTCCAAGGCAGCGAAGGGACGCTCCAAATGCACCTGCGGTAATGAATATAAAATTTCGACGGTGTTTAAGACGCCGTGAATACGCCAAGACGCAAAACAATTTAAGGAAAAATATGAACAGAACAGCCAAAAACATACTAGACGGCAAAACAGGAATCGCTCAAGTACCGGATATGAAAACCATGTATCAATTTTGGAAGCCGATATTATCGTACGACTCAAAGCCCTATAACCGAACAACAACGCCAGCGAAGCAATCCCTTGCGTATATATGGCAGGCGGTATCGTGTGAAGAGTGCGCTGCGATTAAGGTGCCACAGTCATCGGATTCAGGAATCGACGGAATAACGGTCAGGCAATGGAATGCTATATCTCCGGACCGCAAGGCCCTTTTATTTAATATCGTGTTGTTAACTGGGGCTTTCCCAAAAAAAATTCTAATAAGCAGAACGGTTTTTACCCCGAAAAAAGAAGGCAGTCTGAATCCAGGTGATTTCAGACCAATAAGTGTATCGTCAGTAATGGTAAGACACCTACACAAAATCTTGTCTAATAGATTAAAGGAAGCCAGATTGGTAGATCAGAGACAAAGATGTTTCAAGGTTGGTTGTGCGGAAAACACGTTAACGCTCGCTGCCATAATGGATGAGGCACGAGAGAAGTTCAAACAAATACATCTATGTTCATTGGACTTTGCAAAAGCATATGATAGTGTAAGTAGGCATGCCGTTACAGGTGCGCTGCACGAAGCTGGCCTGCCCTCAGGATTTGTCGATTATATCAATAAAACTTACAATAATAGCACAACGTTTCTGGAAATACACGGAATCAGGTCTGAGAGAATTGAGGTAAAGAGGGGAGTCCACCAAGGTGACCCTCTTTCCTCGATTCTCCTTTGCCTGACACTTGACAAAATAATAAACCAAATGTGCCCTGTAGTAGGCGTCGAGCTGCAAGGGCAGCTAACTAACACGATAGCGTATGCAGATGATATTATTCTTCTCTCAGAGACCATCGAGGGAATGAAATTAAACTTAAAAATATGCGAGGAGACGGCCTCGGAAATAGGGTTAGAACTGAACAGTTCTAAATGCCTGGCACTATCTGTCGTTCCCGCAGGAAAACAGAAGAAAATAAAAATTTTAACGACACCGCAATTCTTTCTGGGAAATGGATCAAGTATTAAACAATTAGGCTCAATGGACGAATGGACATACCTGGGTATTGATTTTAGATATTTGAGTACAGCAGCATTACGCGCTGGTTGTGTAATGAACTCTCTTCTTGAACGTCTGTCAAAAGCCCCTTTAAAACCACAGCAGCGCATTAAAATAGTAAAGAAGTTTCTTATCCCTAGACTTTACTTTAAGTTAGTATTAGCCGGAACAACCCTTGGTAAACTTAGAGCACTTGACAAACAGATTAGGATGGCCACTAGGAAGTGGCTTAGACTTCCCCATGATGTACCGAAGGCGTACTTTCACGCCGAAGTTAAGGATGGAGGACTTGGTCTACCGGCGTTTGAAACCTCCATACCGCAGCTCACGTATTATCGTATTAAGTCCCTTGAATTGTCAACAAATGATGTTGTTAGTGCAGCTTTTAATTCAGGTTTTCTTCAGAGGCAGCTCCAATGGGCAGAAAAGGCGTGCATTAGGGGGGGTTTGGAACTGCGGTCACTGGAAGGAGTCAAGCGCTGGTGGGCCAAGTCACTCCACCAATCCATTGACGGATTTGAGCTACGCGAGAGTAGCAAAGTTAAAAGTTCCAGCGCGTGGGTGGACCAGTCGTTCAACTCGATTCCAGGAAGGGACTACATTCAGTTTCACCATGTGCGGATAAACAGCCTCCCGACGAGGATTCGCACTTCGAGAGGTTTACAAAGGTTACATAGGGATATTCGCTGTAGAGCAGGGTGCTGTGTCACAGAAACCGGTGCCCACATCATTCAGCAATGTCATCGCACACATGGCGGTCGAGTCAAGAGGCACGACGCTGTTACGAAGGCCTTGAGCTTGGCCTTAAAAAAAAAAGGCTTTACCATCAACGGACAAACCAGGTTCTCCACTAGTGTTGGAGTTAGGAAACCGGATCTTTTTGCGAGAAAGGAAGATAAACTGTTTGTCATCGACACACAGATTGTCAGTGGTGCCAAGCCATTGAATGAGGCCCATGACAAGAAAGTGAATAAATACAAGGACATCGCCGATCTCACACCGAAGATTGCGGAGAAATTCAGCGTGGATCCGACAAATATTTCGTACACGTCATGCACCTTATCCTGGAGAGGGATTTGGGCACAGAAATCAGCGCATGACTTGAGGCAACTGGGTATTACATCGCGTGTGTTGACATCTTTGACAACGCGGGTACTTCAAGGCAGCCATACGAATTGGAGCCGATGGAATAAAATGACCGGCACTCTGACCCGTAGAGCGTCCTCGCGTTGTCTTCAAATAGTCCAATGATGAGGTTTGTTAAGTCCTTAGGGATGATAATGTATGCTGCTTCCTCGTGGATATTGATCGTCTTTAGTTTTCTTTTAATGTTGTGGATTCTCATGGTCCGGTCTAGCACTTGGGGGATGAAGTTGTTTTTTATGGGATGTATTAGCGGATGATTGGCTGCTATTCCCATGTTAAGTTCATATATTATGTCTTTGACATAGGAAGTGTTAGAAATAAGGTGTGCAAATTCGCACAAGTTGTTTAGTTCTATGCTGCGTTGAGTAAAACAGGTTTCCCTGTAGTAAATCACCGTGCAGGCTTCCTTTATTGGGTTTTGGCTAGTTTGGATGTCTATCTCGATTTTTAGGAAGGAGTATTGTGGTATTTTGGTCCTGGAATGTGTATGGTTGGATTTTAATGGGGTTAGTGGAAAACAAAGGGATTCTGTGGTTGGTGACGTAGTGGGTTAGGAATTTTTTGACCGTGGTCAATATCCTTTTGGTTGTGGGATCCGTGATATTTTTTTGGACGGTGTTGTGCAGAGGAGTGATATTAAGGGTTCTTGTTAGTGAGGGGGTGTAATTGAGAGGATAAGGGTGGCTAGCTCGTTGGTTTTTGTCCTTGCCGGTTTCACCACTTGAGTGTAGATCTTACCAAAAATCCTATTGGCTTCCTTTACTGTTTTGTTTACTATTTTAATATGATGTCTGCCCAGTAGCGTGTTTGGATTTTCTTTCGTTCTTCATGTCAGTGTGGTTTTTTGGAATGGAGCTCTTTACCCTGCTCCTTGTTTTGGTGGACTCTCCTGGGATATGAGGTTCTTGCAGATTTAGCTGGACAGCCTTAATCTTCTGTTCACGTCTTTTTATATATTCTTGAATTTCTTTCTTCCCCTTTTGTTGGGCGTTCTTGTTGATGATGTATTTGATTTGCGCTCTTGGCGCATTTTTTGGTAGCTGTTTTCTATATACTATCCATACTGCTAATTCGAGGGAGATTTATTTTCTGTAACTGTGCTGATTTTTTCTTTACTAATTACTGTTTAAACCTTTCTTTACTTGTAACTTATCGCGAGAATTTTTTACTTGTATCTTATCGTGAGAGTCTTCTTCGTTGTTCGGTTAACGTATTATATTTTGATTTAACATTTTTATTGTACTACTTGCATATCATTGGGTATTTCGAGTTTGTCATAAAAGATCCTCTCTTTTCGGCATCTTGTGTGTCCCTTAATCTGGCTGCTAATCCCTTTAATTGTTTTATGGCTCGTCCACGTGCAGTATGTTTTGGGTTTCCTGGTTTGCGTTCTTTCTTATGTGTTATTATTGATGTATATATGGGTTGTCTTGCTTATGATCCGGACTAGGTTTTTTAACTTGCCAGTATATGGGAAGTTCTTGTAATCGACTCGAAAATCGAAATTGAAATTTTCAACATATCTATACGTTTTGAGGTCTTACGAGTATATTTTAAGTGTTTTTGGAAAGAATTATGTATGTGTGTGTGTGTGTGTATGTACGTACGTACGTCCGTACGAACGTGTGTGCGTTCGTGGACAGTTTTTTCAAAGAGCGTAACTCATGTAAACAAAGTTGTATCGACTTCGTTAAGGTGTCAATCGAAGCGTCTTTGCAATCTTAAGAGCTGTTTAGTTTTTGGGAAACTTCGGTCGGGAAGATTTGCTGTTTTGCCCGTTTGAAGGTCATTTCTGTCATGCGTTATATCTCGCGAACCAAACATACGATTTCCTTGATCAAGGTGTCAATAGACGCGTATTAACATTTATGTGATTCTATCAAGTTTTAAAAAAAAATCGTTGGAGGCGTTTAATTTTTTAAAAAAAAGTGCAAAAAATTGTGTTTTTTTCCAAAAACAATAAAGTTTTAACCTTATTGTCAAGTCCAAGTAATCAAAGTTTATATAATTTACATACTCCAATTAGTTTTTAAAACTGTCATCAAATTTTTTACTCATGATTACAAAAAAAATCAAATAAAAAATATAAAATCATTAACAGTCATCATGCTTTTCAACGTCATTTCTGTCATGCGTTATATCTCGCGAATCAAACATAGGATTTGCATCGTTTAGGTGTCATTGTTTGCGTATTAATATTTTTGTACATCTGTAGCATTTTTAAAAAAATCTTTGGAGCCGTTTTTTTAATTTAACAAAAAAAAACTGCAAAAAATTAGGTTTTTTTCATAAACAATAAATTTTTAAGCTGATTTGCGAAAAATAGTAATCAATCTTTGTAAAATTTATATATTGCTAACAATCTTTGTAAAACCATCATCAAAACTTTTCCCCATGATTACGTGAAAAATTAAATTAAAAATAAAAAATCATTAAAACTCATCAAGATTTTCAGGGTCATTTTTATCATTCACTATATCTCACGAACCAGATATAATATTTGGATCATTAAGGTGTCAGTTGACGTGTATTAACATCTTTGTGAAGTTTTCAACAATTTAAAAATTCGTTTCAGCCGTTTTTTTAATTTAATAGAAGAAAATGCGAAAAATTATGTTTTTTTTTATAAAAAATATTTTTTAACCTGATTTGCACCGCACAGTGATACCAGTTTATAAAATTTATACATTCTCATTAGTTTTTGAAGAGACACTGGCAAAATTTTCTTCCATGATTATGAAAAAAACTTAATTAAAAAAAAATCATTCAAAGTTACCATGTAAAGAGGGTTCATACGAATGCTATTACTTTATATCCTTTATTCTAAAAAAATTTTGTAAATTCAATCAAAGTTTTAAAATATTTGCATAATTGAGCAGATTTTTAATAGTTTTCATAGTCTTTTAATTAAAAAAAAACTGCTTAAATTTTGAAAACCAACAAAAATTTTCAAGATCAAAAAGGCCCCCACCAATTGATCCGCGTGAATATTCATCGACCAAAACCTTACGTAATCAATGGACCCTCCCGTAGACGATATGATTCATATTAACTCATTCCTGTTACTGCTATGAATACCTCTCATTGTTGTAATGTTGTTGATGTTTATGTAGATATTACTGGGAAGTTGACCGTGTGGACCTCAAGGGTCGCACCTCGCGGCTTGTTTGTTTTTTGTTCAGATAGGGGTTTTTCGGGAGTTGCCATTTGATGGCATGTTCTTGTATTGCGCGAATTTTATTGAGGTTTGTTTAAGGTTTGGTTAGCTGCATGTTCTTAATGCGATGGATATTTTGTGTGGCATATGTATTATTCATGTTGTTATTACTCCTGATAGAAATTTTGCTGGGTAGTTTTCAGTTTTTTGTTGTGTTGTTTATAGGATTTTTTGGATGTTGGATGTAGGTGACTATATATAGGAGATGTGTTAACTTTTATTTTAGGAATTTTTTAGTGAAAACCTGAGAAACATGAGGTGCATGATGTTTATGATTGTTTTTGGTTGTCTTGTTGTGTTTTTGCTGTATGCTTGTTTCTCTGTTTATTTTTCACATATGGTTTAAAGGAGTTAAGGGAGTTTTTAGTGTTGTCCTGGGCTATTTTTAGAGTTTCTTTATGTATGGGCTGGTGAGTTGTGTTTCAATTGGTTTGGATTATTTAATTGTTGTAGGATTGGCGCAGTATGTTGTGTAGTGAGGAGAATTTTTTTGGGTTTTTTAAAGAATGCGCATTATTGATGTCCTCTTGTGTTGTACAATTTTGTTAAGTTTATTGGATTTTATAAGGATTTTCGTACTGGGGAACATGTTTCCTGTACGCTTATGTGGGAATCTTTTGGGCTGCCTATTCTTTTAAAAAAAAATTCAAATGGCTCAAAGCCTCCATGCAAAAGCTCTCGATTCTATTCCAAATCATCAATTTATTTATTTAAAATAGGATAAAAAAAAAATTGAAATTTTTGAAAAAATTTTCACATCGCTGAAAGGCTCCATGCAAAAGCCCTCGATTCTATTCAAAATCATCGACTTATTTAGTTGAAAAAGTATCCAGCGAAACAAAAATTCCTGAGAAAGTTTTCAAATCGCTCAAAAGCTCCATGCAAAAGCTCTCGATTCTATTCAAAATCATCAATTTTTTTATTTAAAAAAGATCCAAAAAATTCTTGAATTTTTCAATCGCTGAAAGGCTCCATTCAAAAGCTTGCGATTTTTTTCAAAATAATCAATTTATTTATTTGAAAAGCATCAAAAAAATTTCTTGACAAAATTTTTCAAACTGCTCAAAAGCTCCATGCAAAAGCTCTCGATTCTATTCAAAATCATCCCTCTTTTTCCTAAAAATAAAAAAAAATGAAATTTTTTTCACATCGCTCAAAGGCTCCATGCAAAAGCTCTCGAATTTATTCAAAATTATCAATTTATTTATTTACGAGGATGGTTCAAATATAAACCGGAATTTAGCTATAAAAATTTTTATTATTAAGTTACAGAGCTGAAATTTTTCACAGTTTTTTTTAGATAGTCTCCGTCACACTCTACACACTTTTTCAACCTATCCGGAAGCTTTTGGATGCCTTTTGCGTAAAAATCTCTCGACTTGTCACGTAACCATTCGCGCACGAAGGATTGTACCTCCGCATTGCTTTCGAATCGCAGTCCGCCAAGTGCCTCTTTCAATGGACCAAATAAATAATAGTCGCATGGCGATTAATCGCGACTATAAGGAGGGTGTTCCAGTGTTTTCCAAACCAATTAGTTCAATGTTTACATAGTAAGCCGACCTGTATGTGTGAATTTCTGCTCAAAATTCAGAAGTCACTGAAATTCTCATCGGTAGCACTTGTTTTAGGGCGCCGCGCATGCGTCATGTTTGCCACCACTTCTCGGCCTTTTCGGAAAGCAGAACACAATTCATACACTTGAGTCTTAGAAAAGCACCCATCCCCGAACTGCTCGAGTAATTTTCGATAAATTTCCGCGGATTTTACATCATCTTTGACCAAAAAACGAATAATGATGCGCTGCGCAACAAACACTGGTACATCCTTCTCGCTCATGGCTATAACTACACTACAAAGCGAGGTTACGCGGTTCCGGCTGTTCCCTACGCTTTGTAACAGACCAGTCTAAAATCCATACGGCAACTTTTACGACACTTAATTTTTTGGCGCGTTTAAAAATTCCGGTTCATATTTGAACCACTCTCGTAAAAAAGGATCCAAAAAAAATTCTTGGAATTTTTTTTCTGTCGCTGAAAGGCTCCATGCAAAAGCTCTCGATTCTACTCAAACTCATCAATTTAAATATATAAAAGAGGATTCAAAATATATAAATTCTTGAAAGAATTTTCGAACCGCTCAAAGGCTCCTTGCAAAAGTTTCCGATCCTATTCAAAATCATCAATCATATTTAGTAAAAAAGGACGAAAAAATTAAATTCTTGAAAATTTTTTCTATCCGCTAAAAGGGTCCGCGCAAAACCTCTCGATTCTATTCAAAATCATCACTTTATTTATTTAAAAAAGAGGTAAAAAAATTCTTGAAAAAAAATTTCAATCGCTGAAAGGCTCCATGCAAAAGCTGTCGAATCTATTCAAACTCATCAATTTCAATATATAGAAAAGGATCCAAAAAGATAAAAATTCTTGCCAACATTTTCAAATCGCTCAAAGGTTCCATGCTAAAGCTCTCGATTCTATTCAAAATCATCAATTTATTTTTTTAAAAGAGGATCCAAAGAAATAACTTATGCTGAATTTTTTTTTAAAACCGCTCAAAGTCTCCATTAGCTCTCGACTCTATTTAAAATCATATATTTATTTATTTGAAAAGGATCCAAAAAAATAAAAAAAAATTCAAAATAGTTCAAACCGCTCAAAGGCTCCATGCTAAAGCTCTCGATTCTATTCGAAATCATCAATAAAAATATTTTAAAAGGATCCAAAGATATAACAAATGCTGAATTTTTTTTCAAAACCGCTCGAAGGCTCCATGAGCTCTCGACTCTATTTAAAATCATCAATTTATTTATTCTAAAAACGCTCTAAAAAAATAAAATATTCCTGAAAATTATTTCAAACCGCTCCAAGACTCCATGCAAAAGCTCTCGATTCTATTCAAAACCATCAATTTAATCATTTCAAAAAGGATCCAAAAAATCAAAATTCTTGAAAATATTTTCACATCGCTGAAAGTCTACATGCAAAAGCTCTCGATCATATTCAAAATCACCAATTTATTTATTTAAAAAAGTATCCAAATAAATGAAAATTCTTAAAAATCTTTCCACAACGCTGAAAGGTTCCATTCTATTGAAAATCCTCAATTTATTCATTTAAAAAAGGATCAAAAAAAATTCTTCACAAAATTTTCAAACCGCTCATAGGCTACATGCAAAGCTGTCGAATTCATTCAAAATCATAAATTTATTTATTTAAAAAATTATCAAGGATGACAAAATTTTCAAATTGCTCCATGCTAAACCTCTCGATTCTATTCAAAATCATCAATTTATTTATTTAAAAAAGGATCCAAAGAAATAACAAATGCTGAGTTTTTTTTCAAAACCGCTCAAAGGCTCCATGAGCTCTCGATTCTATTTATAATCATCAATTTTTTTATTTGAAAATGGATCCAAAAATATAAAAACTTCTTCAAAAAAATTTCAAACCGCTCAAAGGCTCCATGCAAAAGCTCTCGATTTTATTAAAAATCATCAATTTATTTATTTAAAAAAGGATCCCAAAAAATTAAAATTCTTGAAAAAAATTTCACATTGCTCAAAGCTCCATGCAAAAGCTCTCGAGTCTATTAAAAATCATTAATTTATTTATTTAAAATAGAAACAAAATATGAGAAATTTTGACAAAATTTTCAAACCGCTCAAAGGCTCCATGAGAAAGCTCTCGATTCTTTTCAGAATCATCAATTTATTTATTTAAAATAGGATCCACAAAATAAAAATGTTTGAGAAAATTTTCAAATTGCTGAGAAGCTCCATGCAAAAGCCCTCGATTGTATTCAAAATCGTCAATTTATTTATTAAAAAAAGATCCAAAAAAAATTCATGACGAAATTTTCAAACCGCTCAAAGGCTAGATGCAAAAGCTCTGGATTTTATTCAAAATCATCAATTTATTGATTTAAAAAAGGATCCGAAAAATGAAAATTCTTGAATTTTTTTTAAATCGCTCAAACGCACTGGATTCTATTCAAAAACTTCAATTTATTTATTTGAATAAGGATCCGAAAAATGAAAATTTTTGAAAAATTTTCAAATCGCTCAAAGGCTCCATGCAAAAGCTCTCTATTCTATTCAAAATCATCAATTTATTAATTTAAAAAAGGATCCGGAAAATGAAAATTCTTGAAAAACTTACAAATCGCTCAAAGTCACCATGCAAAAGCTCTCGATACTTTTCAATTCAAAGGCTCCATGCAAAAGTTCTCTATTCTATTCAAAATCATGAATTTATTAATTTAAAAAAGGATCCGAAAAATGCAAATTCTTGAAAAACTTACAAATCGCTCAAAGTCTCTATGCAAAAGCTCTCGATACTTTTCAAAATCATCAATTTATAAATTTAAAAATGAATCCGAAAAATGAAAATTTTTGAAAACAATTTCCAATCGCTCAAAGCTTCTATGCAAAGCTCTCGATTCTATTCAAAATCATCAATTAATTTATTTAAAAAAGGATCCGAGAAATATAAATTCTTGAAAAAATTTTCAAATCGCTCAAAGGCTCCATGCAAATGCTCTCGATTCTATTCAAAAACATCAATTTATTTGTTTAAAAAAAGATCCGAGAAATATAAATTTTTGAAAAAAATTTCAAATCGCTCAAAGGCTCCATGCAAAAGCTCTCTATTCTATTCAAAATCATCAATTTATAAATTTAAAAAAAATCCGGAAAATGAAAATTCTTGAAAAACTTACAAATCGCTCAAAATCACCATGCAAGAGCTCTCGATAATTTTCATAATCTTCAATTTATATATTTAAAAATGGATCCGAAAATGAAAATTTTTGAAAAAAATTTTCAACCGCTCAAAGCCTCTATGAAAAAGGTCTCGATTCTATTCGAAATCATCAATTAATTTATTTAAAAAAGGATCCGAGAAATATAAATTCTTGAAAAAATTTGCGAATCGCTCAAAGGCTCCATGCATATGCTCTCGATTCTATTCAAAAACATCAATTTATTTGTTTAAAAAAAGATCCGAAAAATTAAAATTCTGTAAAAAATTTTCAAATCGCTCAAAGGCTTCATGCAAAAGCTCTGGATTTTATTCAAAAACCTCAATTTAATTATTTATAAAAGGATCTGAAAAATGGAAATTCTTGAAAAACAACTCAATCGCTCAAAAGCTCCATGCAAAACCTCTCGCTTTTATTCACTAACATCAATTTATATATTTAAAAAAGGATTCAAAAATAAAAATTCCTGAAAAAATTTCAATTCGCTCAAAGGGTCTGGATTCTATTCAAAAACTTAAATTTATTTAATTAAAAAAGGATCCGAAAAATAAATGTTCTTGAAAAATTTCAAATCTCTCAAAGGCTCCATTCAAAAGCTCTCGATTCCATTCAAAATCATCAATTTATTTAAAAAAGGATCCGAAAATGAAAATTCTTGAAAAATTTTCAAATTGCTCAAAGGCTCCATGCAAAAGCTCTCGATT
Organism: Oxycera nigricornis; assembly: GCA_963942545.1. NCBI lineage: Eukaryota > Metazoa > Arthropoda > Insecta > Diptera > Stratiomyidae > Oxycera > Oxycera nigricornis. Next base: position 13,182,857 of record OZ012664.1, on the reverse strand, counting down.
CTATTCATAAACTTCAATTTATCTATTTTAAAAAGGATCCAAAAAATAAAAATTTCTGAAAAAATTTCAAATCGCTCAACGCCTCCATGCAAAAGCTCTGGATTCTATTCAAAAACATAAATTTATTTGTTTAAAAAAAGATCCGAAAAATTAAAATTCTTGAAAAAATGTTCAAATCGCTCAATGGCTTCATGCAAAAGCTCTGGATTTTATTCAAAAACATCAATTTGTTTATTTATAAAAGGATCCGAAAAATGGAAATTCTTAAAAAAAAACTCAATCGCTCAAAAGCTCCATGCAAAGCCTCTCGCTTTTATTCACTATCATCAATTTATTTTTTAAAAGAGGATCCGAAAAATAAAAATTCTTGAAAAATTTTCAAATCACTCAAATGCTCTGGATTCTATTCAAAAACTTCAATTTATTTATCTGAAAAAGGATCCGAAAAATTAATGTTCTTGAAAAATTTCAAATCGCTCAAAGGCTCCATGCAAAAGCTCTCGATTCCATTCAAAATCATCAATTTATTTAAAAAAGGATCCAAAAATGAAAATTCTTGAAAAATTTTCAAATCGCTCAAAGGCTCCATGCAAAAGCTCTCGATTTCATTCAAAATCATCAATTTATTAATTAAAAAAGGGATCCGAAAAATGAAATATTTTGAAAAATTTTCAAATCACTCAAATGCTCTGGATTCTGTTCAAAAACTTCAATTTATTTATCTGAAAAAGGATGCGAAATATGAAATTTTTTGAAAAACTTACAAATCGCTCAAAGTCTCTATGCAAAAGCTCTCGATACTTTTCAAAATCATCAATTTATAAATTTAAAAATGGATCCGAAAATGAAAATTTTTAAAAAAAATTTCCAATCGCTCACAGCTTCTATGCAAAGCTCTCGATTCTGTTCAAGACCATCAATTAATTTATTAAAAAAAAAATCCGAAAAATAAAAATTCTTGAAAAAATTTTCAAATCGCTCAAAGGCTCCATGTAAAAGTTCTCGATTCTATTCAAAAACTTCAATTTATTTGGTTAAAAAAGGATCCAAAAAATAAAAATTCCTGGAAAAATATCAAATCGCTCAAAGCCTCCATGCAAAAGCTCTGGATTTTATTCAAAAACATCAATTTGTTTATTTATGAAAGGATCCGAAAAATGGAAATTCTTAAAAAAAACTCAATCGCTCAAAAGCTCCATGCAAAACCTCTCGCTTTTATTCACTATCATCAATTTATATATTTAAAAAAGGATTCAAAAATAAAGATTCCTGAAAAAATTTCAAATCGCTCAAAGGCTCTGGATTCTATTCAAAAACTTCAATTTTTTTAATTAAAAAAGGATCCGAAAAATGAATGTTCTTCAAAAATTTCAAATCTCTCAAAGGCTCCATGCAAAAGCTCTCGAATCCATTCAAAATCATCAATTTATTTAAAAAAGTATCCGAAAATGAAAATTCTTGAAAAATTTTCAAATCGCTCAAAGGCTCCATGCAAAAGCTCTCGATTCCATTCAAAATCATCAATTTATTTATTTAAAAAAAGGATCAGAAAAATGAAAATGTTTGAAAAATTTTCAAATCACTCAAATGCTCTGGATTCTATTCAAAAACTTCAATTTATTTATCTGAAAAAGGATGCGAAAAATGAAAATTCTTGAAAAACTTACAAATCGCTCAAAGTCTCTATGCAAAAGCTCTCGATACTTTTCAAAATCATCAATTTATAAATTTAAAAATGGATCCGAAAAATGAAAATTTTTGAAAAAAATTTCCAATCGCTCAAAGCTTTTATGCAAAGCTCTCGAGTCTTTTCAAAATCATCAATTAATTTATTAAAAAAAATATCCGAAAAATAAAAATTCTTGAAAAATTTTCAAATCGCTCAAAGGCTCCATGCAAAAATTCTCGATTCTATTCAAAAACTTCAATTTATTTATTTAAAAATGGATCCGAAAATGAAAATTTTTGAAAAAAATTTCCAATCGTTCAAAGCCTCTATGCAAAAGGTCTCGATTCTATTCGAAATCATCAATTAATTTATTTAAAAAAGGATCCGAGAAATATAAATTCTTGAAAAAATTTGCAAATCGCTCAAATTCATTCTATTCAAAAACATCAATTTATTTGTTTAAAAAAAAGATCCGAAAAATTAAAATTCTTGAAAAAATGTTCAAATCGCTCAAAGGCTTCATGCAAAAGCTCTGGATTTTATTCAAAAACATCAATTTATTTATTTAAAAAAAGGATCCGAAAAATGGAAATTCTTGAAAAAAAAACTCAATCGCTCAAAAGCTCCATGCAAAACCTCTCGCTTTTATTCACTATCATCAATTTATTTATTTAAAAAAGGATCAAAAATAAAAATTCCTGAAAAAATTTCAATTCGCTCAAAGGCTCTGGATTCTATTCAAAAACTTCAATTTATTTAATTAAAAAAGGATCCGAAAAATGAATGTTCTTGAAAAATTTCAAATCGCTCAAAGGCTCCATGCAAAAGCTCTCGATTCCATTCAAAATCATCAATTTATTTATTTAAAAAAGGGATCCGAGAAATGAAAATTTTGGAAAAATTTTCAAATCACTCAAATGCTCTGGATTCTATTCAAAAACTTCAATTTATTTATCTGAAAAAGGATCCGAAAAATGAAAATTCTTGAAAAACTTGCAAATCGCTCAAAGTCTCCATGCAAAAGCTCTCGATACTTTTCAAAATCATCAATTTATAAATTTAAAAATGGATCCGAAAAATAAGAATTCTTGAAAAAAATTTCAAATTGCTCAAAGCCTCCATGCGAAAGCTCTCAATTTTATTTAAAATCATAAATTTATTGATTTAAAAAAGGATCCGAAAAATGAAAATTCTTAAATTTTTTTTAAATCGCTCAAACGCTCTGAATTCTATTCAAAAACTTCAATTTATTTATTTAAAAATGGATCCGAAAATGAAAATTTTTGAAAAAAATTTCCAATCGCTCAAAGCCGCAATGAAAAGGTCTCGATTCTATTCGAAATCATCAATTAATTTATTTAAAAAAGGATCCGAGAAATATAAATTCTTGAAAAAATTTGCAAATCGCTCAAATTCATTCTATTCAAAAACATCAATTTATTTGTTTAAAAAAGATCCGAAAAATTAAAATTCTTGAAAAAATGTTCAAATCGCTCAAAGGCTTCATGCAAAAGCTCTGGATTTAATTCAAAAACATCAATTTATTTATTTAAAAAAAGGATCCGAAAAATGGAAATTCTTGAAAAAAAACCTCAATCGCTCAAAAGCTCCATGCAAAACCTCTCGCTTTTATTCACTATCATCAATTTATTTATTTAAAAAAGGATCAAAAATAAAAATTCCTGAAAAAATTTCAATTCGCTCAAAGGCTCTGGATTCTATTCAAAAACTTCAATTTATTTAATTAAAAAAGGATCCGAAAAATGAATGTTCTTGAAAAATTTCAAATCGCTCAAAGGCTCCATGCAAAAGCTCTCGATTCCATTCAAAATCATCAATTTATTTAAAAAAGGATCCGAAAATGAAAATTCTTGAAACATTTTCAAATCGCTCAAAGGTCCCATGCAAAAGCTCTCGATTCCATTCAAAATCATCAATTTATTTATTTAAAAAAGGGATCCGAAAAATGAAAATTTTTGAAAAATTTTCAAATCACTCAAATGCTCTGGATTCTGTTCAAAAACTTCAAATTATTTATCGAAAAAAGGATGCGAAAAATGAAATTTTTTGAAAAACTTACAAATCGCTCAAAGTCTCCATGCAAAAGCTCTCGATACTTTTCAAAATCATCAATTTATAAATTCAAAAATGGATCCGAAAAATGAAAATTTTTGAAAAAAATTTCCAATCGCTCAAAGCTTCTATGCAAAGCTCTCGATTCTGTTCAAGATCATCAATTAATTTATTAAAAAAAAGATCCGAAAAATAAAAATTCTTGAAAAAAATTTCAAATCGCTCAAAGGCTCCATGCAAAAGTTCTCGATTCTATTCAAAAACTTCAATTTATTTATTTAAAAAAGGATCCAAAAAATAAAAATTCCTGGAAAAATTTCAAATCGCTCAAAGTCTCCATGCAAAAGCTCTGGATTTTATTCAAAAACATCAATTTGTTTATTTATGAAAGGATCCGAAAAATGGAAATTCTTATAAAAACTCAATCGCTCAAAAGCTCCATGCAAAACCTCTCGCTTTTATTCACTATCATCAATTTATTTATCTGAAAAAGGATCCGAAAAATGAAAAGTCTTGAAAAACTTACAAATTGCTCAAAGTCTCCATGCAAAAGCTCTCGATACTTTTCAAAATCATCAATTTATATATTTAAAAATGGATTTGAAAAATGAAAACTTTTGAAAAAAATTTCCAATCGCTCAAAGCCTCTATGCAAAAGGCCTCGATTTTATTCAAAACCATCAATTAATTTATTTAAAAAAATATCCGAAAAATAAAAATTCTTGAAAAAAATTTCAAATCGCTCAAAGGCTCCATGTAAAAGTTCTCGATTCTATTCAAAAACTTCAATTTATTTATTTAAAAATGGATCCAAAAAATAAAAATTCCTGGAAAAATTTCAAATCGCTCAAAGCCTCCATGCAAAAGCTCTGGATTCTATTCAAAATCATCAATGTATTTATTGAAAGAAAGATCCGAAAAATTAAAATTCTTGAAAAAATGTTCAAATCGCTCAAAGGCTTCATGCAAAATCACTGGATTTTATTCAAAAACATCAATTTATTTATTTATAAAAGAATCCGAAAACTGGAAATTCTTCAAAAAAAATTCAATCGCTCCAAGGCTCCATGCAAAACCTCTCGCTTGTATTCACTATCATCAATTTATTTATTTTAAAAAGGATCCGAAAAATAAAAATTCTTGAAAAATTTTCAAATTGGTCAAATGCTCTGGATTCTATTCAAAAACTTCAATTTATTTATCTGAAAAAGGATCCGAAAAATGAAAAGTCTTGAAAAACTTACAAATCGCTCGAAGTCTCCATGCAAAAGCTCTCGATACTTTTCAAAATCAATGGATCCGAAAAATGAAAATTTTGGAAAAAAATTTCCAATCGCTCATAGCTTCTATGCAAAAGCTCTCAATTCTATTCGAAATCATCAATTAATTTATTTAAAAAAGGATCCGAAAAATATAAATTCTTGAGAAAATGTTCAAATCGCTCAAAGGCTCCATGCAAAAGTACTCGACTCTATTCAAAAACTTCAATTTATTTAATTGAAAAAGGATCCGAATAATGGAAATTCTGGAAAAAAAAACTTCGAATCGCTCAAAGGCTCAATGCAAAAGCTCTCGACTTTATTCAAAATCATCAATTTATTGATTTAAAAAAGGATCCGAAAAACGAAAATTCTTGAAAAACTTACAAATCGCTCAAAGTCACCATGCAAAAGCACCGATACTTTTCAAAATCATCAATTTATATATTTAAAAATGGATTTGAAAAATGAAAACTTTTGAAAAAAATTTCCAATCGCTCAAAGCCTCTATGCAAAAGGCCTCGATTCTATTGGAAATCATCAATTAATTTATTTAAAAAAGGATCCGAAAAATATAAATTCTTGAAAAATTTTTCAAATCGCTCAAAGGCTCGATGCAAAAGTACTCGATTCTATTCAAAAACTTCAATTTATTTGTTTAAAAAAGGATCCGAAAAATAAAAATTCTTGAAAAATTTGCAAATCGCTCAAAGGCGCCATTCAAATGCTCTCGATTCTATTCAAAATCATCAATTTATTTATTTAAAGAACGATCCAAAAATGAAATTTCCTGAAAAAATATCCAATCGCTCAAAGGCTTCTTGCAAAAGCTATCGATTCTATTCAAAAACATCAATTTATTTATTTGAAGAAGGATCCAAAAATGAAAATTCCTGAAAAATTTACAAATCGCTCAAAGCCTCTATGCAAAGCTCCCGATTCTATTCAAAATCATCAATTAATTTATTTAAAAAAGGTCCGAAAATAAAAATTCTTGAAATAAATTTCAAATCGCCCGAAGGCTCCACGCAAAAGTTCTCGATTCTATTCAAAAACTTCAATTTATTTATTTAAAAAAGGATCCGAAAAAAGAAAATTCTTGAAAAATTTTCAAATCTCTCAAATGCTCTGGATTCTATTCAAAAACTTCAATTTATTTATCTGAAAAAGGATCCGAAAAATGAAAAGTCTTGAAAAACTTACAAATCGCTCAAAGTCTCCATGCAAAAGCTCTCGATACTTTTCAAAATCATCAATTTATATATTTAAAAACGGATCCGAAAAATGAAAGTTCTTGAAAAATTTTCGAATCGCTCAAAGGCTCCATGCAAAAGCTCTCGATTCCATTCAAAATCATCAATTTATTTATTTAAAAAAGGATCCAAAAATAAAAATTCCTGAAAAAATTTCAAATCGCTCAAAGGCTCTGGATTCAATTCAAAAACTTCAATTTATTTATTTAAAAAAGGATCCGAAAAATTAGAATTCTTGAGAAAATGTTCAAATCGCTCAAAGGCTCCATGCAAAAGCTCTCGATTCTATTCAAAAACTTCAATTTATTCATTTAAAAAAGGATCCAAAAAATAAAAATTCCTGAAAAAATTTCAAATCGCTCAAAGCCTCCATGCAAAAGCTCTGGATTCTACTCAAAATCATCAATTTATTTATTTAAAAAGAGATCCGAAAAATTAAAATTCTTAAAAAAATGTTCAAATCGCCCAAAGGCTTCATGCAGAAGCTCTGGATTTTATTCAAAAACATCAATCTATTTATTTATAAAAGGATCCGAAAATGGTAATTCTTGAAAAATAATTCAATCGCTCAAAAGCTCCATGCAAAACCTCTCGCTTTTATTCACTATCATCAATTTATGTATTTAAAAAAGGATCCGAAAAATACAAATTCTTGAAAAATTTTCAAATCACTCAAATGCTCTGGATTCTATTCAAAAACTTCAATTTATTTATCTGAAAAAGGATCTGAAAAATGAAAAGTCTTGAAAAACTTACAAATCGCTCAAAGTCTCCATGCAAAAGCTCTCGATACTTTTCAAAATCATCAATTTATATATTTAACAATGGATCCGGAAAATGAAAATTTTGGAAAAAAATTTCCAATCGCTCAAAGCTTCTATGCAAAAGCTCTCAATTTTATTCGATATCATCAATTAATTTATTTAAAAAAGGATCCGAAAAAATAGAATTCTTGAAAAAATTTCAAATCGCTCAAAGGCTCCATGCAAAAGCTCTCGATTCTATTCAAAATCATCATTTTATTTATTTGAAGAAGGATCCAAAAATAAAAATTCCTGAAAAATTTACAAATCGCTCAAAGCCTCTATGCAAAGCTCCCGATTCTATTCAAAATCATCAATTAATTTATTTAAAAAAGGTCCGAAAATAAAAATTCTTGAAAAAAATTTCAAATCGCTCGAAGGCTCCCTGCAAAAGTTCTCGATTCTATTCAAAAACTTCAATTTATTTATTTAAAAAGGATCCGAAAAATGAAAGTTCTTGAAAAATTGTCAAATCGCTCAAAGGCTCCATGCAAAAGCTCTCGATTCCATTCAAAATCATCAATTTATTTATTTAAAAAAGGATCCGAAAAATGAAAATTCTTGAAAAAATTTCAAATCGCTCAAATGCTCTGGATTCTATTCAAAAACTTCAATTTATTCATCTGAAAAAGGATCCGAAAAATGAAAAGTCTTGAAAAACTTACAAGTCGCTCAAAGTCTCCATGCAAAAGCTCTCGATACTTTTCAAAATCATCAATTTATATATTTAAAAACGGATCCGAAGAATGAAAGTTCTTGAAAAATTTTCAAATCGCTCAAAGGCTCCATGCAAAAGCTCTCGATTCCATTCAAAATCATCAATTCAATTATTTAAAAAAGGATCCGAAAAATGAAAATTCTTGAAAAATTTTCAAATCGCTCAAATGCTCTGGATTCTATTCAAAAACTTCAATTTATTCATCTGAAAAAGGATCCGAAAAATGAAAAGTCTTGAAAAACTTACAAATCGCTCAAAGTCTCCATGCAAAAGCTCTCGATACTTTTCAAAATCATCAATTTATATATTTAAAAACGGATCCAAAGAATGGAAGTTCTTGAAAAATTTTCAAATCGCTCAAAGGCTCCATGCAAAAGCTCTCGATTCCATTCAAAATCATCAATTTAATTATTTAAAAAAGGATCCGAAAAATGAAAATTCTTGAAAAATTTTCAAATCGCTCAAATGCTGTGGATTCTATTCAAAAACTTCAATTTATTTATTTAAAAAAGGATCCAAAAAATAAAAGTTCTTGAAAAATTTTCAAATCACTGAAAGGTTCCATGCAAAAGCTCTCGGTTCTATTCAAAATCATCAATTTATTTATTTAAAGAAGGATCCAAAAATAAGATTTCCTGAAAACATTTCAAATCGCTCAAAGGCTCCATGCAAAAGCTCTCGGTTCTATTCAAAATCATCAATTTATTTATTTAAAGAAGGATCCAAAAATAAGATTTCCTGAAAACATTTCAAATCGCTCAAAGCCTCCATGCAAAAGTTTTGGATTCTACTCAAAATCATCAATTTATTTATTTAAAAAAAGATCCGAAAAATTAAAATTCTTAAAAAAATGTTCAAATCGCTCAAAGGCTTCATGCAGAAGCTCTGGATTTCATTCAAAAACATCAATCTATTTATTTATAAAAGGATCCGAAAATGGAAATTCTTGAAAAAAAATTCAATCGCTCAAAAACTCCATGCAAAACCTCTCGCTTTTATTCACTATCATCAATTTATTTATTTAAAAATGGATCCGAAAAATACAAATTCTTGAAAAATTTTCAAATCGCTCAAATGCTCTGCATTCTATTCAAAAACTTCAATTTATTTATCTGAAAAAGGATCCGAAAAATGAAAATTCTTGAAAATCTTACAAATCGCTCGAAGTCTCCATGCAAAAATTCTCGATACTTTCCAAAATCATCAATTAATTTATTTAAAGAAGGATCCAAAAATGAAATTTCCTGAAAAAATTTCCAATCGCTCAAAGGCTTCTTGCAAAAGCTCTCGATTCCATTCAAAAACATCAATTTATTTATTTAAAGAAGGATCCATAAATAAGAATTCCCGAAAAAATTTCAAATCGCTCAAAGGCTCCATGCAAATACTATCGATTCTATTCAAAATCATCAATTTATTTTTTCAAAAAAGGATTTGAAAATCGAAAATTCTTGAAAATATATCCAATCGCTCAAAGGCTTCTTGCGAAAGCTGTCAATTCTATTCGAAATCAGAAAATTTCTTTATATAAAAAAGGATCCAAAAAATAAAAATTCCTGAAAAAATTTCAAATCCTTCAAAGCCTCCATGCAAAAGCTCTGGATTCTATTCAAAATCATCAATTAATTTATTTAAAAAAAAAAGATCCGAAAAATAAAAATTCTTGAAAAAATTTTCAACTCGTTCAAAGGCTCCATGCAAAAGTTCTCGATTCTATTCAAAAACTTCAATTTTCTTATTTAAAAAAGGATCCGAAAAATGAAAGTTCTTGAAAAATTTTCAAATCGCTCAAAGGCTCCATGCAAAAGCTCTCGATTCCATTCAAAATCATCAATTTATTTATTTAAAAAAGGATCCGAAAAATGAAAATTCTTGAAAAAATTTCAAATCGCTCAAAGGCTTCCTGCAAAAGCTGTCGATTCTATTCAAAAACATCAATTTATTTATTTAAAAAAGGTCCGAAAAATAAAAATTCTTGAAAAAAATTTCAAATCGCTCGAAGGCTCCATGCAAAAGTTCTCGATTCTATTCAAAAACTTCAATTTATTTATTTAAAAAATGATCCGAAAAATAACAAGCCGCGAGGTGCGACCCTTGAGGTCCACACGGTCAACTTCCCAGTAATATCTACATAAACATCAACAACATTACAACAATGAGAGGTAATAGTAACAGGAATGAGTTAATATGAATCATATCGTCTACGGGAGGGTCCATTGATTACGTAAGGTTTTGGTCGATGCGGACAGATTGAATATTCACGCGGATCAATCGGGGGGGCCTTTTTGGTGTTGAAAATTTTTGTTGGTTTTAAAAATTTAAGCATTTTTTTTTAATTAAAAGACTATAAAAACTATTAAAAATCTGCTCAAATTATAATAATATCTTAAAACTTTGATTGAATTTACAACAATTTTTTTAGAATAAAAGATATAAAGTAATAGCACTCGTATGAACCCTCTTTACATGGTAACTTTGAATGATTTTTCATTTTTAATTTAGCTTTTTCATAATTATGGAAGAACATTTTGCGGGTGTCTCTTCAAAAACTAATGAGAATGTATAAATTTTATAAACTGGATCACTGTGCTGTGCAAATCAGGTTAAAAAATATTTTCTATGAAAAAAACCATAATTTTTCGCATTTTCTTCTATTAAATTAAAAAAACGGCTAAACCGAATTTTTATAATGTTGAAAACTTCACAAAGATGTTAATACACGTCAACTGACACCTTAATGATGCAAATATTATATCTGGTTCGTGAGATATAGTGAATGATAAAAATGACCTTGAAAATCATGATGACTTTTAATGATTTTTAATTTTTAATTGATTTTTTTACGTAATCATGAGAAAAAGTTTTGATGATTTTTTTGCGAACATTGTTTGGAGTAGATAAATTTTATAAACATTGATTACTAAGACTTGACAATAAGGTTAAAAATTTATTGTTTTTGAAAAAAAACCTAATTTTTTGCACTTTTTTCTAAAAATTTTGAAAACCGCTCAAAGGCTTTTTTTAAAAATTTGATTGAATAACACAAACGTTAATACGCGTCGATTGACACCTTGTTTAAAAAAAATCGTATGTTTGGTTCGCGAGATATAGCGCCTGACAGAAATGACCTTCAAACGGGCAAAACAGCAAACCCCCCCCCGACCGAAGTATCCCAAAAACTAATCAGCTCTTAAAATTGCAAAGACGCTTCGATTGACACCTTAACGAAGTCAATCGGACTTTGTTTACGTGAGTTATGCTCGTAGAAAAAAGTGTCCACGAACGTACGTACGTACGTACGTACACACACACACACACACACATACATCTCCCTTTCTAAAAACACTTTATATATACTCTATAGACCTCAAAACGTAAAGAAAAGTTGAAAATTTCAATTTCGATTTTCGAGGCGATTACAAGAACTTCCCATATACTGGGAAGTTAAAAATTCCTGAAAAAAATTTCAAATCGCTCAAAGCCTCCATGCAAAAGCTCTGGATTCTATTCAAAATCATCAGTTTATTTATTTAAAAAAAGATCCGAAAAAATAAAATTCTTAAAAAAATGTTCAAATCGCTCAAAGGCTTCATGCAAAAACTCTGGATTTTATTCAAAAACATCAATCTATTTATTTATAAAAGGATCCGAAAATGGAAATTCTTGAAAAATAATTCAATCGCTCAAAAACTCCAGGCAAAATCTCTCGCTTTTATTCACTATCATCAATTTATTTATTTAAAAAAGGATCCGAAAAATAGAAATTCTTGAAAAATTTCAAATCGCTCAAATGCTCTGGATTCTATTCAAAAACTTCAATTTATTTATCTGAAAAAGGATCCGAAAAATGAAAATTCTTGAAAATCATACAAATCGCTCAAAGTCTCCATGCAAAAGCTCTCGATACTTTCCAAAATCATCAATTTATATATTGAAAAATGGATCCGAAAAATGACAATTTTTGAAAAAAAATTCCAATCGCTCAAAGCCTCTTTGCAAAAGGCCTAGATTCTATTCGAAATCATCAATTAATTTATTTAAAAAAGGATCCGAAAAATGAAAATTCCTAAAAAATTTCAAATCGCTCAAAGGCTCGATGCAAAAGCTCTCGACTCTATTCAAAATCATCAATTTATTTATTTAAAGAGGGATCCAAAAATGAAATTACCTGAAAAAATTTCCAATCGCTCAAAGGCTTCTTGCAAAAGCTGTCGATTCCATTAAAAATCAAAAATTTATTTATTTAAAGAAGGATCCAAAAATAAGCAATCCTGAAAAAATTTCAAATCGCTCAAAGGCTCCATGCAAATACTATCGATTCTATTCAAAATCATCAATTTATTTATTTAAAGAAGGCTCCAAAAATAAGAATTCTTGAAAAAATATCCAATCGCTCAAAGGCTTCTTGCGAAAGTTCTCGATTCTATTCAAAAACTTCAATTTATTTATTTAAAAAAGGATCCGAAAAACGAAAGTTCTTGAAAAATTTTCAAATCGCTCAAAGGCTCCATGCAAAAGCTCTCGATTCCATTCAAAATCATCAATTTATTTATTTAAAAAAGGATCCGAAAAATGAAAATTCTTGAAAAAATTTCAAATCGCTCAAATGCTCTGGATTCTATTCAAAAACTTCATTTTATTTATCTGAAAAAGGATCCGACAAATGAAAAGTTTTGAAAAACTTACAAACCGCTCAAAGTCTCCATGCAAAAGCTCTCGATACTTTTCAAAATCATCAATTTATATATTTAAAAACGGATCCGAAAAATGAAAGTTCTTGAAAAATTTTCAAATCGCTCAAAGGCTCCATGCAAAAGCTCTCGATTCCATTCAAAATCATCAAATAATTTGTTTTAAAAAGGATCCGAAAAATATAAATTCTTGAAAAATTTTCAAATCGCTCAAATGCTCTGGATTCTATTCAAAAACTTCCATTTATTTATTTAAAAAAGGATCCAAAAAATAAAAGTTCTAGAAAAATTTTCAAAGCACTACAAGATTCCATGCAAAAGCTCTCGATTCTATTCAAAATCATCAATTTATTTGTTTAAAAAAGGGATCCAAAAATAAGATTTCCTGAAAATATTTTATATCGCTCAAAGGCTCCATGCAAAAGCTCTCGATTCTATTCAAAATCATCATTTTATTTATTTGAAGAAGGATCCAAAAATGAAAATTCCTGAGAAATTTACAAATCGCTCAAAGCCTCTATGCAAAGCTCCTGATTCTATTCAAAATCATCAATTAATTTATTTAAAAAAGGTCCGAAAATGAAAATCTTTGAAAAAAATTTCCAAACGCTCAAAGCTTCTATGCAGAAGCTTTCAATTCTATTCGAAATCATCAATTAATTTATTTAAAAAATTATCCGAAAAATATAAATTCTTGAAAAAAATTTCAAATCGCTCAACGGCTCCATGCAAAAGTACTCGATTCTATTCAAAAACTTCAAATTATTTATTTAAAAAAGGATCCGAAAAATTAAAATTCTTGAAAAAATGCTAAAATCGCTCAAAGGCTTCATGCAAAATCTCTCGCTTTAATTCACTATCATCAATTTATTTATTTAAAAAAGGATCCGAAAAATAGAAATTCTTGAAAAAATTTCAAATCGCCCAAATGCTCTGGATTCTATTCAAAAACTTCAATTTATTTATTTAAAAAAGGATCCGAAAAATGAAAATTCCTAAAACAATTTCAAATCGCTCAAAGGCTCCATGCAAAAGCTCACGATTCCAGTCAAAAATATCAATTTATTTATTTCAACAAGGATCCGGAAAATGAAAATTCTTTTAAAAATTTTCAAACCGCTCAAAGGCTCCATGCAGAAGCTGTCGATTCCATTCAAAAGCATCAATTTATTTATTTAAAAAAGGTTCCGAAAAATGAGAATTTTTGAAAAATTGATCAAGTCACTCAAAGGCTCCATGTAAAAGCTCTGGATTCTATTCAAAATCATCAATTTATTTGTTGAGAAAGGATACGAAAAATGGAAATTCTTGAAAAAAAATTCCAATCGCTCAAAGGCTCTGGATTCTATTCAAAAACTTCAATTTATTTATTTAGAAAAGGATCCGGAAAATAAAAATTCCCGAAAAAAAATCCATGGAAATACCATCGATTCTATTTAAAAACATCAATTTATTTATTTAAACAAGGATCCAAAAAATAAAAATTCTTGAAAAAAATTTTTAATTCGCTCAAAGGCTCCATGCAAAAGCTTTCGATTCCATTCAAAAACATGAATTTATTCATTTAAAAAGGATCCGAAAAATTAAAATTCTTGAAAAAATTTCCAACCACTCAAAGGCTTCTTGCAAAAGCTGTCGATTCTATTCGAAAACATCAATTTCTTTATTTAAAAAAGGATCCAAAAATAAAAAATCCTGAAAAAATTTCAAATCGGTCAAAGGCTTCATGCTAAAGCTCCCGATTCTATTCAAAATAATCAATCGATTTATTTAAAAAAGGATCCGGAAAATAGAAATTTGCGGAAAAAATTCAAATCGCTTCAAGGCTACATGCAAAAGCTCTCGATTCTATTCAAAATCATCGATTTATTTATTTAAAAAGGATCCGAAAAATAAAAATTCCCGAAAAAATTTCAAATCGCTCAAAGGCTTCTTGCGAAAGTTCTCGATTCTATTCAAAAACTTCAATTTATTTATTTAAAAAAGGATCCGGAAAATCAAAATTCCCGAAAAAATTTCAAATCGTATCAAGGCTCCATGCAAAAGCTCTCGATTCTATTCATAATCATCGATTTATTTATTTAAAAAGGATCCGAAAAATAAAAATTCTCGTAGAAAATTTCAAATCGCTCAAAGGCTTCTTGCCAAAGCTTTCGATTCTATTCAAAAACATCAATTTCTTTATTTAAAAAGGATCCAAAAATAAAAATTCCTGAAAAAATTTCAAATCGCTAAAAGGCTCCATGCAAATACTATCGATTCTATTCAAAATCATCAATTTATTAATTTAAAAGAGGATTCGAAAAATGAAAATTCTTGAAAAAATTTCCAATCGCTCAAAGGCTTCTTGCGAAAGCTGTCAATTCTATTCGAAATCATCAATTTCTTTATTTAAAATAGAATCCGAAAAATAAAAATTCCCGAAAAAATTTCAAAACGGTCAAAGGCTCCACGCAAAAGCTCTCGGTTCTATTCAAAATCATCAATTTATTTATTTAAAAAAGGATCCGAAAAATGAAAGTTCTTAAAAATTTTTCAAATCGTTCAAAGGCTCCATGCAAAAGTTCTCGATTCTATTCACAAACTTCAATTTTCTTATTTAAAAAAGGATCCGAAAAATGAGAGTTCTTGAAAAATTTTCAAATCGCTCAAAGGCTCCATGCAAAAGCTCTCGATTCCATTCAAAATCATCAATTTATTTATTTAAAAAAGGATTCGAAAAATGAAAATTCTTGAAAAAAATTTCCAATCGCTCAAAGGCTTCTTGCGAAAGCTCTCAATTCTATTCGAAATCATCAATTTCTTTATTTAAAAAGGATCCGAAGAATGCGAATTCCCGAAAAAATTTCAAAACGCTTAAAGGCTCCACGCAAAAGCTCTCGGTTCTATTCAAAATCATCAATTTATTTATTTAAAAAAGGATCCGAAAAATGAAAGTTCTTAAAAATTTTTCAAATCGTTCAAAGGCTCCATGCAAAAGTTCTCGATTCTATTCACAAACTTCAATTTTCTTATTTAAAAAAGGATCCGAAAAATGAGAGTTCTTGAAAATTTTTCAAATCGCTCAAAGGCTCCATGCAAAAGCTCTCGATTCCATTCAAAATCATCAATTTATTTATTTAAAAAAGGATTCGAAAAATGAAAATTCTTGAAAAAAATTTCCAATCGCTCAAAGGCTTCTTGCGAAAGCTCTCAATTCTATTCGAAATCATCAATTTCTTTATTTAAAAAGGATCCGAAGAATGCGAATTCCCGAAAAAATTTCAAAACGCTTAAAGGCTCCACGCAAAAGCTCTCGGTTCTATTCAAAATCATCAATTTATTTATTTAAACAAGGATCCGGAAAATGAAAATTCGTTTAAAAACTTTCAAAATGCTCAAAAGCTCCATGCAAAAGCTCTCGGTTTCATTCAAAATCATCAATTTATTTATCTAAAGAATGATCCGAAAAATAAAAATTCCCGAAAAAATTTCAAAACGCTCAAAGGCTCCACGCAAAAGCTCTCGGATCTATTCAAAATCATCAATTTATTTATTTAAACAAGGATCCGCAAAAAGAAAATTCGTTTTAAAATTTTCAAACTGCTCAAAGGCTCCTTGCAAAAGCTGTCGATTCCATTCAAAATCATCAATTTATTTATTTAAAAAAGGATGCGATAAATGAAAATTCTTGAAAAAATTCCAAATCGCTCAAAGGCTCTGGATTTTTTCAACAACTTCAATTTATTTATTTAAAAAAGGATCCGAAAAATAAAAATTCCCGAAAAAATTTCAAATCGCTCAAAGGCTCCATGCAAATACTCTCGATTCTATTCAAAATCATCAATTTATTTATTTAAAAAAGGATCCGAAAACAAAACATTCTGGAAAAAATTTTCCAATCGATCAAAGCCTCCATGCAAAAGTTCTCGATTCTATTCGAAAACTTCCATTTATTTATTTAAAAAAGGTTCCGAAAAATGAAAATTGTTGAAAAGATTTCCAATCGCTCAAAGGCTTCTTGCAAAAGCTTTCGATTCTATTCAAAAACATCAAATTATTTATTTAAACAAGGATCCGAAAAATAAAAATTCTTTAAAAAATTTTTTAATTCGCTCAAAGGTTCCATGCAAAAGCTTTCGATTCCATTCAAAAACATGAATTTATTAATTTAAAAAGGATCCGAAAATGAAAATTCTTGAAAAAATTTCCAATTGCTCAAAGGCTTCTTGCAAAAGCTGTCGATTCTAGACAAAAACATCAATTTATTTATTTAAAAAAGGATCCAAAAATAAAAATTCCCGAAAAATTTCATATCGCTCAAAGGCTCCATGCAGAAGCTCTCGATTCTATTCAAAATCATCAATTTATTTATTTAAAAAATGATCCGAAAAATAAAAATTCTTGAAAAAAAATTTCCAATCGCTCAAAGGCTCCGTGCAAAAGCTCTTGATTTTATTCAAAATCATCAATTTATTTATTTAAAAAATGATCCGAAAAATGAAAATTCTTGAAAATTTTTCAAATCGCTTAAAGGCTCTGGATTATATTCAAAAACTTCAATTTATTTATTGAAAAAAGGATCCGAAAAATAAAAATTCCAGATAAAATTTAAAATCGCACAAAGGCTCCATGCAAAAGCTCTCGATTTCATTAAAAATCATCAATTTTTTTATTTAAAAAAGGATCCGAAAAATAAAAATTCACGATAAAATTTCAAAACGCTCAAGGGCTCCATGCAGAAGCTATTGATTTTATTCAAAAACCATCAATTTATTTATTTAAAAAAGGATGCGAAAAATGAAAATTATTGAAAAAATTTCAAATCGCTCAAAGGCTCTGCATTCTTTCCAAAAACTTCAATTTATTTATTTAAAAAAAGGATCCGAAAAATAAAAATTCTCGGAAAAATTTCAACTTGCTCAAAGGCTCCATGCAAATACCTTCAATTCTATTCAAAATCGTCAATTTATTTATTTAAAAAAGGATCCGAAAAATGAAATTTTTGAAAAAATTCCAATCGCGCAAAGGCTTTTTGCAAAAGCTGTCGATTCTATTCAAAAACATCAATTTATTTATTTAAAAAGGATCCGAAAAATGAAAATTCCCGAAAAATTTTCAAATCGCTCAAAGGCTCCATGCAAAAGCTCCCGATTCTATTCAAAATAATCAATTGATTTATTTAAAAACGGATCCGGAAAATCAAAATTCCCGAAAAAATTTCAAATCGTATCAAGGCTCCATGCAAAAGCTCTCGATTCTATTCATAATCATCGATTTATTTATTTAAAAAGGATCCGAAAAATAAAAATTCTCGTAGAAAATTTCAAATCGCTCAAAGGCTTCTTGCCAAAGCTTTCGATTCTATTCAAAAACATCAATTTCTTTATTTAAAAAGGATCCAAAAATAAAAATTCCTGAAAAAATTTCAAATCGCTAAAAGGCTCCATGCAAATACTATCGATTCTATTCAAAATCATCAATTTATTAATTTAAAAGAGGATTCGAAAAATGAAAATTCTTGAAAAAATTTCCAATCGCTCAAAGGCTTCTTGCGAAAGCTGTCAATTCTATTCGAAATCATCAATTTCTTTATTTAAAAAAGAATCCGAAAAATAAAAATTCCCGAAAAAATTTCAAAACGGTCAAAGGCTCCACGCAAAAGCTCTCGGTTCTATTCAAAATCATCAATTTATTTATTTAAAAAAGGATCCGAAAAATGAAAGTTCTTAAAAATTTTTCAAATCGTTCAAAGGCTCCATGCAAAAGTTCTCGATTCTATTCACAAACTTCAATTTTCTTATTTAAAAAAGGATCCGAAAAATGAGAGTTCTTGAAAATTTTTCAAATCGCTCAAAGGCTCCATGCAAAAGCTCTCGATTCCATTCAAAATCATCAATTTATTTATTTAACAAAGGATTCGAAAAATGAAAATTCTTGAAAAAAATTTCCAATCGCTCAAAGGCTTCTTGCGAAAGCTCTCAATTCTATTCGAAATCATCAATTTCTTTATTTAAAAAGGATCCGAAGAATGCGAATTCCCGAAAAAATTTCAAAACGCTTAAAGGCTCCACGCAAAAGCTCTCGGTTCTATTCAAAATCATCAATTTATTTATTTAAACAAGGATCCGGAAAATGAAAATTCGTTTAAAAACTTTCAAAATGCTCAAAAGCTCCATGCAAAAGCTCTCGGTTTCATTCAAAATCATCAATTTATTTATCTAAAGAATGATCCGAAAAATAAAAATTCGTTTTAAAATTTTCAAACTGCTCAAAGGCTCCTTGCAAAAGCTGTCGATTCCATTCAAAATCATCAATTTATTTATTTAAAAAAGGATGCGATAAACGAAAATTCTTGAAAAAATTCCAAATCGCTCAAAGGCTCTGGATTTTTTCAACAACTTCAATTTATTTATTTAAAAAAGGATCCGAAAAATAAAAATTCCCGAAAAAATTTCAAATCGCTCAAAGGCTCCATGCAAATACTCTCGATTCTATTCAAAATCATCAATTTATTTATTTAAAAAAGGATCCGAAAACTAAACATTCTGGAAAAAATTTTCCAATCGATCAAAGCCTCCATGCAAAAGTTCTCGATTCTATTCGAAAACTTCCATTTATTTATTTAAAAAAGGTTCCGAAAAATGAAAATTGTTGAAAAGATTTCCAATTGCTCAAAGGCTTCTTGCAAAAGCTGTCGATTCTATTCAAAAACATCAAATTATTTATTTAAACAAGGATCCGAAAAATAAAAATTCTTGAAAAAATTTTTTAATTCGCTCAAAGGTTCCATGCAAAAGCTTTCGATTCCATTCAAAAACATGAATTTATTAATTTAAAAAGGATCCGAAAATGAAAATTCTTGAAAAAATTTCCAATTGCTCAAAGGCTTCTTGCAAAAGCTGTCGATTCTAGACAAAAACATCAATTTATTTATTTAAAAAAGGATCCGAAAATAAAAATTCCCGAAAAATTTCATATCGCTCAAAGGCTCCATGCAGAAGCTCTCGATTCTATTCAAAATCATCAATTTATTTATTTAAAAAGGATCCGAAAAATGGAAATTCCCGAAAAATTTTCAAATCGCTCAAAGGCTCCATGCAAAAGCTCCCGATTCTATTCAAAATAATCAATTGATTTATTTAAAAACGGATCCGGAAAATCAAAATTCCCGAAAAAATTTCAAATCGTATCAAGGCTCCATGCAAAAGCTCTCGATTCTATTCATAATAATCGATTTATTTATTTAAAAAGGATCCGAAAAATTAAAATTCTCGTAGAAAATTTCAAATCGATCAAAGGCTTCTTGCCAAAGCTTTCGATTCTATTCAAAAACATCAATTTCTTTATTTAAAAAGGATCCAAAAATAAAAATTCCCGAAAAAATTTCAAATCGCTAAAAGGCTCCATGCAAATATTATCGATTCTATTCAAAATCATCAATTTATTAATTTAAAAGAGGATTCGAAAAATGAAAATTCTTGAAAAAATTTCCAATCGCTCAAAGGCTTCTTGCGAAAGCTGTCAATTCTATTCGAAATCATCAATTTCTTTATTTAAAAAAGAATCGGAAAAATAAAAATTCCCGAAAAAATTTCAAAACGGTCAAAGGCTCCACGCAAAAGCTCTCGGTTCTATTCAAAATCATCAATTTATTTATTTAAAAAAGGATCCGAAAAATGAAAGTTCTTAAAAATTTTTCAAATCGTTCAAAGGCTCCATGCAAAAGTTCTCGATTCTATTCACAAACTTCAATTTTCTTATTTAAAAAAGGATCCGAAAAATGAGAGTTCTTGAAAATTTTTCAAATCGCTCAAAGGCTCCATGCAAAAGCTCTCGATTACATTCAAAATCATCAATTTATTTATTTAAAAAAGGATTCGAAAAATGAAAATTCTTGAAAAAAATTTCCAATCGCTCAAAGGCTTCTTGCGAAAGCTCTCAATTCTATTCGAAATCATCAATTTCTTTATTTAAAAAGGATCCGAAGAATGCGAATTCCCGAAAAAATTTCAAAACGCTTAAAGGCTCCACGCAAAAGCTCTCGGTTCTATTCAAAATCATCAATTTATTTATTTAAACAAGGATCCGGAAAATGAAAATTCGTTTAAAAACTTTCAAAATGCTCAAAAGCTCCATGCAAAAGCTCTCGGTTTCATTCAAAATCATCAATTTATTTATCTAAAGAATGATCCGAAAAATAAAAATTCCCGAAAAAATTTCAAAACGCTCAAAGGCTCCACGCAAAAGCTCTCGGATCTATTCAAAATCATCAATTTATTTATTTAAACAAGGATCCGCAAAAAGAAAATTCGTTTTAAAATTTTCAAACTGCTCAAAGGCTCCTTGCAAAAGCTGTCGATTCCATTCAAAATCATCAATTTATTTATTTAAAAAAGGATGCGATAAATGAAAATTCTTGAAAAAATTCCAAATCGCTCAAAGGCTCTGGATTTTTTCAACAACTTCAATTTATTTATTTAAAAAAGGATCCGAAAAATAAAAATTCCCGAAAAAATTTCAAATCGCTCAAAGGCTCCATGCAAATACTCTCGATTCTATTCAAAATCATCAATTTATTTATTTAAAAAAGGATCCGAAAACTAAACATTCTGGAAAAAATTTTCCAATCGATCAAAGCCTTCATGCAAAAGTTCTCGATTCTATTCGAAAACTTCCATTTATTTATTTAAAAAAGGTTCCGAAAAATGAAAATTGTTGAAAAGATTTCCAATCGCTCAAAGGCTTCTTGCAAAAGCTGTCGATTCTATTCAAAAACATCAAATTATTTATTTAAACAAGGATCCGAAAAATAAAAATTCTTGAAAAAAATTTTTAATTCGCTCAAAGGTTCCATGCAAAAGCTTTCGATTCCATTCAAAAACATGAATTTATTAATTTAAAAAGGATCCGAAAATGAAAATTCTTGAAAAAATTTCCAATTGCTCAAAGGCTTCTTGCAAAAGCTGTCGATTCTAGACAAAAACATCAATTTATTTATTTAAAAAAAGGATCCGAAAATAAAAATTCCCGAAAAATTTCATATCGCTCAAAGGCTCCATGCAGAAGCTCTCGATTCTATTCAAAATCATCAATTTATTTATTTAAAAAGGATCCGAAAAATGGAAATTCACGAAAAAATTTCAAATCGCTCAAAGGCTCCATGCAAAAGCTCCCGATTCTATTCAAAATAATCAATTGATTTATTTAAAAACGGATCCGGAAAATCAAAATTCCCGTAAAAATTTCAAACCGTATCAAGGCTCCATGCAAAAGCTCTCGATTCTATTCATAATAATCGATTTATTTATTTAAAAAGGATCCGAAAAATAAAAATTCTCGTAGAAAATTTCAAATCGATCAAAGGCTTCTTGCCAAAGCTTTCGATTCTATTCAAAAACATCAATTTCTTTATTTAAAAAGGATCCAAAAATAAAAATTCCCGAAAAAATTTCAAATCGCTAAAAGGCTCCATGCAAATATTATCGATTCTATTCAAAATCATCAATTTATTAATTTAAAAGAGGATTCGAAAAATGAAATTTCTTGAAAAAATTTCCAATCGCTCAAAGGCTTCTTGCGAAAGCTGTCAATTCTATTCGAAATCATCAATTTCTTTATTTAAAAAAGAATCCGAAAAATAAAAATTCCCGAAAAAATTTCAAAACGGTCAAAGGCTCCACGCAAAAGCTCTCGGTTCTATTCAAAATCATCAATTTATTTATTTAAAAAAGGATCCGAAAAATGAAAGTTCTTAAAAAATTTTCAAATCGTTCAAAGGCTCCATGCAAAAGTTCTCGATTCTATTCACAAACTTCAATTTTCTTATTTAAAAAAGGATCCGAAAAATGAGAGTTCTTGAAAATTTTTCAAACCGCTTAAAGGCTCCACGCAAAAGCTCTCGGTTCTATTCAAAATCATCAATTTATTTATTTAAACAAGGATCCGGAAAATGAAAATTCGTTTAAAAACTTTCAAAATGCTCAAAAGCTCCATGCAAAAGCTCTCGGTTTCATTCAAAATCATCAATTTATTTATCTAAAGAATGATCCGAAAAATAAAAATTCCCGAAAAAATTTCAAAACGCTCAAAGGCTCCACGCAAAAGCTCTCGGATCTATTCAAAATCATCAATTTATTTATTTAAACAAGGATCCGCAAAAAGAAAATTCGTTTTAAAATTTTCAAACTGCTCAAAGGCTCCTTGCAAAAGCTGTCGATTCCATTCAAAATCATCAATTTATTTATTTAAAAAAGGATCCGCAAAATGAAAATTCTTGAAAAAGTTTTCAAACTGCTCAAAGGCTCCATGCAAAAGCCCTGGATTCTATTGAAAAACATAAATTTATTTCTTTAAAAAAGATCCCAAAAATTAGAATTCTTGAAAAAATGTTCAAATCGCTCAAAGGCTACATGCAAAAGTTCTGGGTTTTTTTCAAAAACATCAATTTGTTTGTTAAGAAAAGATCCGAAAAATGGAAGTTCTTGAAAAAAATTTACAATCGCTCAAAGGCTCCATGCAAAAGCTCTTGATTTCATTCAAAATCATCAATTTATTTATTAACAAAAAGATGCGATAAATGAAAATTCTTGAAAAAATTTCAAATCGCTCAAAGGCTCTGGATTCTTTTCAAAAACTTCAATTTATTTATTTAAAAAAGGATCCGAAAAATAAAAATTCTCGAAAAAATTTCAAATCGCTCAAAGGCTCCATGCAAATACTCTCGATTCTATTCGAAATCATCAATTTATTTATTTAAAAAAGGATCCGAAAACTAAACATTCTGGTAAAAATTTTCCAATCGATCAAAGCCTCCATGCAAAAGTTCTCGATCCTATTCGAAAACTTCCATTTATTTATTTAAAAAAGGTTCCGAAAAATGAAAATTGTTGAAAAGATTTCCAATCGCTCAAAGACTTCTTGGGAAAGCTGTCGATTCTATTCAAAAACATCAAATTATTTATTTAAACAAGGATCCGAAAAATAAAAATTCTTGAAAAAAATTTTTAATTCGCTCAAAGGCTCCATGCAAAAGCTTTCGATTCCATTCAAAAACATGAATTTATTAATTTAAAAAGGATCCGAAAATGAAAATTCTTGAAAAAATTTCCAATGGCTCAAAGGCTTCTTGCAAAAGCTGTCGATTCTAGACAAAAACATCAATTTATTTATTTAAAAAAGGATCCAAAAATAAAAATTCCTGAAAAATTTCATATCGCTCAAAGGCTCCATGCAGAAGCTCTCGATTCTATTCAAAATCATCAATTTATTTATTTACAAAATGATTCGAAAATGAAAATTCTTGAAAAAAACTTCCAATCGCTCAAAGGCTCCATGCAAAAGCTCTTGATTTTATTCAAAAACCATCAATTTATTTATTTAAAAAAGGATGCGAAAAATGAAAATTATTGAAAAAATTTTAAAATCGCTCAAAGGCTCTGCATTCTATTCAAAAACTTCAATTTATTTATTTAAAAAAGGATCCGAAAAATAAAAATTTCCGCAAAAATTTCAACTTGCTCAAAGGCTCCATGCAAATACCCTCAATTCTATTCAAAATCATCAATTTATTTATTTAAAAAAGGATCCGAAAAATGAAATTTTTGAAAAAATTCCAATCGCGCAAAGGCTTTTTGCAAAAGCTGTCGATTCTATTCAAAATCATCGATTTATTTATTTAAAAAGAATCCGAAAAATAAAAATTCCCGAAAAAATTTCAAATCGCTCAAAGGCTTCTTGCCAAAGCTGTCGATTCTATTCAAAAACATCAATTTATTTATTTAAAAAATTATCCAAAAATAAAAATTCGTGAGAAAATTTCAAATCGCTCAAAGGCTCCATGCAAATACTCTCGATTCTTTTCAAAATCATCAATTTATTTATTTAAAAAAGAATCCTAAATATGAAAATTCTTGAAATTTTTTTTAAATCGCTCAAAGGCTCCATGCAAAAGTTCTTGATTCGTTTCAAAAACATCAATTCATTTATTTAAACAAGGATCCGGAAAATGAAAATTCTTTTAAATATTTTCAAACCGTTCAAAGGCTCCATGCAAAAGCTGTCGATTCTATTGAAAATCATCAATTTATTTTTTTCAAAAAGGATCCGCAAAATGAAAATGCTTGAAAAAATTTTCAAACCGTTCAAAGGCTCCATGCAAAATCTCTCGATTATACTCAAAATCATCAATTTAGTTATTTAAACAAGGATCCGGAAAATGAAAATTCGCGGCAAAATGTTCAAATCGCTCAAAGGCTCTGGATTCTATTCAAAAACTTCAATTTATTTATTTAAAAAAGGATCCGAAAAATAAAAATTCCCGAAAAAATTTCAAATCGCTCAAAGGCTTCTTGCAAAAGCTGTCGATTCTATTCAAAAACATCAATTTATTTATTTAAACAAGGATCCGAAAAATAAAAATTCTTCACAAAATTTTCAAATCGCTCAAGGGCTCCATGCAAAAGCTCTCGATTCTATTCAAAATAATCAATTCATTTATTTAAAAAAGGATCCAGGAAATTAAAAATTCTTGAAAAAAATTTCAAATCACTATTGATTTGCTACCACTATCACCTAGGAATCGTGTGGACTTGCCTTAAGGGTATATTTTTTGCAAGGTCAGCACTGTCAACCGTCTTGTCGTTTCATTCTAGTGACGACAAACACCGTAGTTTAGCTGCAAAAAAAGTTTGTGAGCCCAATGTTTTCTCATCAATTATATATCCGAGTTGTTTTGGTACCACTATCACCTAGAAATCGGGTGGACTTGCCTGCAGAGTATATTGTTTGCCAACCCAGCACTGTTATCCGGCTGGGCGTACCAATCTGGTGACGAAAAAGACCATAGTTTAGCTGAAAAAAATATTAAGTGTAGTAAATTCTCGTCAATTTTATATCCGCCTTGTTTTGGTACCACTATCACCTAGAAATCGGGTGTATTTGCCTCAAACGTATTTTTTTCGCCAAGCCAGCACTGTTAACCGTCTTGTCGTACCAATCTGGGTACGATAAAGAGCGTGGATTAGCTGAAAAAAATATTGGGCTGAATGTATTCTTATCAATTATATATCCCGCTTGTTTTGTACCACTATCACCTAGAAATCGGGTTGACTTGCCTTAAGAGTAATTTTTTGGAGCGCTATCATCTGATTTGTTGTACCAATCTGGTGATGATAAAGACCGTAATTTAGCTCAAAAAAAATTGAGCTGAATGTATTCTCATCAATTCACATCCCAGCACGAAGCATTGATCGATTTCAAATAGCTTGCTATTTAATTAATGATAAATTTTTACTCATTTCCTATAAGTAAATCCACCCATACATTTTTATTTATGTACGCTGTACTATTGTTTAGAATTCAATTAGTGCATACATTATTTCCTGTAGTTGTCTTCAAATTATAACAACTCGTCAACAGTGGTAAAAGAAGATTTTGAAAATATAAGTTCGTGGGCTTACTGGCAGCTATTTTCAATGGGTCTCCAAATTCCTAAGAGTTTTTCTGCGAAAATTCGATTATTGTCTCTTTTTAAAATTTTCCTTATATTACGAGTAAGTTTTTCATTCAGTCAGTTTTCGAAGCAGCGAGTGTGAAGTGAAGTGGAAATGGGGCAGGGATATAGCGAAACTCAGGTAAAACTAAAAAATAACGATGACATTGTTTGCTTTTTATTAAAAACAAAATTCAATTCGTTAAATTTAGAAGAAAAAATCTTTATTCACAAATTAAGACCATGTCCGGACATGAAAAATTTAATAAGTAGAGATAATCGTAGCAGTAAAAAAGAAGTTTTACTAATGATTGGTTTAGGTAATGTGATTGGCTCACTGGTAGCGAAACATTAAATAAATTATACTGTTGGCATTATATTTTATTTAATGATAAATCTACAACTCCGTGGAATTCTACTGGATATTGTGACTTAATGCACATAAGTGAGTCAATACAAAAGCACGCGAACTCAGGTAGCCACATGTATGCTTCTTTAAAAGCTAAATTATTTGGAAAACAAAAAATTCCAGTTTTATTCGATTCAGTTTACCGCGAAATTTCTATTAAACACAACAAGCTTGTTGATAAAAATCGGTCCATAATAACCCGTTTGATTGATATGGTGATTTATTTAGCGACTCAAGAGGTCATGATGAGTCGCAATCTTCGTCTAACCGGGGAAATTTTAAAGAATTGGTAGATTTAATGACTAAATATGATAGCGATCTTAAAATATTTTTGGAAACATCTTCGGAATTTAGTGGAGTTTCTAAATTTATTCAAAATGATTTAATTTTTAGTATAAATTCGGTTTTGAACAGTTTCATAGCTTCCGAAATAAATGAAACACCTTGTTTTTCGTAGCAAATTGACGAAGCTACAAATATTTATAACTTTTCGCAGCTTTCCGTCATTTTTCGATACGCAACAAAAGACGGTTCTATTGTAGAAAGATTCGTGGGATTTTATGACATATCTGGCGGTAGAACAGCTTAAAATATTTTCGATCTTTAATAGAAAAATTTAGTTCTTATAGTATTGAAAATAAATTAATTTCTCAAACGTATGATGGAGCATCAGTAATTTCGGGTGAACTAAACGGTTTGCAAAAAAATTAAAAGAATTGCCCCACAGGCACTGTTTATTCACTGTTACGCGCATAGACTTAATTTGGTTCTACAAGACGCTGCATGTAAAATTAAAGAATGTCTTATTTTTTTGCTAATTTATCTGGTTTGACTGATTTTTTGGAAACTCTCCTAAACGCACTGAGGTGTTGGATCGAATTTGTGAAAGGCGGTTGTAGTAGTATTTTTTGGAGGTTTTCGGGGAAATATTGGAAAGTGACAATTTTGTTCGTGATCGGGAAAGTATTAGAGAATCCGTGGGATGCAAATATATTTAGAACGATTTTACATTTACGTTTTTGTTAAGTGTATTTAATATGATTTTCCGGCAATCGTATATTGTTTTCAATTTCCTACAGTCGAAGAGCATGGATCTTAATTATTGCAATGTAGAATAAATACATTAATAACTACATTAAAAGAATATAGAGAGCAAGACGTTTATTTTGCAGATATTTTTAAATATGCTTGTACTACTGAAGGGCAACCATCGAGGAAAAGAAAACTTGATCATGATGGTCTTTCAGAACCATCTTTATACTTCAGGCGCCTTTATGCCGAAATAATCGATTTAGTGATCAATCCACTAGAAGTGAGATTTTTTGATTAAGATAAATTAACGTTTTTGAATTTGGTAAATCGTGAAAGCTTTTTCGAATATAAAAATAAATTTCACTTGACCTACAAGATAGCCTAATTTTAAATTATCGAAAAATGTTTGAGGTTCAAAAGTTACATAATGAACTATCAGTATGGTATTCGGATCCCAGTATTTTAGGTGTTTCCACAAATAATGTAGAGACTTTACAATTTATTGCTAAAAATAACTTGAAGAACGATGTTTCTGAAGTATACAAACTATTATGTTTGGTTCTTTCCTTACCAGCTACTTCAGCATCAGTTGAACGCAGTTTTTCCGCACTGAAGCGAATTAAAAGTTTTTCAAGAAACTCGATAAGTCAGACACGTTTAAGTGAACTAGCGACCATCGCAATAGAAAAAAAATGGTTAAAACTTTAAAAACAGATATAAAAATCAAATTCTACGACAAGGTGATCGATCATTTTGATAAATCGAAAGATAGACGAATCGAATGAAAATATAAATCACTTTAAACAAATAATTATTTTTGCAGCTGTCAAATTCGTTATTTTTTACTTACTACTGATACTGATTTCCATTTCCATCAATTCCTTTGAACACCATCCTCTCCCTGGCAAGAAAGCTCTAGACCTCCACGTTGGTTCTTGCTGGACAGAGTACCGATTTCGAGTACTCTGACTAACATAGAGCATAGATCCTCCAATGCTCCGTGCCCACCCTGAGTGAATGGGCACGAGCCGCCACTGATAGTGGTTGTGTTAAATCTGGGATATTTATAGCGAATATGATAATACTATTTTTGATAAAAGCGTTAATATTTATGTCTCTTAGTTCGTCTTTTATTAGATCAAGATTATGTACTAATTGCATGTTTAATAAAATTTCGTTTATTTTCTTTGTTGCGTTATTTGTGTCTGTTGCTAATTGATTGAAGAGTTTGTTGGTATTATTTATATTTTGGACAATTTTGTCGAAGTTGCTCTGGAAAGCGTTATATATCTTTACTTGTTGTTTCATTGATTTAATTATTTCGTGGCTAATAGAGTCGATTATATTTAGGTGACTCATGATTTCATCATAGTCGTTGTTATCCATGACTCCGAAGAGTAATTTATAAAAGGTTCCTATTGGGTTAATAATTCCTCGTTTTGGTTTTTTTGTGGCCAATCTTCAATGGAATTGTAGGTTTTTTGGAATAATTACTATAGTAGTAAGTGACGTACCGCAAAACCGGTTTTTGTATGGGTGGGAACGGCATTTTCAATCTTTTTCAATCAGAGTTGCGAGCTGTTTGTATGGGAGGGATAGGGTGAATCAGAGTGTCTCGGTCTTGAATGTACCTAGGTTGGGTGCTGAGATTGTGGTTTTGTATCAGGTGTGTGTCGTTGATTTGTTGTTTGTAAGAGGGGTGTCGCGGTTGGTTGGTTGGGGTTGTCAGGTGGTGAGCTTAGATTTGTGTTGTGTTGTGAGGGGTTGCCGATCAGGTGTGTGTTGTGATTGGCGGCGCTGGTAGAAGGCTATGGAGGGTCTGGGTTAGGGCTGTGTTGTGAGGGGTTGCCGATCAGGTGTGTGTTGTGGTTGGCGGCGTTGGTAGAAGGCAATAGTAGATCAGTGGGTTGGCGATGATTTTGAACGTTGATGGCTGGCTATAGAGGATCGGGGTGTTGCGGTTGGGTGCGTCAGGTAGTCATAGGTGGTAGAAATAGGGTCAGATGTTTTTGCTGTAGTTTGTGAGATGTGTCATGTGTTGGGAGATGTTGTGTGCATAACTGGTTGGTTGTTAGGAGGCTTAGAGTACGTTAGAAAGGCTGCTAAAGTCAATTTTTGTAAACTGGTGAAACAGGCGCGCAGAAAACCAGACAGAAAACCCCATACCCTGTACCTTCATGTGCGAATTCAACTTGAATTTCGTTCATTGGCGATGTCGTGAATATTAATTAACTCGCTTCCGAATCAACAAAGAGACTTGCAAAAGAAATCGTACCAGCAGAGGAGTGCATACAATTAACTCGCTTACGATGAGCTCCTTGTAATATCGATATGTAATCAAATTTTTCTTCTGCAATTGTGCCTTCTGGCCACGGGGACAGGTAAAGCCTTGCACGTACATTTTCTGGGGCACTATATCAAAATTAGCTCGATCCCATGAAATACAATACACCGTGTTACTGTAAGTTATATGTCTCGTCTGTGCAAGACAACGAATGATGAGTGAACACGTCGACGTGTTGTTATAAGGGGTATTAATGATCTTTGGCAGGCAGATCTGGTTGATATGGGTGCGTATGCATCTGAAAATCGCGGTTATAAATTTCTATTGACAATAATTGATACATTTTCCAAGTACGCTTGTGCTCTCCCCGTCAAAAGTAAAAGTTCCAATGATGTGTCTAAGGTTATGGAATCAGTTCTCAAACAGAGACGTTTACCTCGAAATCTACAAACCGATGATGGAAAAGCATTTTTCAATAAAACATTTCATCGGATAATGAAAAACTATGAAATAAACCATTATTCTACATTCAGCGCGTTAAAAGCTTCAATTGTCGAGAGATTCAACCGAACTCTGAAGGGCATCATGTGGAAAGAATTCAGTATGAATGGGAATTATCATTGGATTAGCATTATACAGAAGTTGACGGACAAGTACAATAGAACCAAGCATCGCACTATTAAAATGAGACCTATAGATGTCAATTCATCTAACGAAGTTCATCTACTTACAACTTTGCATAGGAAAAAGTTAAAGGTTGTTTCTAAACCTAAATATAAAATCGGTGATTATGTACGCATAAGCAAGTACAAGCACGTCTTTGAAAAAGGCTACACCCCGAATTGGTCAACAGAGATATTCAAGATAAGGGTCGTAAAAAAGACACAACCGCGAACCTATATCCTTGAGGATTATCAAGGAAACGCTATTCAAGGCGGTTTTTATGAGTAAGAATTATCAAAGGTAAAGCACCCTGATGTTAACCTTGTCGAGAAGATTTTAAAAAAAGAGAAAAATCGTGTTCTTGTAAAATGGCTCGGTTTTTCTTCAGCGCATAATTCATGGATAGATATAAAAGACGTAATGTGAATGCATTACAGGATCCTATCAACACTCGCTGAAATTGCAAAACACGTTAGATTCGCAGAAAGCGTTCACATGAGGTATATGATAGCCTGGAACTATGCGTATCGCATGAGTCGTAAAGGGGAGTGGGAAATACACGCTCGTGACAGAGTTAGGTTTCACCAGCGTATTTCACAACTAAATGAAATTATAGCCCCTGTTCTTTCTAAAAAGTTCAGAGAGAAAATTTTTAATGAGAGGTTTTTGCATTTAACTTAGTCAGTTTAGAAACAACCTTCAGACAAACAAGATGTCTTGCACGGCCAAACTACGTAAATTTGAAGATTTTGTTGCGGATTACGAGGATGTACTTCTGGATGAACATCGTGAGAAGCTGTTAAAGGATATTAACACACTAAGGCTGTATTCGACGATACCGTATGGCACACCAATTCACGGATAACACTACAAATCCTGCCCTTGGTTTTATGAAAACGCCGATTCCGGACCAGATACCTGTGAATGCTGCCATGTAGAAAGAATCTCCGGCAGAATTAGAAAATTAATATGTTTTTATTATAAATTAAGAAATGAAAAGTTTTGAAAGAGATATTAAAGTAAAATTATAAATTACATTCGAACCAGTCTTTTATTTCTTCTTACACTGATGTGAAATGGAAAATTTTGAAATAGAAATAAAACAATGCTGTATGGTAAAAGCGACTCTTTATTCAAAATCATCGTTGTTATGCTGAACATATTTTATTTTTAAATATCCGCCTCTTGTGTCATCTTTACCTTCGAAAATTAGATAGTTTTCCGCAATATCGTTAAGATCCTCCATTGGACGCTGTTTCTTTATTTTCTCTGAGAATCTTGGTGGAAGAAAACAAAAGGTTCCATTGGTTAGGTGTACGGTGAGGCGTGATCCATATTGCGTGTTGATCAAACGAAAACATTTAACCCTATATTTCTTTCCGTGTTCCAAAGCAAGAAGTGCTACGTGTTGATCCGGACTGTACTCGCATACATTGTTCAACACTTCTACAGTTTCCTGAAAAAATAACAAAGGATTAAAATGAAACATTACCAGTATGTATGTAATATTATTATTACTCACCATATTTATCGTGTCCCAACTTCTTTCAAAAGACTTCAAAAACTTCTGCGTGACAATCAACTGCAACACTTCACTTTTATACTGTCTACGCGCACATAGGGTAATACGGGTGAGTAATTCCAAACCTCAACAGCAGATGTTTCCACACGAGCTAATTATATTCACCCTCAGATAATTTCATTATACAGAACGAATACGCGATCCGCAACACAACAGCATTCAACCATCAGCCTATACCACATGTGTAAAGTAATTAAATATGCACTGCTTAAAACACATTTTTTCCGCAGACACTAATTACATTCACCCTCAGTTGGTTCAATATACAAGTCTTTTCATGTCCAGCGATTCTTGCCTCAAGCGCAACAAGCAAGCGTAAGCAAGCATAAAGCATATTCTAATTGGCATACACACAGTTTAATTGTGGATTACGTCATCGCTCGACACTATATATGCCGTTGGGGAATACCTACCGTTTCGGTTTAAGATGCAGGTGATATTGAATTCTTTCCACATAATATTTTCTTTTTTCGCAAGTCTGTTGATTCGTAAGCGAGTTAATTAATATGCACCCAATTGCAACACGGACACGAATATGCCCCCATTGATGATACGATCGAATCAGTATGAATGACTAACAACAAGAACAAAATGCATAACCAGCCGTTACGTACAGTTCGGTACGTGATCATACACGAAAAAAACACCTGTTGTCGACGATAGTGACGTCACGGTCAACCTTGGGGGAACCCTTTAATTACAGCAAATATGTATATGATCGTCAAATCTACCATCGTTCGTTTGCCTTCAAAAAGACTTGAGATATTTTAACCTCCTGAATTAATGAACTCCTGGTAGGCACTATCCCAGTATTAAGAAAATTTATACACAGCTATATGCACTAACATACCACTGGCCGATCATGGTTATTTATGCACATGCACGTTGAAATGCGTATGAAGTAAATTGGATACTTTTCGTAATACATTAAGGCTAGTATCAGAATTCAGCATGGATGGCAATTACCAATAAAATTTCACCCTTCTTTTCACCCATCATTCGTTGTCTTGCACAGACGAGACATATAACGTACAGTAACACGGTGTATTGTATTTCATGGGATCGAGATAATTTTGATATAGTGCCCCAGAAAATGTACGTGCAAGGCTTTACCTGTCCCCG